>CM060116.1:19042769-19575269 GCA_030522415.1 Channallabes apus
CAAAATGTATTAAAAGCACCACACTGAGAGGGTGAAACCTGCAGATGTCGGCCTTGTGATAAGTAATCGTTCAAATAAAATAATTACTTTACCTCCTTTCACAATTCAGTAAATATTTCATAAAAAAAATTTTGGTTAGATTTTTACAATTTTATGTGTTAAGTTGTTTAAACAAAAAAAAAGAAAAAAAGAAAATTGGGTGTTCAAATAATTTTCCTGAGGTGCTGAATATAAAATTATTATTATTATTATTATTATTGTCTTCTTTACTGCTAAATAAATTTTTAGAGGTAAAATAAATAATTGCCAGTTATTGATATTTTGTATAGCAACTTTTGTTTGTTTGTCTTTTTTTTTTTTTATTTTATATAATTTTATCCTATTAATGAATTTTTTTAATAAAATGGCATATGCAGAAATATAAAGTAAGGCAATATAATTTAAGGGATTTAATTATTTATAACCAAACACAGCCTAACTCATAGGCATAGCACCTGTTTGCTAAATTATGCTTTTTATTTTATTATAATTTTTTAATAGAGAAAATGTTGCAGGGAATTTTTTTTTATTTGCTCATGAATAAAAGGTTTTAATACACAAAACATATATTATATTTGTGCTGACTATTGATGGTCACTAAGCCTTTTTTTTCTTTCTGGGAACAGTGTCTGCTTATTTAATCTTGCTGTTTGTGGTTGCATTTTGGAGCCAGCAGTCACTAAACAGCCCCGGATGCCACAATGCCAGACTCTGTTTTAAAACAATTGTGACTCGTGCCCTCTTCAAGCATGCTAACCGATCAAAAACAGCCCAAGACAAACAAGGCCTGCAGCTGTCCGCAAAACAAAACCACAGATAAAAACCCCAAACACTTCCAGGCCAGCGGAAACGACTAAGCTTTCACTTGGCCCTGAAAGGACCCATTGTACTCCTCAAACCACCACCATGTCACATGGCCCTCATTTGAGAGAAATGTCTATTTACCACTTCTTTCATTTACACGCCACCAAGGCGAGCGATGGTGGGAGCGAGAAAAAGGGACGAAAAGGCCCGCCTGGCTCCAACCGCTGTCTCCTTTTTCTTTTTTTTCTTTTTTCCTCCATCCTGCCATCCTGTTTTACAACCAGATCTCTCTCGCCTCTCAGCCAAAAGTACTCGAAATGCCACAGCAGTTTTGACGGCAGCACTGAAAAGCTCCAGCTGAATTTTAATATGCAGTTTGTCTATTCATTAAGATTCTATTAGGCCCAACAAAGCCTTTCAGAGAGTCTTTGACCCTGTGGATAGTCAGATCAAGGTCGGGTACTAAGAAAACAAAATATGCATTGCTTCCTCACTGTTCCCAGCACCATCTATCTTTCCTCTCTTCGCTTGCTAGCAAAAGTAGCCCGTCAGTCTAATGAGTATATTCATCACGCTCTCAATGGAGCTACTTTTGAGCGAACAGTCTTGTCTTGAATAGTTTATTTATTTATTTATTTATTTTTGCAATATATTTTTTTTTATTTTGGTGTTGGAATACAAAAGCAGATTAATTCTTAAGAGTGAGAGTTATGTGGAGAGTGTCTGCTGGCAGGGGATGAACTGTTGGATTGTGAGCTTGAACGGCTCTTCCAGCCTGACAAGAGCATCTTTGCCCTGCTTACAAATTCAGAGTGTCATCTGGAGAATGGCGACTAAAATATGCGAGACACTGACAGGCAGGTGTATTCTGCATAGTGATAATCAGAATTAAATATACAAAGCACAATAGATGATTGGCAGTGGAAGAGGCGGCCAAATTGTAAGCATGTCCGCGATTATGACTGTTTGTTTGTCTGTAGACAAGCGGACAAAGTTTAATTAAAAGGCACCCAGACGCAGTGCAGCTTTAGTGGGTGTAAATGATGATCCATCAAAGTGTCATTACAGTGACCTGTCTCCACCCACTGACATGCATCTACACCACACAGGCAAACTCAATTACAAACTGTTCACACACACACACATGCACACGCGCACACACAGCACAATAGCTGCTTCTTTCATTGCCTGTGTGGCCTGCTTGCCCCTGGGGTCACTGGTAATCCTAGGGGAGTTCTCACATTATGTTTTAGGATGCAGGGTCAAACTGTTTGTAATGAGAGGTTTTGTTAAACATCTATTAGCCAGCACTAAAGTGTTTACTTGATTGATGAGGTGTTGGTGGTTTTGCGCTGATCGGATTCAAAATTGTACCATAATATGTTCTTATGGAAAATAGTTGTGAGAGCTCCATTACTGTACTGTATGTGTCTTTTTTTTCTCATCAATTGGGCAAATACATTTGGTCAGAGATTTACTTTTGACACGATATACAGTACGTCACTGAGCATTTGACGTGTTGTAGGTCTCTGTCCAAATTTAAACTCAACCTTCTCACACGCAATCACAATTCAGTCCTATGTATTTTTATTATTTAATTTATTTATTTATTTAAACACTGCATATTATTTATTTGCCTCACAATTTATCCTTAGCAACTTTTTCTTTAAGCACAGAGAAGAATTAGACGCTTCAATACTATATGAAATATGAACGTCTGATTCCTGTTATACACTTGAACATGCACACTGTATTATAATCCACAGAAAACAAAGAATTCGTTCCTCAACAATGAGTTTCTTGTGTGAATATTTAAGATGTCGACTTTTTGTCGACTTCATCCCAGTTAAATTTAACGACACTAATGACTGATTTTTTTATATTCAGAAAGAAACCTAAGCCTTTCCTTTTGCTAAATCTCTTGGCCAAGATTAGCCAGGATGCCATATGCCTCGGTTTCAGTGAGTGTGTATCAGACAGTACAGTGGAGCTGAAATTTACATCATCTTCTCAAGGCTGGTGGTAAACAGCCTCTAATTATAGAAACTCTAAACAGTTCTCTTGCACAGGCTAGTAAATGTCAAGCTATTACTTCACTGTGAGTTTCCAGTGCTCAGGATAATGACCAGTTACTAATTGGTGCTTATACCTTAAATCGGTTAGCATGGAAAATAATTGCAGCTATTACGGTGGTAAATAATTCTCGGAAATTAGCATCTTTCAGCCAAAATGCATCCTGCTATGGGGTTGCTTTGAGGGGGAAGAGGTCCTGGTGTTGACAGTGAGAATGTATGATTTTTCATTAGCTTACGGTTTCAGAGGCCAAGGGGGATTTTGAATAATATCACATGGTTGTTGAGAGCATGCGCCGGGTGTGAATTAATAAACTGGCCTGAGAGAAAGGGGTGGGGAAATTTTCTTGCCTATCATATATTCCACAGTGGATGATCATGCCATTTGTCAGCACTCTTCCATCTGCTGTTGACTTGCTAAGTGTCTCAGACAGCTGCATGTGTTTATAACCTTGGCCACTGGCTTGTCCTCAGCATCAACCCTTAGCATCATGGACCGCTAATGGCAAGCACGATACAAAGAAGGCGCATTCACCAGGGCCTGGGGATAGAGTCCTGAGGACGCCTCCTACTGCCAGGTTAGGGACCAGAGTGCTAGTGTGGAGGTAGTTACAGTAGGAGAGGGTGTTAATACTGCCCTCTTGAGCAGACACATATACACACATTTACACATCACCATCGACGCCACTGTCTGCCTCTCTGTACCCATGTCACGCTCTTGTGATACCCCACTCGGCTGTGCTTATTTGAACTGTCCCTCCCAATTAGCACTAATAAGTGACTTGGTAAGGATGAGCAAACATGGTGTATCCAATCCCTCTGTTCGCCCTCCCTGACGCTTAGCAGCCCATGAAAATCCCCAGAAGAGCACAACCCCTGCTAATAGATAGAGAAAGCCAAACGCATCTCGTTTTCCGAGCAAACAAGTGGCAGTAAAGAGGCAAATTAATGACAAGTCATTTGAAGGGGTTTGTCACGGAAATGATTTCGCCCCATCTCACCACTGAAGAATTGATTAGAACCTGCTCAATCAGAGTGCCTGAATCAATAAAGAAGACCAATGAACAGAGAAAAGGCATGCTCCAGCTCAATTTATTCCTAGCTCGGATTCCTCAGGAAACCGGATGAGAGGGTGAGAGAAAACGGAAAAAGTACGCTAATCTGTCAGGTGGCAATTGTCAGTCTTGCTGAGGCAGAGGTGTTAATTAGAGGTTTGACTGCACAGCTATGTCTAGAGTTAACTTCCGTGCCAAGCAGCGCAGTTAGCGCCGTGGAAGCACCAAATTATTTCCCCGGAACCTGTGTTTATTTTCTGCTAGTTTTATACATTTTTGGAATTAGTTGTACAAATGCATGAAAATGAGTTTGCATTCAATTATTAGCACTGAATTTACTATCAGATAGGACCAGCATATGGTATTCAATGTGAATTTAATGTTGCATGATGCACATATGGATTTTTATGATTAGGGTTAATAACATTATGGATTACTTTCTAGAAAGACTTCCACGGCTCCATAAACAACTGCACTAATTTCTCTTTCAATACTTTGTATACTTCAAGTTTGGAAAGAGTTGAGTAACAGTAAACTCTTGTGTTTTGTCACACATGTAGTATGTTGTTGTTCGGTCTTTTTCTATGCTTGTTTAAGTCAGATGGTATTATGGGTTGTTGCCAGTGTTATTCTAAATGTGGCTTTGCAGATTAGCCACCTTGCCAAACCCTGTGGAAGGCCTTTAATTGATTTCCCTTTTGACTTTTTGCAAGTGTGGAACAGCAGCAGTGGCCTGTGGACGGGTTTCGCTGCAACTCCGCCAGCCGGCCTGCCAAGTGCCTCATTAGTATTCCACGCAGTGGCATTTGCCAGCCTGAGTGTTGCCTTGGCAACACTGCCCACACAAGTTATGATAAATGGGGCTTTCAGTTTCCTCTTTCTCTCTCTCTCTCTCTCTCTCTCTCTCTCTGTGTCATTCTCCCCCTCTCTCTCCAAGCCCATAAAGCAGTTCTAAGGAGGCCCTGGCCAGTGTACAGCTCCTGGTGCATGGGAGGGAAGAAAGAGCTGAGGAATAATACTTTAAACAGAGGAACAGTGAGAAAGAAAAGGCAGGAAAGTAGAGAAAGCGAAGATAATTTAGGGGATTGGTTATGGGAAGCTGTGACACACAGTGAAGGGTGCATGCAGTGTTTGGATGGGGAAATATTAGCTTCCTTGTTTGGTTAATTTTCATTCATGAAAATAATGTATGACATAGGCCTATACTGGAAAAGCTTTTTTTTTTATTATTATTTATTTTATTTTTTTTTCACTTCTTTTTTCGGATAAACCATTCATAAATAAATGTCACACATTCAGGACTGTCTTTATCATTTCATGCAACGGGACAATTTGATAACAAACTTGATTGTGTGTGTGTTGTTTTTTCCAAGACAAAATGATTATTCGAATGCAAGTCGCGTCCTCATTGCAGTGCTATCACATCACACACAGACGGTAACAGGATGTGCCTCAGGTTCTTCTCAGGAAAACATGTGGTGCTCGTAATTAGCGCAGATAAATCTACAGCACAAATGATGCACATTTACCCAAACAACATTAAAGACTAACAAATTGCAATAATTGTCGTCCACACCAGGTATTTTTCTCAAGCTGTGGTAAATTGTTCTTAATTTAAAAAACAAAAAAATAGCTGTTTAACACATTGTTGTATGAAAACGTGTGGTTGATTTAGTTGATTTACTGTATGTAAGTAGTTAGAAATATTATAGTTTGCCTAAAAATTTACACATAAATAGCATTTTGATTTCATTAAGGAAATATCATATATTTATTAATTTGATATTTTATTCATTCATATCACAACTATGTGTTCACAGTACAAAGGGTTTGATAACATGCTACATGCATATTTGATAATGAAAATACGCCACTGGATTTCCTGATCTGGTACCCTGTGCTGAGATGTGCAGGTGAGACGGGTAAGGTGTTCTCCCAAATCTTCCTCAGCCTGCTTAAGCAAAGTAAGATGTGTTATTGCTGCAGTTGAGAGTGGGGCTACATTACAGCCTAAGAGCATGGTTGAGATGAAATTCAAAGGCACTTTATTATGAGTGAGGGGAAATGTTCAGCTGAAGTACCTCTCCTTTATTTGTGCAGCAAATACTTCATTTGGCTAGACAAATAATTTTCCCCTGTCCCTGATTTTCGTTCAACGTGTTTTTTTAAAAAAGGATGCGTGTTATTTTTTGTTCATGTATAATAATAATAATAATAATAATAATAATAATAATAATAATAATATATCAATGTATATGTAATGTAACCACCTTTTGTGCTTTAGCAGAGCGAGACAGAATTACATCATATAACTCAATGTTAAACAGCTTACATGTTGCTTTGAAACCTACATAGCCTACAACTAAGTTACCATCATAAAGTCTCAGAAACATGACTGACCAATCGAATCAAGCTTGATTTCACTTCTCTAGGACACTAAGACACAACGCACATCAAAAAGACAGGAGACAATCAGGAAGCATGAACCTCATCCTTTCAGTCTGAGCTGAACAGAGTACAAGTAGCCAGGGGGGCCGTGGCTATTAAAAGATAAATGTATTTTCCCAATCCATTATTCATGACAGGGCTGAGCATGGAGTCGGGGGGCTTAGCACTGTGGAGCGGCCCACCCGCACCGGTTGTAACACCACTGAGACGCGCACACACACACACACACACACACACACACACACACACATACACACACACACACACACACACATACACACACACCCCGACCCTGAGGCAGGGCCAGAGAGCGAGAGTGAGTGTGTGTATGTGTGTGTGTATGAGAGAGAGAGAGAGGTGGGTCAGAAAAGGGGGTGGAAAAAGCTTTAAAAAAAAAGAGGAAGAGACAATGCAGGAAAAAAACACGCTAGAGGGCCTGTGAAGCACTGGGATGAAAGCGACTGAGGAGGAGCAAGATTCCAAAAGGGAAAAAACATGCTGAGCAACCCAAACACACTCAAACAATTCTTTCTCATGCTACTGATCTCACACACACACACACACACACACATTGGAGCAAGTGCATGTCCACACTGGCAGTACCCAAGCTCTCAGCTGTGCTCATGTGGAGGGTCTGGGCAAACATTCTAGGAGAAATATAATGGAATTGTGAAGTCAGTTCTACAAGATAGTGGTGAAAAACTCCTGATCTGCAGGAAAAACAGATTAGAAGTGCCCTAAATCTCTCTGGTAACTCATTTGGAGTTTAGTCACAGCTCACTTCTCAGCAAACAGTCTGAAGAGAATGTCAAACAGCGCCGCAGCTCTGCAGAGTCGGCTCGTAATGTTGGCGGAGATAAAGATGGTCAATAAACTTGCACGTTTCTCTGGCTTTTTTAAGGGCAAGTGCAAATTGACAGCAGCCCTGTGGAGCCTAACCAGGACATTTAGTGGCCTTTATTTGCATCCAATTACAGAACTATCCCACACTATACCACTCCGCTTTCAAACACACACAATAGCCACTGTACAGTCTAAAACGGACTGAATAGAATAAGCTACAGCTATGTCTGGGCATTTGCTACGCCAAGCCTGTTCCAAATCTTATATGTGAAAAATATTAAGTTTTTAGTTTTTAAAGGATTTATGATGCTGTCTTTTTCTCACAATGAATGTCATCCACCAGCTGTTGGCTTTGTTTAGGCAAGAATGGCCACTGATTACCTCAGATATGAGGGGGGTGTTTACCTGTTCTCAACAAATACTTTCAAAATTGTCTCATGATTGTCAATAATTGAACACACACTGTGCAATTTATGTGTTTCATGCCAGTGCCCATTTACTGGCCCTGTTTAATTGATGCTCTGATTATAAGCTTCTCTGTGAGACAAATGCTGCACCACCTCCCATCTCTTTTCCTAGCTCAAAAAGGCCACATGTTCTCAGTATGGAGCACATTCAATGGCTTTTCTCAATGAAACACATCAATAATTCGAATATGCTATAATCAAAGCTGTACCATAGCAATGCAAAATCAATATGTAAGAAAATATGATTGATCTTTATTTATTTATTTATAGTATTATTATTATTATTATTATTTAATTCTAACTGTAAATATCCAGATATCAAAGAAAATAAAAATATCAACTACATGAGGAAATGTGGAAGAAGAGTATCTTACAGAAATGTAAAAAAAATTTTAGTTGCAGAATTATAGATTACTTTTTTTTGTATCTTAAATACTTTGAACTGGCACTGTTGTTACTGTATGGAAACATTTTTTTTCCTGCTGTTTTCAAATGCAGAACAGTATGATCCAAAGAAAAAAAACAAAATCAACTTTTAGGAGCTGCAATTTACAAAAGGTAAGGAAAAAAACATGATACAAAAAACATTTCGCGCCCTCGTGGGAGTCGATTGCAGTTATTTACAAATCCGTGATATATTTCATAGGCAGAAAATGCACACCTCGTTTTAAGAGAAAAGAAATGCTACATTATAAGAAGAGAGGGCGGTCTGAACACGACTCTTCACAAGCCACCATGCTGAGCACATTTGTATTTAGACAAGTGAACACAAGGGTGGGAAAAAGAGAGTGAGGGGCTGGCAGATTTGTAGGCTGCTAGAGCATGACAGAGGTTGCCAAGGGGTTGTTTGTGTGTTTCTGTGTGTTTGTGTGTGTATGGGTCACCATGCCTATTTTTCCCACTTTAGTATTGTGGGGGCAACGAATTGCAGAAACAAAGAGTGCTCATATTTGGGCTTCGTCGTGTCAAGAATTACTTGTTCCATTGAATGTGCTCACCATTATCTGCTTATCACTCTCTCCCTGCTCTTTACTCTCTTTCTTGTCGCTACTCAATGGCTTCCTCTCACTATCGCCCCCTCCTCCCCTCCCTCTCCCTCTCCAGCACTCCCTTTCTCCCTCGCGGCCTCTGTCTTTTAACACTTACAAAACTGAAAGGGCTCAGTCTGGGCCGGGCCTGGGCCACCTGGAAGCAGCAAAAGCAGATTCCCCTCACCTCCCCCCCCCTCCTTCGTGGCTCCTCGCCAGTGGCCAGCTGTAGCATTGTATGTTGCGCTCCCCATCTTAGTTAATTCTACCCATTGGCAATTGTTGCAGGCGCTGTTTCACGTACAACACCCCCCCACACGGCTTTCCCGCTGCTCCCCCGGGCCGATTGTCCCTGGCCGTCCCTTGTTTAATGCTGTTTTGCAAGTTATTAAGCCCTGGAAGTCTATTAATCACAGTTCAGGGGCTGTGTAAGGCCACACAGAGGCGGCCGGGGGAGGGGGAGCATGCAGGCACGCTCGGCGGCCTGAAAGAGCTTAGACGGTGGTCCATTCAGATCCCTAACGAGATCATTACCACTAACTAAATACAAACCTGACCCCCACGACCCGCTGGGAAATTACGTAGGAGGTCCCTACCAGTGTGGGACATTAATATGCTATGGCAGACCACCCCTCTAACCCCTCCCTGTTCCTTATGCTCTTCCCAACACCCACCCACACAGATACACCCATTACTCCTCCCTTCTTTCTCGCCAACAACCAGAAAACTAAACCCATCATCAAAAGGCGCCTAATCACTGCTGTGATTGTGGTAAACCAAGCCTGACAGACATTTTACTGAAGCCTCAATGGGAACGCATCAGTGGCACCTCTGAAGCCCCCTGCCCATCTCCTTTCCTTCATTCTCCTGCTTTTTAAAGCAAGTCCCCAGCCAAAGCAGCCAGGGGCTTTTCAGATTACTCAACACACTGTCCACTTTTCAGGGGACCACCTGGTAAGCTCATTTTAATATAACACCACTCTCCCTCACTCTTGTCTTTCCCTTTCTGCTTCTTCTTCCTCTAATTCCACCTCTCAAGCCAAGCCACCACTGTGAATTCCGCCTAATCCATTGACCCTGGCGAAACATTCCTGGTTAACACTCCTCGGAAGAGCCTGGATTTGGGGGGATTACATGGTTGCAGTTCAGTTAGGTGGCACCTGTAACTGGAAACTGACAAACAATTACAGCTGCAGAGAGGACAAGAGCCCCCTACTCAGGACACCTTCCACTCTTTCACGCTGCCATGTGCTACCAGGGGGAGGCATGGCCCATCAACCCTTAATCCCTACCTGAGACAGTTACACTTTACTTCCATGCAGGGCCGCTCCTGACCCATGGCTGCTCCCTGCTCCTCCCAGGGGTTGTATGGTGGTCGGGGTAAAAGAGAGGAGAGAGACAGAGAGTCGGGTCAGGGGGTGGTGGCAGAGCCCTCACAGCTTATGGTAAGTTGTTGTCATTTATAGTGTCTCAAGTGTCTCCACTTCAGAGCATGGGAGCTTAGCATGGTACCAGTGGTAGGTGGGTGTGTCTGTGTTAAAAAGGTCACAAAGTCTCTTCTCTACTTGCCAATTTAATAATAATAATAATAATCATCATCATCAAAATTCACTGTCTAAAGTCTACACTATCTGGCCACATTGCTGTTTGGATTAAAATAAGTGAATACTTAGAGCTTTTGATTGGAAAAGTACTGAATTGATTAATATTTTTGCAGATGACAACAAAATTCCTTTAACCCTAACTAATATATTGAGTAGCTTCTCATTTCTTAAACAACCATGTCAAAAGCTGTATCCTGTGGTTGTGAAAAAGAGGTGTGTCAGAAGGGTCGAATTATAGGATTACATTAAGCAAAGAAAGCAACAATAGAGATCTGTCCAATGTTTTGTTTAAACACTGAAGCAGAGTGGTGAACCATCGATTTTGAAGAGGAATTGTGGATGGGGGAAAAAAATCTTGAATGATCACTTAAATGCCTAGTGAAGATGCGTTGTAAAAAAAAATTACAATAAAAATCACATTCATGTTTACACGTCAGAGCATTTCCACACATTGTGATTAGAAATGTGATTTTAAATTAAGAAAGCATGGTTCGGGGAGCATGAAGTTTTCACATGATTTTCACAATTTTCACGTGGCCACCAGAGAGTCTTAACCTCAACCCTTTTCCAGAGTGAGTTTACTTTTCATTTATTAATACAAGATATCAGCATAAAAATAAGTCTCTATAGAAATGTTTCCATATACAACCTTGTGTAAGGTTGTTGAAACAATGCCACAGTGAATGATCTAAAGCTAAAGGTGGGCTAACAAAATATTATAACGTTTGAATGTTTATTATTATTATTATTAATTTGTTTATTTTAATTCTCTTTATTTATTTTAGTTTTTTACTTTTTTTTGTACAGTGATTTAATCTATAATATTACTGTTTCCACCTTGGCTGAACTTAAAGAAAGAGATTACTAAACTGTACTATTCTTTGTCAGTGGTGTGGCCCCTCAATTGTACAGCTGTTGTATGTACTAGTATGTCCTACCTAGATCTATTTTTCCTAGAGCTTTTACGACTACAGCTAATATTGTAAAATGCAGCAACATTTCCAAGGTAAAAGAGACAAATTAAATGTTTAAAAGATTTTAGTTTAGCATTGCTGTTTCTGTGACTACAGGAAAGCAAACAGGTGCCAAGCTTTCCTGTAAACAAATCCACCTCACAAAACAAACAAAGAAAAAAAAAAAAAAAGAACATTCCGAGAGTGGCAGCACACAAAAGTGGCAACAAGAAAGTGTTGGTGAGTGGCAGCACATTAAGTGGGAGCAAGAAAATGCATGTGAATGCCAGCATCTGAAGAGGCAGCAATAAAATACAGGTGAGTACCAGCACATAAAGTGGCAGCAAATGAACGCAGGTGAGTGGCAGCACTAGAAGAAAACCCTTTTGAGTGGCAGCACCTCTTATATTCCCTCTTACACAAACAGATTCTGATTCTTAATAAATTCAGTCACTGAACCTTAGCAGATCTAAGCTTAACTGTTAATGTAGCAATAATAAAAAAAAGTCTATTATCTATTCATAATTAAGGGGTAGAAGCTGTGTCTTTTAGTTTGTCATGCTCATTTGAGATGGGGAGGGTTATCAGCTTGCTAATCTCTGAGTGGAATCCTCAAATGCTGTGAAATGGAGATATAACTGATAAGCTGTGCAATTAAAACACACACACAGACTCAGACACACACATGCAAAGATTTTATTGTTCTCAGGATAATATGCCAATAAAGACACTTCCAGGATCACCTCAAGAATTAGCTGAGATGATATGCAGCGCGATTGAAACAATAGTTGGATGATATTTCTCTAAGCTTTGTGTGTGCATACTGTTCTTACATGCTCATACCTGTCCCTGGAGATAGCTTTTTTTTTTTAACTCGTACTACATCACTCATTTTCTCTCTCTTTCTCTCTCTCACTCTCTTACACACACTCAAGCAGATGTAAGCATGCGCAATGGAGTGCAGCCTAGATAGCAATGCTGATTGTTTCTCTCCGCTGACCAATTGCGATCCCATCATGACCATCTCGAGCATGACAAGTGATTTTAACCCGCCTGTGATCCACCCCCTCACCACGCCACTGCTCAGCCTCACACCACAAACAAAGCCACTCGCCTTGCGTGCTGCGTTTAAGAGCGCGCTAATTAATTCCACTCTGAAGCACTTTCCACTCCTGTTTGCTCAGACACTAAACGTCAAATCCCTCTTATGTACACAAATAAACACTCGCAACAACAAAGGGAATGGGGGAAAAAATAAAAAAAAATAAACACAACATCAAAATTGACTGAGGGTACGAGATGATGAATGTTTTAGAAACCTCCTCAGGATACACCGTGAAATTACCCTCACTCTCTAGTCAGAGAGAGAGGAATGCATGTGTGGCCAGATTTTTTATGGGACATCTCTTCAGAATAATTGCTTTTTCGGCAGGACGGTTCCGAACTGCTTGCATGAAATATGATGAAGTGACAATACACAAAATGTTTTTGCTTTACTGAGCATGGTAAAAGTATACAACAAAATATCTGCACTCTCTCTCTATATTTCTCACTCAACCTTTTTAGTACAGACACAGATTTTACTCCTTTTCTCTCGTATTTTCCATGCTGTAACAGAGAAATTGGGTCTTCCATGTGTCAGTTTTGTAATTAGACTGAACTCAACAGGTGTGACACTTGTCCTGCTGCTCATTGCCCTGGTGCTCGCGGCAGCTTGAGTGTTAACCTCTCATGCAGTATTCAGATGCTGTCCTTAGCTAACCCACTCCCCTTTTGCACACACACACAACAACTTACTTGTAGCCTAGCAACCTCAGCATCAAGTTTAGCCTAGGCCAAAGGTGACATTCTGTAACCACGGACACCTGGTCACCTGTCTGGTCCTCACACTCCCTGCAGGTGAACAAGTCTTTTTTTTCTTTTCTTTTAAAGGCCAAATGAAGCATAAAAGATAGATTGTTTGTTTTCCCACACTCCTTTTTCCCCCCTAGCAGCACCATTAAGCCTGTCAGCCACCCTACACACGCATACAAAGCATATAGTCATGGGATGTAGGACTCATCAGCACTCAGACACAGCTGTGAAGTGTTAATTTAGCGCTCCTGCTGGGAGAGAGACTGCTTGGAGACGGAGAAGGTTAGCTCTTGCAGAAAATGACCCTCATGCTCTAATTGTTCATGGGCTTTTTTTTTTCAAGCGCTGCTGACTAGCACTCAGCACAGCAAGCAAAAAATGTGAGGTGGCTTAGAGCTAATGCGCGAGTGGACAACATGTGTTTCTTAACGTACACATGGGTCAATATGGCTCGAATCAGTCTGGACAAGTCTGCTGGTAATACACTGTATGTTAAGTATCGTTTATACATAATATGTGATTTCATTATGTGGAACTGTATCTGTATCTGTTTAGCGCGGTACCTGTATTTGTATTCACATTAAAAACCTGAAGTGTGTGTGACATAAAACAGAAGTGGGTTTTTTTGTTTTTGTTTTTTTAATTAATATCAGCTCTTCCACTCATTACTCATTACATAAGTTCATAATTGGTCTCAACAAGATGTGTGTAGGAAGGTTTTTTGAATCTCGCTCGTGTAGTTATCATTTTTGTTCGTGCTTGCCCAGAACATATAAAATAGATAAGTTAATGATCATGGCCTTTTTCAGTTCTCTTTTTCAGTTTCATATCTTGAAAGGCACTCTCACGTGCCTGCTGGAATCTTTAATATACTTCCAGTGCATACAATATCAACTTAAATTTGCACACATCTTTTGACTATTTAATAACAGACATAAATAAAAAGGTACTATTAAGCATAAACATATAAAGAAAAATTTATTATTAAGTATAAAGAAATTTGTGCTTATATTTTAATTATTATTATTAAAAATAGATAGGGAAAAAGTATTACTGTAATGTCAAAAAGATGCCAGACATTACATTATTATTACTTTGTGGCAAAGAGTAGACCTTCTGGTAAAAATTTTTTATCAATTCTTTTTGGCAAATCGTCTTTGATATCTGCAACGTAAGGGGGATCGCTTTGATAGACTCACAGCTTCAAAATCTTTTATGCATTTTCATATCAGGAGATAAGAGTGCAAATGGCGTCAGCAACTGACTTTAGTACCTGGTCATGGCAACACCTATACCTCCTCTCCCCCAAATCTTGGGAGTAACTCAAGTTGCACTCCAAGGAACCTCTTCCCTGGCACAGTGGACATGTCAGGTATTGACTAGACTCCAGCTATGCAGGTCAGATGGGTTTGGGAGGCTATCACACATGAACTAGATAAAAAAATTGTGTCTGGCTGATTCTGACTCCAAAAGCTGTGTCCAGGCGATCTTATCAGCAGCCATATTCTCTCCACTAGTCCAAGTTGCCTGCTTTGCATAGCTACTGTTATAGTAAATTCAGTTTCCACCTCTGCCCAGGTCTCTCCCTTGATCAACAGCTTGTCAACATAGCCTTTATCATCAGGATGCCATGTCTCAGCATTGCTTCTGCTGGTTCAACTGCCTCTTGTGCCTACCACATCCTCCTAGTTCTAACTGAGTTGCCTGCAAAGGATACTCTCATGTTTGTTGAGATTTTATAAAGTAGCACCTCTGTAGCTATGGTGACCTTAATTACCTCTGTCAGACCAGTGATAGAAAGCTATAGCATGGTGTTGTGCCCATAAAGAGCTTAGGCTCTTTCATAGGACCAGCCATCTGTGAAGGAACTGGTTGATGTTCTCTCCATGATGGTTATTGGAACTTTGTATGTCAGCAGGTGTTTGAGGAGCCTTGGCGGGATATAATGCTGATAAGCACGTAGACTTTTAACTTTCCTGGAAGTTCTGACTTGTCCCCTGCTACTAGCCACAGTTTTGGCTCCAAAGAAGTCAACTGGACAGCCACAGTGTCTCTTAGTTGAAAAGCTTCCCCAGGCTCTTTACAGACCTCTCCAGCACAACCTTAAATTTGACTGGCTGGAGAGTCTCTGTCTCTGATAAGAGGTTGACAAGCATGTTCATCACCAAGACAATCAAAGAGACTTTTATGAAACAACCAGTGATGACGCCGTTCTCTAGGTGAATTCTGCAAGTTTTGTTGTCACAGAGGTGAATCTCAAATTGAGCCTATTGTAGTATTCCAGTATGAAGTCTTTGATCTCGTCTGAAACATTGTATCTTCAGCACTTTTGCCCACTTCTGCTGACTCGAGCAAGCCTTCCACCCATACCTTCAACATTCCTCTACCAGTTCAAGATACTTGGCCTCTAATGTGTCTATGCAAGTATGTTGCTCTATTCACATTTCCTTAAAAGGTGTCTAATGCAGGACTCAACTCTTTTTGAGTGAGTGCTTCTCTCTTACCGTCCTTATCATTAGTTTGTATGTACATTGTGAAGTCTTGAATTTATACTTCATATATACTTGGGTTAGCACTGTCACCTTGCACTTCCAGGTCCTGGGTTCAATTCCCTCGTCGGGTCTGTGTGCATGGTGTTTGCATGTTCTCCTCGTGCTAGGAGGGTTTCCTCCTGGGTTCAACATGCTAACTGATGTTCTCAAATTACCAGCAGTGTGTGAATGATAATGTGAGTGTTGACTGGGGATCCCACCACAGTCGTACAAATGGGAATAAATACAGTGGTCAATACAGGCCTCCACTGGTTGCCATTGGCCTCCACAGTCCCTAGTTGGACTACAGAGGTTCCTAGATGGATCAACACTATACTGCCAAACAGTATAATATACTGTATATTAAATATAATGTAAATACTTTTTTCTTTGTCACTTGACCTTTTTAAACATACAGTATCTTTTTTATTTTGCTTTTCAATGTACTTTTTTTATACATTTATATGTACAAAGTCAAAATACATTATGTAGGCAAATTTGAAGTGGATATACTGTAACAAGTACATACATATTTTCCCTCACTATACAGTATCTACATTTGCCTGCAGAATTGATTATATTCCCCAAACTGACATTATACAGTAGAAGCATGACACTCTCAGCAGTTCAACTTTTAGAAAGTTACATACATTTTTCTAGCCTCAGCTACATACACACCAATACCCTTTCTCGCATGAACCATTTTTCTCTCTCTACTGTTTACTTCAGCTGAGTGATTAATGAGGCAGAGCTCTGTGCAACACTCAGTGGAACTTAAACAAAAAGTCAGACTCTATCCAAAGATTACAGCAGCGCATTATGTGCAGAATGAACCATGAAATTGCTTTTTTGCCCACCTGCAGTGGTACTGTCTGTAGGAGAGTGGTGTGCAAACATTAACCCTCCCTCAGCACAGACAGCAAAACAATCCCATAAACCCATTCACTGACTATCAAAAGTGATTCTGAGAACAATATGAGTCACAACAGACTGGATTGTACCATATCATTCTCACAAATGCTTATGCAGAGACAATTGTGTGCACCGACAATAACGTTAAGGACAGTGAAATATATTAATACAACAATTTTGTTATATCCTTCACTATCCATTAGAAATTAGCAGATGTATTTGTGATTGCTTTTCTCTTGCTTTTTCACCCACATCAGTCAAGCCTGAAGATGATATTTAGACAAATGCTCTTGGACCTGACTGAGTGCTCTGGGATGGCACTTTTCATTGATATTAATTGTAACATAGAAGATAAAACCTTGTGCAAAAGGATTACTAGTTGATGATAACTTGTCAAGTTCTTAAAATAATAACAATTTGGGAAATTAGTACTTTTTGTCTCTAATGATTGAATAGAAATTGTTGTTCTAAAACAATAAGAATATTTCTTAAAATGATGTGTAGACTGAAAATATCTGATAATTATGGCTTAGCAATACAAAATAAAATTAAATATTATAATAATATGAATATAATAATAAATTATTATAATTAGTTTTTTTCTAACTTATGATGTTATGCTCTCTATATGTATTTTTTATATTCATAAAAACATATTTGTGGTTAATATTTGTATCAGATTATACATTAAAGTCTGTGGTTTATTGGAACTAATATCAACATTTCACTAAACCTAAAACTTCACAAATTTATTCATGTTGATCCCTTGCGACAAAACATCAATTAATCAATGTAAAGTTAAATGTGCTAGGCACTACTAGACATAAAAACTAGAAACTCTAGAATGATTTCTTTGCATGCGCATTTCAAGTCTGTAAATCCAAAATAATGTCAGGATGCAGAAGAGCAATGAAACACTACTACACAACACTTCACACCATTTAGAAAATTGTTAATTGTGTCGAAATGAGAAACATTTTTCACCTACTTCCAGCAAATAAACAGCAAGTTTTAATATGAGGCTACTTTTGGTCATGCTTGGGAATTGTTGTGTGGCCACTCAGACAAAATGCTGTTGAGAATAATAATTGTTTATTATGCCAACCCTTCAAAAGGTGTCGACGTTCAATGTACGCTCCACACAAACAGCAATTACTGGACATGAAAGCACTGTTAATTTGCGAAAATTATTTCAGACGAAAAAAAATGCCTCTCCTGCTTCCAACTCAGGTAATATGTTTCTTTTATGGGCCAAATTCAAATTGCTTGAGGTCGTTTGTCTATGCTATGTGTATGCAAATCTAAGTGAGGATTAAACTGATTTCAATGAAACAGTTTCAGACCATGAGCATGGGGTGGGGGGGGGGGAGAGGATGTATTTCAATGTACTGCCTTTTCTTTTCACCAGTATCAAGGTTACATTTTACATAGCATTCAAAATTATTTTCACATTACACAATACTCCTCTTAGAGACAGATGGAGGTACATGAATAAAGGAAGGAAAAAATCGAGACAAGAAAAGCTCCTTTTTTTCTTTCTTTACCTCTCTTATGTTGCTTGCTCAGTGCTTGGTCAGCAGTTAAAGTTCACGGCCACGAGACAAGGCTGCTGAGGAGATCAAGAGAGAGAGACGATGCTGTGGAGGAGGGATAGCTCAGATCAAGCACAGATTAAAGAATTCTGTTCTGCCTGAGGACATACACCTGGCTGCAGAACCATCTGTGAAAGAGGCCCTGCATCTAAACCATGTGTCTGTAAGGTCAGTATCGGGGACATGGAAAATGTATATTAGGAATCTAAGAAACAAATCACGTTTTCATGCAGCAACGGCAGATTGTAGTTTACATTTGGTATAGGACGGGGAGAAAAAAGTTCTGAAAAATTGCACTTGTGCATATTAACTAAAAATTAATTAGAAAATGATCTGAGTGAGTGTTAAAACAGGCCTCAATTTTATAACTTTTCGCACAACTTAGTTTGTGCAAAAGGTTTCAAAAGCAAAAACCAGGGGCTTTCGTAGAAATTTTATGAAATAAAAAAGGCAAATAGCACTTTCTTTTAAGCCCGCATTAGGCTGAATTATTCTAGTCCATTAAGTTACCTTAAGTTACCATTAAGAAACCTTAAGTTTCACGATGTATGAGATTATATTAGTAAAAACTTTTGCATGTAAATAACATTGCATGTATTTTCATTCAGACCACTGGTGAGCATGCCACATGTATTCTATTGTTTTTACATAATAAATTAAAACGTAATAAATTATTGTTTCAATTAAACATAATTTGAATTGTTCATAAAGCAAAATATTTTTATCTTAATGTGACTTAAAAATTCATTTAAGAGATATATTATATTATATTATATAAAATTTCATAATTCTTTTGTCACATTGAGGCAAAAAAGTATGTACAGTATGTGTTAGAATTGTAAAAAAGAGTTCACTTTATATATACACATAAACACTACAGAGTTAAAGCACATACTGTAGTTTAAAGGCATCTATGAAACATTATCTCAAGTCACAGTTTAAAGTGACTTCTAAGGATGTGCCAAATTCAAGAAACAAGCTGAGACACACTGCTAAAGTAGACCCCCTGAGGCCCATCGGCATTGTGTCAAGGCCTTGTCTACTTCACACGCATTAAGGATCACATGCCACAATTTCACACCACAGTAGGGGAGAGGGTGATTACAACCCCCCCCACACACACATCACCACCATGCACACACAAACAAGTGATTTGGGTACTGCTGACATTTATTGCCTGTGTTAACAAGTGAGTTCAAGGTCAGTTCTGTTAGTCAGTAACACTGTGCAGTGTGTTGACATTACAAGCTGACCATGACCGTAATATCTTAAGACTAAAATGCACAATTACTTTGTTTCATTTATATGTTATTTGTGTGTGCTTGTTTGTGTTACCTACATACAGCATGTTGAGGAAGAAAGAAGCTATTGACTGCAGGGTTTTTTTCATCACTCCACTTCAGTGGTTGGAGACATTTCTCCTGTCATTTTCCTCCAGTCCTTCAGAGCAATTCTTCTCTCCCCTCTATTTCTGAAGCTGTGCACTGTGTGGCCGCCTGAATTGTGTGTTATTACCCAGCTGGAGACAATATCATTACTACATATTTGCTGTCAAGGGTCTGCAAAGATTGGTGCCATTGCAAGCCTTGGTGATCTAACAAGCTCACACAGTGCTTCTGAATTACCCACTCCTATTGGGAGGAAGTCAAACACTATCCGCTCGAGAGGTGAGCGAACAAAGGAGCAGCTCTCTCACAGTCTCTCTCTATCGCTCTCTCTCTCTCTCTTCCCTACCTGTTCATGAAAATATAGCTGCACAGTTCCTTAGCTCATTCACTCACAGCCCATGATTGTTCTGCAAAGATTTCAGTCTAATTTCCTAAAGGTAATAACATCCATGTAAAAACACTTCCCTATTCCCAAATTTAATATGAATGTATTCTATCAAGTATTCTAGATGATGTTTTCCACTTATCCAAAAACAGTTAAGAATAATTTATTTATTATTACAGCCTATTAATTTCCTTACAGTCTACATTTCTGGAAAAGCAATTGAGTTTTATTACTTTGTACAACAAACACAAGTATTATTATTATTATTATTAGTAGTAGTAGTAGTAGTAGCTTCTGTAATAAATATATTAATAATAATAATTTCGCTCATTCTCTATAGTGCTTTGATTGTGAGAAGCCTGGAGCTTATCCCAGGCCTATAATATAATATAATATAATATAAAAACTGGGTAATGTGCAATAACATTTCAATGCTACATTAATCAAGAATTGTATATTATTATTATTATTATTATTATTATTAGTTAACCTTGTTTATCAAGATCTTAACTATTTTTAAAAGGAAACTGGCTGAATGAATGACTGACTGATTAAGTGCTATAAATCAAACAAACTTTCTGTCAGTGTAAAAACAGAAATTAAATTAAATTAAAAGTGAAATGAGAGTGTAAATTGTAGATTTGAGTGCAAAGAAAATACCTAATAAGAGGTGTGATCATGGGACTATTATGAGAGAAAGTAACATTTATCTTCTCATATAAGCCCATTTACCGTATGACTGAACCGTGAGCTATTGTACACCATCTTTTAAATGCCCATAAAAAAGTGAAAGTAGTGATTACTCTTTCCTAATGCTATAATTGATTAAGACTAACATGTCAGTTACTCTTTATTTGTTAATTTTCAAAATGATAAATTTTTTTCTGAGCTTTTGTTAAATTTATGCAAAAGTAATAGCCTGTTTATGGAGGTTAAAATATCTCTAGTTTATTGCTACTGATATGTTTTGATATGAGGAGGTTTTGAAACCACAGCTTCTCCATTAACCTAATTTTAATGGAATTTTACACAGATAACTGCACAAATTAATGTTGTCTTTTCAAGCTAATGTACTTACTGACAAATTGACTCCACATTCTCTGCACGAGATTTTTAGGCTCCATTTTAATTTTAGATTAAACGATAAGAGATTAATGATTGGTGTCTCTTTTTTCACATCCAGTAAAATTAGTGAAGAGGATATGATTAGTCAAACAATGGCAAAAAGAAGCCACTTTATGGAGGCAATCTAGTGCCAGTCACAAAAAGAAGGGGGTGGGGGCATTCAGCATTAAAAATGTTCTTGTCTGTGAGACCTTATTCTCACCCTGGGATTTTTTTCCAGGGGCTGTTACACACATTACAGTCAGGTCCAAATCATGCCCTTCAGAATCCTTATTTTGCTTTTATTTATAGCAGAACGGTGGGCTGACTAGCCACACTGTTGTGCTACACTATGGTTTGTTTGGAAATGATCAAATGCATTATTACCTCTTTCCCATCACCAGTCCGAGACTAAAAGTAAACCTACATTTTTGCTTCTATGTTGGCTCCACTTATCTGTACCAATGCTCAGGCAAGATTTGCTCAAAAAATGTCTGTCATACTAAGGCTGTATGTGATTTAATATACAACATAAAATATAGCTATGATAGCAATGTTAATTTCCTACCTATGAAAGAACTCAATAAAGAAGTCATTTTAAAGAAAGAATCATTCTTTCATTCTCTATACCCATCATCCTATTCAGGATCACATGAGGCCTGTACCCTTTTACAGGAGACTTCGGCACACCCTGGACAGGGTGTCAATCCATCACAGGACACATATGTGAATGAGTTTAACTCACATGCTCATTCACACACTACAATCCTCTTCTCTTTCTCCCCCTCTTTCTCTTTCCTCTCTCCCCCTGTCTCCCCCTTTCACTCTTTCTCTCTCTCTCTCTCTGTCGAGCTACACATGTCATTCCTGAGCTGCCAGTGATCCAGACTCCCTCTGCCCTCCGGACCTGTCTTATCCATCCTGGTGCCCCGTTTCTGGTCGGAGGTCTCGTCGCATGGATGCCCCGTGTGTCTCTTTGGGATGAGTCTGGTGTCTGGGGATGATTCTATCTCCTTAGAAGATGGTTCTGGCCTCGACTGGTGTTGACAGCTGTTTCTCTGAGGACTTGACAATTCGATAGTTCAGGACTGGAACTTTCTACAAGTCTATCTGAGTCTCCAATAACTACTGGACTCCATTTTAACATCAATTAACATCAACTATTATAGCTGAACTGCCTGCCACCTAACACTGTATAAATGCAGATCATTTCCTGCTATCTGTTTCACCTAGATGAGGATGGGTTCCCTGTTGAGTCTGGTTCCTCTCAAGGTTTCTTCCTATTACCATCTCAGGGAGTTTTTCCTTGCCACTGTCGCCCTCGGCTTGCTCACCAGGGACTATCTGACCATTTTGATTCATACACATTCACATTCCATACAAACTTAAATAATTCTTTTGATTGTGTAAAGCTGTTTTGAGACAATGTCAATTGTTAAAAGCGCTATACAAATAAAATTGAATTGAAATTGACAACCTGGTAAAGACTATACGTGGTATGTCTTTGGTCTGTAGTACCTGGAGGAAACCCACCAGACTTGAGGAGAACATGCAAACTTCACACAGATCGGGGGCAGGAATCAAACCCTTTAAGCACATTGCATCCATGCTGCCAGAGTCATCCATTTTATCTTTATATCATCTTTTCTAATCAAAAGAAACCAGGTCGCATACTCGTAGCTGGTGGAAAGCGAAGGGCCATATAACAAATAATAGCTAAAACACGTAGCCCCTAAAAGTTATTTGGTCCTTAAACAAATAGAGCACATCTCTCTGTATTCTTAGTTATTTCATAAGGACTACAGTATGGAATAAAGTCCTATGCGTGTACCAGCATGGTAGCTTCTGCTTGTCGTTGCCAGAAATGATAATATATAGTAGTATCCTCTGAACTTTACACAACACACATTTGCCAAATCATAAATAACAATATATACTGTATATATGCAAGGTTCCACTATATATATATATATATATATATATATATATATATATATATATATATATATATATATATATATTCATAATATTCAAGATTGAATATTGACCATTAGCTAGTTGAATATGAATTTTATACATTTGAATTAAATATATGCCACATTAGGTATTTAACAGAGGCACAATGTTTTATAAAATATGCTACCTGACCAAAAAAAAGGTGCCTGACTAATATTTATTTCGAAGTTTTGCTTTGATTAAGGCTGTGGCAACATTTTGATAAGCTTATGCAATGTCACAGCATTTATTTCCGTCCAGGGTCGCATTCGTTTCTCTCCAAAATTTAGTATTAACTGCATAAAGTCTTCTTCAGCACATCCTAACCATTCTCAATGTGGTTAAGTTGTGGACTCTACAGTGGCCAATCCAAGTGTGAAAATGAGGTCTCAAGCTCCCTGAACCACTCTTTCACAATTTGAGCCTGATGAATCCTGGCATCATCATCATCTTGGAAATACCCATGCCATCTAAGAAAAAAAAATCCATTGATAGAAAAACCTGGTCATTCAGTATATTCAGGTTGTCAGCTGAAGTATTTTTTTTTTTTGGGGCACATAAGATTGCTAAGCCTTATGATTGGTGGATCACTTCATCTGCCACCCATCTTACCCTGATGTGCCAGTCACTCTGGAACAGGATACATCTGGACTCATCAGACCACATGAGCTTTTTCCAACACACCACAGTCCGTTCTTAATGCCTCCTTGCATATTTGAAGTCTTTTTTCAATTAACCTTACTGATAATTTTCTTAAGGCTACACAGCTGTTTAGTCCCAATCCCAATAAAAAGTTAATTTTGCATGTAAAAATGCTCACACTTTCACTTAAGTTCTCATGTTGCTTTTTTTTTTTTTTTTTTTAAGATTTGATTCTACTACGTGACCTCCCCTCATACTCATTCAGGTTTTTCTGACCACATTTCTTCATTGAAGATGATATTTCATAGGTTTTAATCATGCATTTTATAGTGCTTAACACAGTTTTATTAGTTTTAGCAGTCTCCTTAGTTGTCTTCTTGGTGCAATAATTTGTCTCTTCTGAAACAGAGTAACATCTTTGCCATGACCACAGGATATGTCTTCACCAAATTCCAAACTTTGTATGTTAGCTGCTAACAATTGCCAGTAAGCTTATATTAGCATTGTTTCAACATTTTATGCTAACTCTAAGGACAGTGTACAGTAACTGTTCAGCACTTAATTCCTTATAGTAAGCATCAAGTGTTTAATATCTCTGCTATTACCCTTTAAAGGAGAAAATAAAAGCTTTGTTATTCAAATAAAAATGTTATTTGTCACATACATACACAACCAAAAACAGCATAATATGCAGTGAAATGTTTATATGATTGTCCATGACCTAAAATGGAAGATAGAATATAATGAAAAGATAGAATAGAATAGAAAGATTTCACTTCAATAGAAGGACAATTGCACTAGAAGAATACAATTAAACTAAAGATAAACCTTCCAATAAAAAATAACATAAAGGTAAAAATAAATTGAGATGGCATATATACATTTACAGTTTGTAAACAGTTGCAAATAAAATAGAATAAAAATAGAAATATATAAAATATATAAATTATAGTGTGCTAATTGTAAACTGAGAGGTATAAAAAATATACAAATATAAAGGTGGGTACATAATTGATGTGTGGATGTGACAATAATTTAAAATAACAAAATTCCTATTCAAATACTTTGCCAACTTTTGAGCTCCATATACAGAAGTTTTCACCCCAACTTTTAAACATTTTGTAGTCTTACAACCAGGTACTAAAATGGATTGAGATTGCAGGCCAAGAATCTATACAAGGCATCCTATAATATTAAATTCTGTCTTTGATGAAAGTTCACAATTGTTCAGAATGTAGAAATATTAATTGGACATTGTGTAATTGGCAATATCTTTTTAACTATATTGATATTAAACCATTTCATTTCAGAGTAACTATGATCATAAAATATAATCACAAGTAGGTTCATTCCATTTTTCACTTGTAACACTGCTAATTGTTGAAATGTTCCAGGAGGTGGAAACTTAAGCAAGGGTTCTGTATTTGCGCCATCATAATGTATGTATTAAATAACACTTTTCTCACCAAGCGCATATTCTATTTGTTTTTGAGAGTTTCTTGAAATTGCCTTCAAGTCTAAAAAAGTAACGTAAAAAGCTGCAACATGTTCTATGTGATAGTACATAAGCAACACACAATAACCCAAATTAGACTGAACCCTAACTAACTAGCCATATTTCCATCGTTCATTTTGTTTACCTTTCATTGGAGTTCTTTTTGGCATGCACTCTCCAAACCAGGAAGCCAACTTGAGACGCTTTATAAAAGATTAGGATGCACTCTTCCAGACCCAAGAGGCTTTCAGCCGGTTATAAGAATATAAATGCAGACAGAGTGCGATAAGGTCAATAAAGTTAGGAAGATAAGGTCAGTACTAGCACTGCGGCAACAATCTTCTGACAGTCTGTCTCAGTGGAAATGAGCAATCCCGCAATATAATGTTCTGTCTTGCCAGTGATCAGTGTCATTTACCATGATGCATACTGAGTGATTCAGCTAGGGGCTGTGGGAGACACAGAGAGGGGCCGTATCTAAATGGGATCCTCAGCACTTCCTCTACAATATTCTCAAAGAATCTTTTGCTGGAATTTTAATCTCATTTCTACCAATCTATTACAGCAAGACAGAAATGAGGCAGAAAATGAATTTTTTTTCAAAGGGGTTTTCAGATAATATGATAGAAATGGGGAATGTTACATAAGGTTACTTCTTTTTTTTTTTTTCCTGACATGCATGCGCTCAAGTATTTTACACTCAGGGAGTAAAGCGGAAAAATAAGGTCTGGACTGATCTAGAGAATGGGCTAGTTCAGAGATGAAATGATATCGTAATTATGTAGACTGCAGCACTTTTGACCTGGCACTGCAACATCATCATCAATTCATTTCGGCATGTTCGTGAGTTTTCTATCCCAGATAGGAGACGTTCTCTCTTTTGAACGTGTGCATTCAATAAACACTGGTGTGAAGAGTCATACTCCTTTGAGGTCTAATTCCTGATCCAGTGTCTACAACTAACAAAACATTGCAACACCATGTTTCAAGGAAATACAAAACCACTCACAGGTGCATGTCAAAATCAATTTAGCTAAAGAAAAGTGGACGAGGGGTTCTCTCCCCTCTTCTTTTAAAAGGGTTTTCAACAGCTCATTGCCTTTGAATAACATGGCACTGCATTTATCCCTGTCCTTCACATTTCCCTAGCTCTGCAGCTTGCTGCTGCCTTTGACATTGCCAGTGTGTCCTCGGGAGAAGAGGAAAGCAAAACAAAAAACAGCCATTGTCTTCAGCTGATTCTGGATAACTGTTCAGATACAACAAGGGCACTGAGCCAAGTCATCTGCTGCAAGAGTCCTTAGTAAAGCTGCACAAAACACACAGCTAGAAACAGATGTTTGCGAGTGCCTGGCACACCAGAGGATGTGACTTGATGGGAAAAGAGTGTTTGTGTGTATGTACGTTTGCGTGTTTTGGGAGGTTTATAGAGCGTAAGAGTGGAAGTGGGGGAGTGTGTTTTGAGAAGGGAGTGTACCAAACCTCAACGAGAATGACCAATCACCTCATTCAGCAGCTGCCTCCACACTGCTCATATTGTCAGCTCACCAGTTTAAAGAAACCTTGAACGGCATCAAAGATCTTTTCAAAGCCTTAATCCTAATAGGTCGTGGTTTGTTCTGACACATCAAAAGAGTGAGAGCAGGAGGTACAGAGGGGAAGAATGCGTCACAGGGGAGCTGGCAGAGATGCTTATGGGAAAGATTGGCAGAGGATTTGCAGTGCAGGGAACATTAAAATCTGAACTATCAGCCATGTAAAGCCTGCTTTAATAGATATGAAACGGGCCTTCTCAACACCATGAAAGCTGACATTTTCTGAAAGTTTGTTGTGAGAAGCTCTTTTCTACCCTGCCATCCATCAGTGTTTGTACTGCCACCATGTCCACACTGCAAATTCGCAAGTGTCACTCTTCTTGCTTAGTAATGGATTGGCTTTGGGAACACTCAAACATGATTTTTTTTTCTCATTTCGTATTGGTTTCAAAGAACTTAACAAACTAAATCTTTCCTTAGATACACACATACACACATAAGAACACTTCCACAACAAATATGTTTACATTTACCTTTCTGACACAGATTCTGCAGGTTGACTTCTCTCATGGATTTAAACTGATGAGCTCATGACATAAGGCTCATATACCTGTGAACCAACTCTGCACAAGTACTGTTTAATTACCCAGCCATGGGAAAGCAACTATTGATTTTCTGTCAGCACATCAGGACCCTGGAAAAAGAGGGGCTCTTTGTTTTCACACCCATGCTTCAGATGCAGTAAGATGGTAACGATGAAACAGATCTTTCACTGGCAGAAGAAGCTAGCAATAAAACAAGCACAGCATCGAAGCGAGGGATGGGCTCAGCCGGGGAGGAGAGCTCGCGGTGGGAGAAAAGATAATGATGAGGTTGGCCTCTCTAGCATTTTGGCATCAACAACAAAGAGGGTGAATTCACTGAAGTGACTGCAAGACTGACTTTACTCAGAAGAAGCATGGCCAGTACAAAAAGCCTCAGACCAAGCTGGAGTTTCAGAGCTTTGGATGGCTCTGTATTGCCCCCATGATGGACTGGCTGAAATCCCACTGGTGCTTGTTATTTCCCACCCCTGTGGCTAGACATGGATCCCGAAGTTGGCAAACAGGCCTTTAATGTGAACAAACTTAAAGAGGGAACCCAGCTAATGATGTTATCACAGATACAGCTAGTCTGGCCAAAATAAATAGGCCCCTAAAGAGACCCTGACATGTTTGTACTTTGTGGCTGTTAGGCAGGGCTGTTGTCGAACTTTGCTGTGCACAATCTTGCATTCGACAAGCACACATAATGCATCATGAAAAAAACCTATGAAAAGCAGAAATCCAGTGGGAATCTGACAGATCGTTTAACAGCTGTATATGAGATACAGACTGGAAAAAGAAAAAACTAATAATAAAAAGTCTTTTATTTATGTTGTTGTCAAATTGTAGTTCTCCACCTACCATAGTAAAGTGTACTTGTGAGAACATCTATATACCAATAACCAGAGGTGGAAAGTAACGAATTACATTTACTCGCGTTACTGTAATTGAGTAGTTTTTTTGTGTATTTCTACTTTTTAAAGTAGTTTTAAAAATCTGTAATTTTACTTTTACTTAAGTACGTTTTGTTTGAAGTATTGTAATTCACTACATTTTAAATCATATTCGCTACTGAGTAAAAAATAAATTAATGAAAATGCTAAAATAATAAAAATATTATGCTTTGTATAAATGCTCCGTTGCGCCGCGTGTGTGTATCATGTCCTGGTTGCGCGCCGCTCCAGACTCCACTCCAGGTTTTCTGACATTGGCAGCTTCCTGACCTTCCACACGCTCGCTTCCGCCCTGAGAGTGACGTCATCGACTAGCGCGAACATATATAAACCGGAGAGAGACGCGGGAAAAAGGAAAGGTTGTGATTTTGGCGTTTTGATATTTGGTTGTGTATTCCGGTTTTGACTTTTTGCCTCCAATTGACTTTGATTATTGCTTTGTCCCTTTGGTTTGGTTGGTCTTTGTATATATTTGTAGATAATTTCACTGTTTTTGGTTTAGGGAGTCCGGGAAGGTACCTGTATTTTTGTTTGTGTGTGTTTTTTTTTTGCAGGTAATCTAGCTACTAAATATAAATACCATTTTGTTTATTATTTTGTCCTGGGTCCAACCTGAATCTGATCCTCCTCCTCCTGGTGTGTGTGTGTGTGTGTGTGTGTGTGTGTGTATACAAACCTCATTATTTCATCAGTTAATGATTGGATCTAGTTGTTTCTGACATATACCACCATTTCCATACAGTTAAAAATAGAACCCTGAACCATTCTTTTGCTGTCTGGCCCTAGACTGGGACGTAACACCATATTTAAGTGACCACTTTGATTTTCAAGCACAAGAAAGACAACAGCTTTATTATGCAAAGGTGTTCCTTCAGTTAAAAACAATTAGTTTGAGATTTATATCTGCTCATCTTTTTTGAACTATGCCTCATCGCACCCCTGCTGTTAAAAAAATTAAAAAGTAACTCGGTAACTTTTACTCTGAGTAAATTTTTTAATGAGCTACTTTTTACTTTTACTTGAGTAGATTTTTATAATGGTAACTTTACTTGTACTTAAGTAAAATTTCACTGAAGTAACAGTACTTGTACTTGAGTACAAAATTTTATTACTCTTTCCACCTCTGCCAATAACTGACATGTTTCAGCCATGAACCATTAAGAATTGGTACAAGGACCAAAGAATATCATCATAAAAAAAAAAATATATATATATATATATATATATATATATATATATATATATATATATATATATATATATATATATATATATATACACACACACACAGTATGAAACATTTAACCATACTCTTACTAATCTCTAATTTCTCTGGTAATTTTGGAAATTTGTTCATTTAAAATGTTCAATTAGTTTTTCATACATTGTTTATTTGTTTTGTTTGTTCTTTTTTTTTGCATTAAAAAAACCTGTTTTGTTGAACGGAAGGACTAAATACTATTCTATCTTCTAAGTGGTCTAATTATAAAATCTGTTTCTTGAATAGAGCTGTGACTTGAACTTGAGACATGGCATTAAAGAAATGGTTAAGTCTATTTTGATTGATAATAAACTGTTCTATAGGGCGAAACCCACACACAAGAGCTCATGAAGGACAGCTTGAATGCAGTGGCTTTTGATAAAAAACGCTGAATTCTGTCTACTATAGAACTCTTATATTTACTTCTGGTGGCCCTCCATTCCTCATTGTTAGCTATTCCTGAAGCAAGGTAGGTCATTCCTATGTATGCAGAGTTAGATATTCATACACAAGGCCTTTTTGGGGGAAAGAAAAAATTACCCCTTTCCATTTCATATCTCTTGACAGATTGACATATGAATTATTTCACCCATACACAAGGTTGGTTTGTACTAGAAATTCTTTTCCTCCTTAAAAATGATTAAAATGTGTTTAAAAAAGGATAATACTGTAGTCTCGGGACATCTTAGATGAGTGAATTTTAAAATTGTCTTTATTTTAGGTTTACTTGTAATCTCTATATTAACTTTAAGTAGTACATATTCACCTAATGTATAAATGATCAGTAATACCTTTGTAATTTCAAACAAAGTTATATGCTGGAGGATTTTTTCAGTTAGTAATTTCTTTGGCTTTATATTAAATTATTATTGGTCACAGTGACTAGAAGTTCCTTAAGATTGACTATTGCGCGAGCATGTTTAAAGATGCTATTTCTCAAGCACATTCTCATTTTTGCTAATTTTATCTGTTTAAGTGATAAATTTCAGTCTTTGAAATATAAGGCTGTCATGTGGAGGATGCGTCCGTTCTTTTCAATGATGAACCAATGAACACACATTTATAACTGATGTGTACTAGAAAACCCATCATGAAGAGTTTAAAAGATGCCAGATGGTTTTTTAGAAGCTAGTCTTACATTTAGGTGAACCCAATTAAAGCACTGACACCCCAATTAAATATCTACCCGTTCTCCTCCTAAGAGCGTGATGACTGGCAAAATTGAAATCAGATTATAAAAAAAAAACACTGAAGAACCATTTACTATGTAGCATGTATCACGCATTGAAGATAAAGAGACCTTTGCCACGCAATACAGCTGAAACACCTTCTCTTCATTATAATCATTCCCTTTTTCTCTGCCTATTAATTTCACTACAGATTTCTGTACAGATAGAAAACTCTTTCAGGACAGACTTTTAATTAAGCACCATTTTTTTTTTTGTTGTTGTTGTTGTTGTACATTTCAGCCACAATATAATATGCCTTGATTGAGTCTGATTACTCCATCAGATTAGCTAGCATTGCTGCGGACTAGCTGTTTCAAACCTATATTAAATCATAAGCACACCAGACTGAGAAACAGCCCTCCTGTTAAGTGTTTACTGAACCGTCCCCAATTGTGCACTCTGTTCAGGAAAAATACTAAATTAAAAATATATTAATAAAATTAGTGTTTTTATTCATCCCTTTAAACTGGATGAAACACAGGCTTAAAAAAGTACTTTGATAATGTGTGATATGAACAAAATAGAAATGTGTATATGAAATTATTATACTTCTAATATCAAATGATGAAATGTCCATATTGTTATACTTTACCTACAGTACCAAGCAGGCAAACTCCAAAGCGACCCCTGGTGTCCATGTATGAAACAACACAAAGGGGATTGGGTTTTACTGACTCAGTGGGTTAATTCAGTGGAAGCATTTTTTTTTTCATTAGATATTTTATTTATTTGTTGTACTGGTCTTCGTGTGATCCGAAATAGATTTTTAAAGTTGGCCATAATCTTAATGACTTTTAATTCTAATTTTTTTTTAATTGTCTTATCATTTTTGTAGCAAGTGAGATTTTGGCATTGCAGTAGATGGAAATTTTTAACAGTGGCATATTGTTACTAGAATGTTATTAAGCCAGGGTAAAATTAGTAAAAATAAATAAATAAATATAAATAAATAAATAAATAAAATGAAATAAGGAAAGAAGAGTCAAGTATTTCCGAACTAATTTAACACACACAAGTACAGTACTTTCGAAACCTTCGATTAAACTGAGTGAAAAGCCGCTGGAGGTCTATTTGTTGGCGTCTGGCGCCACCTGCTGTCCGATACTAAAAATTATTTACAAAATTGTTCATCTTTGCACACTGATGGGACCTGTTGTCCGTTCTTTAATACCTTGTTTTTTCCCCTTGTTCATCTTCTATACCGCTTTGTCCTGTATAGACACCCGAGACGGGAATCAAATCCTCAACCCTGAGGGAGCAGAGCGACAGTGCTAACCACTAAGCCACCATGCTCCCTTTTACCTCGTTTCCACAAGTGAATATATATTCCAAGCCTACAAACTGTAATATCTCAAGGTAACTCATTTGGCACTTTTTTTGTAAATCTTCTGGGTATAATAATGTAATACTAAAGAGAGGATTGTTGTTGTTGTTGTTGTTGTTTGTTTGTTTGTGGCAAATTTCCATGCTTTATACATAGTTCCAAATATTCCTGAGGACTTGTAAATCACTACAATGGCTCGGCACCCCATCCAGAATGTACCCCGCCTCGTGCCCTAATTCTCCTGGGATAGACTCTGTATACAGGATAAAGCGGTATAGAAGATGAATGAATTAATTATTTTAAATCAAAGACCTAAAATGTTACACCTGACCCAATGAATGGAGTCTGTTATAACATGGTGTTGGGTCAGCCGTAACATCTCATTATATCTATGGAAGATTTGTATATTTATGCTAAATATTTTACAATGCAGTAAAATCGCACAGTAGCACATACTGTACTGTATAGGCACCAGATAAGGCACTTTAGTAAAGCATAAACTGGGTGCATACATTTTAGGCACATAACATTTACAGGAAAGAAACATTAATAGAATAAAGAGAATCTCTTGTATTTTGTTATACATCTTAAATACTTGTACTGTAACAGTGTTATGACTGACCCCAAATTGGCAACATTGTAATTCTGATATAGTAGTTAACCCACTTGGCATCATCAACTATTTATCACTTTTATAGTCAGCTAAACATTGTTCAGAATCATCTTTGTTTTTAGTTTCATTTGCATACAAAATAAACAAATACTTTAAAATGTTCTATGGATGAGAAAGATTACTTTAATTTCTCAAAGTCAGACTTTTGATGATAAAATCTTTAGAACTGGGATTAAGTTGTTCTGTAGAGGATGCTAATGAACATGTGCAGAGTAATTGTGACAGAGTAGTTGCTAACTAGAGCAGCTGACCCCACTTTCCCCTAAGTTGTGGCCACAAGATAAATCTAATGTGTGTCCATGACCTGTGTGATTCAGGAATGAAGAAAATACTTATAATATTCAGTCATCCCACTCATGTACTGTGAAAAAGTCATGAGCCACAGCTCATTTCTTCATATTAAATTAAATGAAGTTGAATTATTTACATTATATTAAAGAAATGGGAACAAGTGTTGTACTGCGACAGGCCGCAGACTGAATGCTCACAAAATATTCACTTACACAAAGTAATGGAACAAGTAAAAAAAAAGTAAGAGAAAGTCCACAAAGGCTTACTGTTTTTATACTTAAATTTATTTATTTATTTTTTACCTCAGATGGTTCTTGATCTCTAATGCTGATATGTTTTCTTAGATGATACAAAAATGGACATAAAAGACAATGTTCGTTAAAATAGAAATTAAAATATAAAAATGCTATTAGGCACAATTAGGTTCCTAATAAAATTTTTTTAAAGGCATAGAGCCATGAACTAGAGCAATAAACAAAAGGAGGGTAGGAACGAGGAAGGAAGACATTTGCAAAGGCCATGCCTTTAAATTTGTGTTTTTAATAAAAGAGAGCAGTCAAAATGCCCTCAATCTCATATAGAGAACAGTCTGAAGTCAGAATATCAAGCCAAACCAAATATTTATTTTGTTTAGTTTTATTTAGAAATGTTAGTTGTTGTTGTTGTTGTTGTTGTTTTTATAAGAGATTGATGATAATCTTAAACTTGACTGTACAGCTAGCACAACAGAAGTGACAGTGCCCTGGATGGAAGTAAATAATATAAGAATTACATTGTGCAGTGTAAGTAAGAGTATCCAAATAATTAGTTACTAAATAGAAAACCACCTAGTAACTAACTACCTATTTGGACACACATTTCAAGTGTATTCAGTTTCTGTAAATTTGGGGATCCTGTGCTTGTTTTTCATTGCATTCTTACAGAAGTAGAAGAAAGAAAGACGTGGCCTGGATAAAGGCAGAATACAGTCTTATAGTATTGAACAAGGTTAACGGACTTGCTCAAGATTTCAAAGGGTACTTCTGAGATTTGAACCTGTTCAGCACTTGTCTTCTCATTACATGCAGAAAAACCCTTAACTGTTGAGTTCCTGTCAGTCTCTTGTTTATGAAGATTGCATGTTCTCCCTGTCCTTGGTAGGTTTCCTCTGCATACTCCAGTTTCATGTGGCGTAGGTTAACTGGTGTAGGTTATCCAGCGTATCCCCACCGTGTACCATAAGGATTATACTCGAGGCACCCTCTGACTACAGACAGGATAAATGGTATAGATAATAAATGGATGGATAAATACATCTGCGCATGGCTGTGAATGTTATATGGACAATTTTGAAGAACAACATCCTTTCAAACCCATAGGTTTACTAATGAAGAACATTGTCTCTACCATCAGCGACTGCATAGATAACACAGTTGTGCAATGGTATCATAGCCTACTAATTGTAGGCTAATACTTTTTGAGAGAAAACAAAAAGCCAGAAAAGAGATTTGCTTTACCATTGCTGTCTGCTTCATCAGAAATGACCTGAGGTTGTTTGGCATCTGTGAAGGATTAAAAGATAAGCAAATCAAGGAAGTCCAAATTGCCATTTGCAATTTAACACATTTAATTAAATTACTCATCTCCACTAAATTGCTCTCTCACTGTCAGCTCAAAGATTTCCGCCTCTAATGCTCTTCAGAATGTTAATTCACTGCCGTGTTAATTATCTGCTAAATCATGAAGCCGAATTTGCCTAATGCAGTCGAACCTTTAGTTCACTTACACCACAGGAGGCATGTCTAACAGTAAATTATGTTTCTTTATTGGTGAGTAAAAGCTTCCGGTCATCAGCTTAAGTGAGAGAGTGAAAGGCGGTATAGAGTTTGTGCCAAGCAAAGAGTGAGAGAGAGAGAGAGAGAGAGCAATATTATACAATTCATAGTTTATCCAGTTATCCAAATAAATGATTTCTCTGTTCACTGGAAATGGACAGAAAGCCGTGGATTGTTTCGTCATTCAATTTCATTTTTAGACACCAGATGGCACTGTTGAGTGTTTAACTCATTGGTAGATTTAACTAAGCCAATAGTTAAGAGCCTTCCATTGGATAATAACTGCAATGATTAATATGTTTCAGTAAGCAGGTCCTAAATAACCAGTTTAGAAGACATGTCCTGTGGCAAAGTTTATACTCTGTTCTCAGATGGATCAAATTATTGGCCTGCATCAAGCAAAGAAAACAACTAATGAGATTGCTTAAAATCTGTAAAACGCATTATTAATACCTGGAAGAATAATGAAGGTAAGAGAATTTCCAAACATACAATCTGCAACGAGAACTCAAGGTATTGGGACAAAACAGTTGTGTAGTCTTAAGAAAACCACGTATCATTAAGCGTAATGAGTTAGAATTTTAGGATAATTTGCTAGGAAACATAGAGAATAGACTGTGGAGAACTGAATGGGTCATGTGGTCTGATGAGTCCCTGTTCCAGAATGAGAATAGAGGCGAATGCCATAATGACAGATCAGATGTAGGGACTAGGTCTGATCTGTCATCACTGCATTCGCCTCTCTTCGGGGAGGGGATGGGGGTATGTTTGGTGGCACCACCTCTGCTGGACCCAAGAGCAAATATCGAGTCTAGGTTCAGCTACAATATGTGTCCCCCAAAAAGCAAGGTTATAGCACAGATATATTCCAAGGTGACAATGCCAGGATTCATCAGGCTCAATTTGTGAAAGAGATTTATTTTGACACACATAATGGTCACTGCAAAGTCCAGACCTTAACTCCATTGAGAATCTTTGTAATGTGCTGCAGAAGTCTCCTCCATCGTCAATACAAGATCTTGGAGAGAAATTGATGTGACTCTGGACAGAAGTACAGTATCTCACAAAAGTGAGTACACCCTTCACATTTTTGTAAATATTTTATTATATCTTTTCAAGGGACAACGCTAAAGATATGAAATTCTGATAGAATGTAAAGTAATCAGTGTACAGCTTGTATAATGGTGTAAAGTTGATGTCCCCTCAAAATAACTCAACACACAGCCATTAATGTCTGAACTGCTGGCAACAAAAGTGAGTACACCCCTAAATGAAAATGTTCAAACTGTGCCCAGTGTGAATATTTTGTGTGGCCACCATTATTTTCCAGCACTGTCTTAACTCTCTTGGGCATGGATTTCACTAGAGCTTCATAGGTTGCCACGGGAATCCTCTTCCACTCCTCCTTGATCACGTCACGAAGCTGGTGGATGTTAGACTCCTTGCGCTTCTCCACCTTCCGTTTGAGGATGCCCCACAGATGCTCAATAGGGTTTAGGTCTGGAGACATGCTTGGCCAGTCCAGCACCTTTACCCTCAGGTTCTTCAGCAAGGCAGTGGTTGTCTTGGAAGTATGTTTGGGGTCATTATCATGTTGGAATACCGCTCTACGGCCCAGTTTCCGAAGGCAGGGGATCATGCTCTTCTTCAGTATGGCACAGTACATGTTGGCATTCATGGTACCCTCAATGAACTGTAGTTCCCCAGTGCCGGCAGCACTCATGCAGCCCCAAACCATGACACTCCCACCACCATGCTTGACTGTAGGCAAGACACATCTGTCTTTGTACTCCTCACCTGGTCGCCGCCACACACGCTTGACACCATCTGAACCAAATAAGTTTATCTTGGTCTCATCAGACCACAGGATGTGGTTCCAGTATTCCATGTCCTTAGTCTGCTTGTCTTCAGCAAACTGTTTGCGGGCTTTCTTTCTTTAGAAGAGGCTTTCTTCTGGGACGACAGCCATGCAGACCAATTTGATGCAGTGTGCGGCATATGGTTTGAGCACTGACAGGCTGGCTCCCCATCCCTTCAACCTCTGCAGCAATGCTGGCAGCACTCACACGTCGATTTTCAAAAGCCAACCTCTGGACATGACGCTGAGCACGTGCACTCAACTTCTTTGGTCTACTATGGCGGGGCCTGTTCTGGGTGGAACCTGTCCTTTTAAACCGCTGTATGGTCTTAGCCACCGTGTTGCAGCTCAGTTTCAGGGTGTTGGCAATCTTCTCATAGCCTAGGCCATCTTTGTGTAGAGCAATAATTCTTTCTTTCAGATCCTTAGAGAATTCTTTGCCATGAGGTGCCATGTTAAACGTCTAGTGACCAGTATGAGAGTGTGAGAGCGATAACACCAAATTTAATACACCTGCTCCCCAAGGACACCTGAGACCTTGTAACACTAACGAGTGACATAACAACGGGAAGGGAAAAGGGCTAATTGGGCACAATTTGGGCATTTTCATTTAGGGGTGTACTCACTTTTGTTGCCAGCAGTTCAGACATTAATGGCTGTGTGTTAAGTTATTTTGAGGGGACATCAACTTTACACCATTACACAAGCTGTACACTGATTACTTTACATGCTATCAGAATTTCATATCTTAAGCGTTGTCCCATGAAAAGATATAATAAAATATTTACAAAAATGTGAGGGGTGTACTCACTTTTGTGAGATACTGTAAATGTTCTGACATTGCATAAACTTCTTAATTTTACCACAGCGAATACATTCCGTAATCAAATTTATTGACTGGGTGTTGTATTTTGCTAAATTTGAATCGCCATTATAATAAAAAAGGAGGGAAAAAATATGTTGCATACAAGTATTCTAGCCATGAATCCTAATAACTATAATGCCCCCATGTCCTGTTGTAAAAAGTACCAGACATTTTACTTTATATATGTTATACATGGTATAATGAAAAAACCAACTAGGGGATTTTACATTTATCAACAACAACTGTAAAAAGAAAAAAACAAAAAGAAAACAAAAACATAATTAATAAAAAATATATAATGTAATTAAGCATCTATCCATTATCTATCCTACTTATTAAGTATAGGGTCATGAGGGCTATCTCAGGGAAGCCACAAGGTGGAATACACTCTGGATGAGGTGCCAACGCACCACAGATCACAAACACACACTTGTTGTGCAATTTGGAAACACCGGACAACTTAGACCACCAAGCAAACGTCATGCACAGAGAACAGAGACGGATTCTTTATGATGCTGCATGTTGATTGGGTTGTGGGTGTTTGTGGTGTTGTGAAAATGATAGTGTTGGTGATAGTATTGTTGTGTTTGGTGGCGGTGAAGATGCACACAGCTTTAGACACAGCTTATTGGTTAAGGTGTTGGACTATGGCTCAGGCTCAAATCCCAGTACCACCACCACGCTACCTTTGCTGGGCCCATGAGCAAAGCCCTTAACCATCAGCTGCTTAGATGTATAATGAGATTGAAAACATAAGTCACACTATGCTTAATGTCTTTGGACTGCGGAGGAAACCAGAGAACCAGGAGGAAACTCACTAACATGTACACAGACCCTGAGGCGAGGATCGAACCCGGACCCTGGAGGCATGAGGCAACAGTGCTAACCACTAACTATCATGCTGCCATTATTATTATTATTATTACTATAAAATAACGTATCTCATCATCATATAATAATAATAATAATAATAATAATAATAATTTAAGGACATCTCAGATGGAGTGTGCTGTATTATAGAGAAAAAACCCCATAACCTGCAGTGTTACGGGGGGCGGGAGTAGTGGGCGGAGTCAATGGACATGTCTGGCCAGCGCGACATCTGAGCGCTTCCGTGTTTACACACCGCGGAGAGGCGGCTGCTGGAATAACACACAAGTCAAACGTTCAGCAGCTGGTAGAGCGGTGACATCGACTGAATGGTAAAAGGGCTCCAAAATTGACTTTTACAGCGGAATGTTTACTCGAAGGGGTTATGGAGACGTCAAGAAATCTACACAGAAAGTTCTGGACCCAAAGAAGGATGTTTTAACCCGCTTGAAGCATCTCCGGTCACTCTTAGGTGAGCTTCGGTGCTGTGACAGAGGCTGCGACTCAGTGACAGCACGTTAGCTTTAGCATCCTTGCTAGGTGGCTAGGTGTGTGGACCAATGAGCAAACGAGTGAGCGAGCTAGCATGCTAGCTAGCAGCATATACATGAAACGAGGTGCCTTTTGTTTCCCTGAATGAAACTGTGTTTTTTTTCTACAAACAAGGATGACGCAGCCTCTGACTAGCGATAGCTGCATGTTCAGGGGAATGTGAATGTGCTCGGTGTGCACTGCGTTCTGTGCTGTACAGCCGGTCAAGTGGAGATGCTATAGCTAGTGTCAGGTGTCATTCAGGTTTAATTGTTCTGGCGTAGCTGGCTAGCATGTTAGCTAGGTAGTTAGCTTTCTAGCACGCTCGAACAGTGATTATTATAACCCTACTGCTAATGAAACACAAAAAGCTGTTGTTTTTTTAACCGAGAACAGTCATGTGCGTTTATCTCGTTTACATCCAGCCTGTTCTCAGTCCTGAGTGCAGTTGAGCTGCTTACTGAGAGCTGCTGCAATATTGTGTGATAACCTGTCAAACTAAATAAAAACAGGCAAGGGAATTAAGCAAAGTTTATTAAGATCCTCCATTGAGCCAGGACCAGACATGAGCTGTTACATGTACTGAACTGACTCCTTATTAAGCTAATGTAATGCTTCAGACCTGTTAATGCATAACCCTGAACACTGTCAGCACACTGATCTATGCAAATCTCCCCACTCAAAGGTGGTGTTTAATTACAAAGAAAAAAAAATGGATAAAAAGTTAAGGTGAGTTTCTCGTAATCCATGTAATGGTTTTGTTCAGACTTTCAGCTCTGTTCATCCAGTTTGTTTCCTGTTTTGCTACACTGCGGAGCCACACGACCAGCAGCGAACCAACTGTCCTGATGATAAGCTAAACGAATTTGCTTTTTATTGTTGCCTCTAACACGTTTAACGTCCTATACCTTCAGAGGGCAGTCTGAATGACCCCGGGTTTGTTTGGGGAAACAAAATAGCTATTTGATAGTTGAGGGAAACGAGTATCGTTTACACATTTCCACACTTCATGCTTCAGTAATTGTCCCGAGTGCATCAGTGATCTAAATCTAAGTGATGTTTGAGGTGATGAATGTCATATCTATACACACCTTTATTTATTTTGCTGTTCTGCTGTTTGCTTGCGGGAGAGGGAAGATGCCTACGGCTTCAGCAGGATCGATATCTGCAAGTGACGAGCACTTGTTTACAGCTTATTTTGTTTACTTTTGACATGCCCAAGCACATATTTTCACCCATCTTGTCAAATCCATACAGTACGTACCTCCAGGAAACACTGATGCAATAAACTAGATGTCACTAAAGATATGCACATGATATAATTAGGTCATGTTAAACTGTAGATTGTCTTGGTTTCGAAAGTAGTTTGATCATGCATTGTTCTGCACTTTACTCGGGATATCATTTTCTGTGTTTTAACAAGGTTTTTAAAGTGGTCCAAAAACTGCTTTCAGAGAAAGAATGCCTTATCAGTCTAAACTTCAGATGCAACATGAGCAAGTTTCTTACTGATAAAAACGTTGTGGCGTCAAACCACATGCTGTCTGGCATTTCAGTGTTAACACATACTGCCTATAGAAATGACATGTGTCGTGAAAGGAGTTGAAATATTCAAGGTTATAATGATTTCACTTTGAGATGATGATATAAAAACAGGGCTGGAATGTACAATTTTGTGTTTGTCAGCCAAAACATATATTTGGTTTGGTTGATGCACACACAATTGTACCTTCAGGCCATTTTTGCTTGTTTGCTTTATCAATAATATAGAAATCACAGTTCTCCTTTTTAGTTTTTGCACAGCAAGCCAGTGAATTTTGAGCTCTGTTGGTTGAAAGCTGCTGAAACGATTTGGCTAGCTTTGCATGGGTATTTTTGCATGTGTTTTTCAAGAAAGTATTCATTGTTTAAGTCTCAGGTCAGGCTTATATTATAGGGACTTATGTGGAAGTATTTTCTAAATAACAGTTTGGCTATTCTGCCATGTTTGCACACAGTCCAACACAACGAGGGTATTTTCTTTGTTTGTTTCTTTTCGGTCAGTCACTTTCGGTCAGATTATGTTTATAAGAAACTTATTTCATATTTTAGTGCAGATTTATTTCCCAAGGCGATATCTTGTTCATTAACAATGAACTGCATAAAATCATTGATCTAGTCAAACTTTCTGTAAGGAAATCTTTATTTAACATGTATGCAAGGAGTCTCAGGGGGCAGAGCTTTGTATAGTTTAAGTTTCCTGACAGAGTCTTCAAGAGAGAGGAGTTTACACTCTCCACTTTCTCAATCATTACATAAGCTGCATTTTTCCCCCTTCCTATTTATATGCTGCATTTGTTTTTACATTAGAAATGTAAAGTCAGCGCTTGGAATTGTCATTCTGTGTGTTTCAGCTCTAAAGTAGGGAAAAGAAAAATCATGGACAAGCCCATGTTACTTTTTTGTTAGCTTCTCATGTATATTTGTCTGTTTTTTTAATGAACTAATTAATTCAGATTTTTAAAAATATTTTTTTAAACTTGATTCAGTAGACACTGTGTATACAGTATAGCTTGTTTAAAGGAACTGTTCAGATTTTTTCAAGTTTGCCTTAAAACAAAATTCAGGTCCATATAAGTGTATTCCCGTAGGTCTTGGTCGTTATACTGTAGGTTTGTGACACAGGATGTGAGTGGTACCTCAGCAGATGAATTCAAGCTGTTCCAAAGGCAAGTTCTTAAGGCAAAAGTTTCTATTGTGAAACCCATACTCCCATAGGATATAATGTAAATGCAGATAAATCATTTCATAATAACGACACAAATTGTCCTTTTGAAAATAGAGTGCTACTGTTTTTGCTGCTGATGCTCTGAGCAGACATGTTGAATTGCCTTGTCACTTGCTGGACTCAGGTCCTGAGACAGAATTCTCCATTTCTTTGCTTTATTTGTTTTTACCTATTAGGAGGTTATGAGTTAATTGAATCCAGCATTACATCAGGAAGGAAATTAAGGAGTGTCTGCTGAGCAAATGACTTTATTATAGCTGAAATAACGAAAGTGCTAACCAAATCTAACGTCAAATATAGACAGTTAAAAAGGATAATGTGACATTTGCTAATGAATTGTAAATTGTAATAATTCTTGTCATATTGTTGAGGTACAAGTGGAAAAAGAACCACAACAAATTGTGTTGTTATACCTCCTTATATAACAGAAAAGTCAGTTGTGCTATTCATCTCTTTTTGATGATAATATTTTCAGTTTTTCAGTGTCGAAATTGATGTATTGAAGATAAAATTTCTTCTCAGTAACTTTTTCATATGAAAGTTGATTAATTGATGCTGCCAAGCGAATCAACAGAACTATGCTTTAGGTCATGAATATTGTGGCTCTTGTAAGACACAACAGTTTATATGCATTTTTGTCTTTTATTATGAAATTTTAGTTACTGTGATTACATTGTTTTCGAACTTTGAAGCTGTTTCGTGTGTTCTGCTGACTCCGCTATCGGTTCAATGTCAAGACCAGTAATCAGCGCTTACAAATCGCTCCACAGCCATAATTTCCCTCTCTGTTGTTTTTGTCCACATGCATCACATGAGATAAGGCTGGAGGTCTGTTTAACCTTTTAGGGCCTGAATTTCACTCTTGCACCACTGTGCTGCACTTTCATAATACTGAGGATTTCCTCCCACTGGCTGCTTCCTGTACAGATAGGAAGTGAGGATGAGTGATGGGGTGTTGGATGTTGAGACCTCCTTTCCCTTTTTCTTTTCTTTCTCCATTTACATGCCATTCCCTTCTTTGAACTTTGTATTGCTGTTTTTTTTTTCCATGTTTACATCCTGAATTAGAGTATTATGTTTAGCTTTTTTTGCATTTATTATTATTTAATGCTAGTTATAATGATTAAGGTGGGTACATAGACCCATGTGATAGAGTTTGGCTCCAGCTTTGAAGGAAGTCAGTTTAACATTTGATAGATGTTGTGTGTGTACTGTATTTGCGTGCATTTCTAGCTTGGATGGGCTTGGCTGTGTTTGGTAATTACTGGAGCACCTGATCACACACACACTGTCTTTACCTCACCCTCTTGTTATGGGGACAAGGACAACAGTGAGTAGAATATTTTGCTTTCACCGTACAGCTGGGCGTTGTTTTAGAATTTTATTGTACGCCCATATTGCTTTTGTTGGCGCTCATGACAATTCTGCCTTTTTAATTTGACTGAAAATCCTTCTTCAATTACCACAAAACTCATAGAGAGAATTGTTAATACGGTTAGATTGATTTTGTGCAAAACCAGTAAAAAATTGTGTGTGTGTGTGTGTGTGTGTACTATTCTGTGAGATTTTAACTTTATCACAAATGAATCATATGGTGTTTGTGGCACTGTGGGAGAGAGAGTAGTGTCCAATAAACATGTTTGCTCTAACTGTCGTAGGATTTCAGATGTCAGAGAATTAAACTGTGTAGTGGTGTGAACAGTGCCAGATTCTGAGTCAGTATCAGAAGCCTAGTGTAGCTTAGTGTTACTTATTTGAATTACACATTGCATTAGCACCATCAGTTAAAGCCAATCTGTGACTTTGCGGTCATTAAGGCTGTGTTGTTGTTGTGGTGCTGGTTGTGGCTGTTGTTATTGCCTGCTTTACACTTTCACTATGCCAGAGCGTAATGTGTTGATGCCGTCATACATAGTTGTCCGTCTTCATACTGTACTTCCATGGAATTTTTAATAAAGCTTGAAGGGATGAGCGATTAAGATTGCTATCTTGAATTACAGTTACCAGTGAAGGAGCCTGCTGCACAAATGAGTAAATCGCGTCTATTGCAAATTTTTATTTGCTGTGCTTCAGTATTTATTTGAGCTGTTGGATTAATGCTCTAATAACTCAGTGAGATTATTTACATTAACTTTTTAGTTTATATTTTGTAGTATGTTTTTGCGTTGGTGACCAATCATTTGTTCTTGAATCAAAACGTTGGTTTAGAATATACTGTAAAATTTATTTCAAATCGGCTTGTATAGTGCAAAGTTTTTCCTGATCATGATTTACCATTATTAAAACTTATAATAAATGACTAACAAATGGGATTCAGTGATTGCAAAATCCTGCTTAGATGATACAGATGTCTAAAAGAAAAATTTTCTGCAGCACATGACAGATTAAATGACTGATTCCTTTTGTGGACAGTAACTGTTTCCGGCGTCTTCATCATATACAGCCTCCTACTACATAAGAATATTTTGGTTCTTAAAGACCCAACAAAAATCTTTTTTTGACTTTTAATTAGGGCTGCACGATATTAGGAAGATATGCGATATTGTTGTTGAATCCTGCGATAACGATATTTCTTGCGATATAACATTTCCCTAGAGAAATGCATTTTTTATTATTATTATTGCCTATTTTTTTGATTATTTATTTATATGTAATGATCATACTAAAATAAACAGGTAATAGATATTCGTCTGATGTAATTAAATCTAATTCAGGCTAAATAGAAACTATATGCCTAGGAAGTTGCAAATATTTAGACTTCAAAACACTATGAATGACTTAAACCCCTCAGCAGATATTCTGACTTCTTTGCTGTTACTATAAACCTGCCAACACAATATGAATTACTTTCAAACATTACTTTTTATTTACATGTAACCATACACTCATCAATATTGTCTTAAAACAAGAGCATCTTTTAAACAAAATATTCTCTTTGGCTTGCCTGTTTTTAAAAAAAATAAAAATAAATATTATTAAACAAAAAAAATAAATACTATTTGTCACGCACGCACACACACACTCGCTCCGCGACCGGCACTAGGACCCGGAAGTTATGCGGGCGCGAACCCGGAAGTATAAGAGGAGTAAACAAACCGCATACAGCTTAGTCACTGAGTTCGCCATGTCGGTTCAGATTGTTTACTTTCTGATTCGAGTATGTGTTTATAGGATGCGGGTTAAATGTGTTTTTTTCCCTTGGTCCCCTTCTGTGAGGGTCCTTAAACTAATTCGCGTGGTTATCCTGCCTACTCGCTTGCTTCCGCGTTTGGGTTTACCGTCTATAAAGGGCTAACGGCTAATCGCGGCTAACGGCTAATCGCTAAGTCTTCTGATCATCCGGGGTTAGTTCGCGACAGAATGAAGTATAAAGATATAAATAATATATATATAAAGATATAAGCGGGTATAAACATAGTAAGGGCCCATCTGATTGGTCAAATTTGGACACACAAATGCTTGGCAAATAAAGTATTTATCGCAACTCCTTGCGATATGGTTATCGTGCATGCCATTATCGCGATAACGGTATTTTTTCGATATATCGTGCAGCCCTACTTTTAATGAAACATAAAAGTCATTAAATTAAAATATCTAAAAGCGTTTAAAAAAAATTACATTATTGTTTATTTGACACACATTGTGATTGTGAAATTTAAACAACAATATGTAACTCTACATAAGTTCCCGACAATGCATATATTATTTGTAATAAACTGGAGCCTTTTATGTTTAAATAATTGCACAGGTCCATATCGCAGTTTAGATTTTTATGCGATTAACTGTGCAGCACTAAATGAAATAAAAAGTATAGTTTTGCTTCTAGCAACCCCTCTGAAAATGTTACTAAAACATGTATTACAAACAACATATAGCTAATTTGCCAACACAGCTGACCTCTTCTTGAAATAAAACCAGAAGTGCATGTGTATTCCCTGTTACAGCAAATTATAGCCCCACCTTTTGGATATTTTCCTAACATTAGGCTGTGTATTGATGTAATGTAACAAGACGGATATTGTAGTAATATCAGCAATCCCGATACTTTACTTGATTGTGGGTTTTTAGTTGAGTCTGCAGTAATGCTCAGTAAAAAGTAAATTTTATGATGTAGCTAATCTTTTATAATAATAAAAAAAAAATCGGTTGTCTAATCTCCACATCACCAACTCAACTTTATTTGTATAGCACTTTAACAACAAGAATGCTCCAACGTGCTTCACATAAATAATAAAATAATATAAAAAGATATAATTAAAATAACACCACAACATCACATATCTAATCAAACAGAATATATAAAATCAACTTATATATAAAATCAAATCATGTTGGTTTAAATGCCAGAGAAAACCTGAGAGTTTAGGACTTAAACACCCTCAGTGATGTGCCCTCACAAATAGTCAAGGGTAGGTCATTCCACAATTTGGGTGCCGCAACAGAGAACGCCCAATCACTGCTAAGATTGCGTTTAGTTTTTGGAACTAACCATGTCTTTGTCATCTAGACATGTTAACAGAGGTTTGACTTGCCCTCCTTCTGTTTTAATGGGAGATAAGTCTGACTATCGTCTGCATAGCAGTGAAGGGAGATGCCATGTTTTCTCAGGATATAACCGAGCGGCAACCAATACAAAGAGAAAAGAAGGGGTCCAAGGATAGACCCCTGTGGGACCACATATGTCAGAGGAGCTGATGAAGACTCAAGATCTCCAAGACTAACAGAAAATGTTCTATCAATAAAATAGGACCTAAACCAATGGCAAGGCTTCCCGGTTAAGTTGGTTAATGTTAGAAAACTGAGAATGTGAAACTTACAGTATCTCAGAGCAGGTTAGGTAATATAATTATAATCAGAGCAAATGTCACTGGATATTATGAAGACACCCAAGAGATCAAATATTAATAAAGCCAGCTTTTAGTAAGTGTAGCCAAAAAGTCAATCTGAGGTGAAGCAGGACTCCTGCATGTGGCATGTCCTGGAGGTAGTTTTAGATTAGGTTACCTTTTTATCTGTCACAACTGAGAATACTTGTTCCAATCCCAGACCTGACATAGTAGTTCAGTTTTTAATTCCATTTATCTTTTTCAGGCCTAATAGTTCTTATTTTTATGTTTATACTTTTGTTGAGCTGAAAATGTAGAATTGTTAATTGGATAATTGCATTCAAGTTAGATGATTGACATCTATACAAGCTACACAAAGGCAACACGCATACATCTGTCTCTCATGTCAACTCTTTGGTAACAACTGTCCAGCCAGTCAAGAGTGATGAATATTTACTTCCTTGCATGGTGGCTTAGTGATTAGCATGTTCACCTGGAAGCTCTAGGGAGGTTTGAATCTCGTCTCGGGTCTGTGTGTGTTGAATGTGCATGTTCTACTTCAAGGCTCGCAAAATTTCAAAATTCATGGTATCCCTTCGGGCAGGCACTCTTCAGTTTTTGGTAGCCCAAAATAAATTTAAGTAGCCCAAATAAAAAAGAGATTATTTATAACATATAATATTGGAAAGGAAACAAAACATCAATCAAAAAAAAATTTAAAACACAAATTACAACTTCATAAAAATTAAAATCATTAACTCAAATATTTGGTTCTAATTGAACAGACATTTCTATGAACTTGTACAGTAAGAACTGTGTAGAAGATGAATCAGTCTGTGGCCGATTCTGAATGTGAAATTTCCACTGAAGTCACGGATGAGTAAATGCCACTCGACGTTGCTTTTTGAAGTTTGCAAAGACTGCTAAATTTTGCCAATGGTTGTTCACTCTTTGCAACATAGTATGCTGTTCTAAACAACTTTTTCAGGACTTCGTTGTGCTTGGTTTATTTTTAGTATGTTTTTTGCAATTGGTGTTTGTTCTGGGAAAGATGCTGCTTTGTGATACGATGTTGCTTTCCGCTTTGTGATAGGGTTTTCCTTGGCTGCCCCTTCTTCACCCTGTCCTGTCTTATTTGGCTCAGCAGAACTAAAATACCTGCGTAATTTTTACACACGCACACACATAACGGTCAGCGATTTTTTTTATTTTATTTTATTTTTTTCAGTTCTCTGCGCAATCAGCCTCTATGTTTAAGCTTGCAGCGGGAGATTTCACTTATGTTAGAATAGTAAGCTAATGAGCGATAAGACGATTTCAGAGGATTTGGTGCGCAGTTAAGCCGTCACTGACCAGATCAGTACTGTCGCTCTCTATACACAGTTTGCACGATCGCAAAGTGAAAGTAAAAAAACAAGTGCGAATTCAAACGCGATTTCAATATTTCAAAAGCGGCTAATCGATGCCCGAAAATTAGATAATTACCCAGCTACATTTGTGAAAGAATGCAAAAGCATTCCCATATATTTTTCCTTCCCATGATGGCCCGACGTGCAGGGCTGAGATAGATTTTGGTAGCCCGACTGGAAGACACAATAGCCCGGGACGTCGGGCTAGCAATTTTGCGAGCCCTGTACTTGTGCTTGGTGGTTTTCGTCTGGGTACTCCAGTTTCCTCCAACAGTCCAAAGACATGTGGTGTAGCCTGACTGTCACTTTCAGATTGCTGGTAGTGTTTGATTGGGTGTGTGATTGTCCCATGAGATGGTCTGGCTCATCCAGTTTGTACCCCACCTTGTGTCTTAAGTTCCCTTGTATAGGCTTCAGCCTCTCACCACTCTCCGCAAGCATTAGCAGTATAGATATAAAAAATTAGTACAGTATACTGTTTACACTATAACTCATTTAAAACCATAGAAGTGTTTAGAGTTGATCAGCCTCATTGAGTTGATGTCATTTGCTGATATGTTTTTCTTTATCCTAGACAAAGTTCAAAAAGTCTAATTCAAGACAGTCAATGTGCAGCTCGAATCCTGAATCGCTAAGTTGAATGTCCAAATGAAACGCGTGTCCCTAATTGCGCAGCAGCAACAGTGTGCTGCTTCAGGTGCTTGATCTTTGTCCTCTGTGAAGTTTTAGTGCATAAAAATTGCTCAGGTAAGACATGCTCACTGCCTGCTTCTAACAGTTTTCAGACTGAGGTAATTATTAATGGTATTGACATTTAACTTTGTCCAGGCGCTCAGCATGAGCAACTACACCGTGTGGCATTCTCACAGTGTGAGCACTTCCGTAATGTGATTTTCACCTACATCATGCATTGAGTCGTATATAAAGATTTGCTCATCATACTGTACAGCTTAAACCAGGTTTTAAAGAATCTCCAGATTACTTACACAAACATCATTATAGGAAAAAGATAATTGCATTATTGTGAGTTAGGTGACGTGTTATAATAATCAAGAAGTGGTTTTTAGAAAACTGTTTGTAATTTATCATCATCCTCACACATTCAGGCGTCGCTTAGGTTTCATAGAAACCTTCTAGAAATGCTTGTTTTCTGTGTAAATTTTTAAAAATATATGTTGGTATAAATGTTGTGCAGGTTTGGTCACCTGGTTCCTGACAGGCTATCTACACATCTGTATATTTCCATTCCATTTGCATTTTCATTTGAATGTCTGGCTTACTGATGAAAATGACCAAATGTGCTGTTAGAAGAGTAGGGGCTCTATCACATGTTTCTTTTTCTTTTGCGTCTGTGTGTAAAAATATTCCTACTATTATGCGTACATGGTTTATATTTATCCTTCTTTGGAGCTGGTGAAACGTCTTAATTCAAATAAAAGACATTTTCATAAAATTAGCCATGTCTGCTCAAAGTTGATGAGGGCTTCACTTGGTGGCATTTCCCAAATTCCAGAATTTTAATGGTTCACATGATCATGAGATTGTAGAAAAATATAGGGTGATCATAGGACGTTTTCTCAGAGTTTGTCTGAGTTCACAGCTATCCAAAGAATTTTTGAGCTTGCTTGAAGATTTGTAACATTGGTTAAAAAAAAATTACAGCAGGACCTGTGGTGTTTGTACAGTAGGTAGGTCAGAAGCGATATGGCTTATAGAAGATGTGCTGAATTCCTGCAAATTACTACTACAGTCTAGGGCTGGTTGATTTATGGCAAAAATTATAATCATGATTATTTTGGTCAACATTGAGATCACGATTATTAAAAACAATTATTCATTGACTATGTAATATGCATTTGTCAAACCTGAAAAACAACAACTGAAAAACAAGCAAAACATGAAATATAAAACACACACGCACTCCAATCAACCATAACAATAAAACCACCTGCTTCTGCCAAAACAGCCGACACATCGTGGCATGGACTCCACAAGACCGCTGAAGGTGCACTGTTGTGTCCGGCAACAGGACTTTAGCAGCAGACCCTTTAAGTCTTTTGTAACGCCTATCTAAAGTGTTTGCTCATTTCTCGAACCTCTGATTGCTAACAGTGTATTAGGCAAATGTCTTTTTCTTGGAAGAATGTGGTGGCATCTGCTATTTCTTACAGACAGAGAGCCAGATGAGAGAGTGGTTGCATTATCAAGAGAGCCCTCAATCAGTGACTGTGCTACAGTTTTGTTCTTCATCAGCCTCCTTGAAACCTCCTTGAAAGTGTTTCCAAACAGCTTAACTGAATTTACCTTTCCTCTTGACTGGAGTCTTTCTTCCCTCTGAATTTTCTCAAGCCAATCAAAGATTCCATAAAATAAAAGGGTTAATTTACTAGCAAAACCTGTCACAAGCAAAAGCACTGGTTTCCTCTTTTGGCGCTTCTCCTGTGGTCAACTGCCCGATTGTACAGTATGACAGGATGCTAATAGGTTTTGCTCGCAGTTGAACTATCTTGCTGTATATAATAATCTATAGACAGTTTGTGATGGCTCGGCATGAGTTTTGCTTTGTTCGTATCTAATAAACTATTAATCTACAAAAATATATGAATCTAAAGAACAAAAATTTCAATCGACAGTTCAGACATTTAAGTGGCACCGGAATTCGCGTTCTGTTTCGGTCCGGTACATACCGGTTATATAGGTACCGGTGCCGTATTGGCACCAGTTTTCGGTACCCAACCCTAACTGTAGGATGATGGTGTATATACTGTATAGCTGATGGTGCACATTTCTGCTCTGTCTACTCCTGTCTGATCCCTGGAATCAATCAAGTCAATCAATCAGCCAGCTATTTTTAAGAGTGCCATGAGACTTGCACTCTAATGCTAGTGCTCACTGTTTAGACATTGTGCTTGCTGTTAAGGCGAGCTTGCTAGCAGCCATTAGGGATTTCATCCCTGAGTGAACATTTTGTTGTTGTTGTTGTTGTTTTCCATTCTTTGTCTATGGTCAGTGCACATTTGGGCTTACAGTATTAAAAATAATCCAGTGTAATTTATGAGCTCTGCAGGTTCTGTGCTGTCTTGTAGCTCTGCTTTTACAAACACCCTTTCTGTAGACATCATGCAGAAAGCGAAGACCAAAATTCTCAAAATGCTCTCTTATTTGGGATATTATCAGGCACTTTATGAGCTTGTTTGATAATGATCAGAATGTCTGTTGTGACATGCAAGACAATGATATTTACATGTCTGGAACCTTGAGCATATGTACAGTAATATGACATTGCTTGTAGAGAGAATTTTGACTGTCTGTACCACTCGCTTCTTTCCAGGCGTGATACAATCAGGCCCATTATTGTAAGCTAGGAGGTGGTGCAGTACCGGTTAGATGGCATTCAGAAGCCATAAGGAGTGTCGTATCTGATGCTTTCATTATGATGATACCTTTTGTTGTTGCTCGGGATATGAACGGAGTTTAAGCAGGACAGGGAGTGGTGTAGGGTGATCAGGCCTGTTTCCCAGTTAATAGTTAAAATGAAATTCACCCTCTGATATGCAAAGCAGCTGAAATATCTTCTGCCTGTAAGGTGGAAAATAGTTAGAAAAATATTTGCTGTGTTTCAGAGGCTTTTGGGAGATACGAGTTTAGCTTCTACTGAAATCCGGTACATACCGGTTAATCAGATTACGAATTGATGTTTGCGTGTTGTGTTACTAACCACTGGAGATTAACTTTATAGTGGAGTTTGAACAACATTAGTAGTTGAATTGAATGTGCTTAGGATAATGTTCGACAAGTTGGTTAATATTGGCAGAAATTGTGCCAAATAACACTAGTACACACTTAAATGTTCTTTAAAAACATTTGGAAATATAATTCAGTTTTAAACAACAGCAAAACATGTTATAAGGTAAAAACAGGATTTCTGAATGTTTTTTTTTTTTTTACATTTTATTATTATTATTTTATTTTGGTAAAGATGTGAGAATGTTTGTAAGAAAGGTTCTTCTTTATCGTAAAACGTTTGTAGAGAAAAACTATTACCCTCCCGGAAACTCATCATGTCCCCTAAAGAGAGCGGGCCTCTGATGGAAGCTCCTCCTTATGCTCTCCCTCATACAGTATGATTTGTGGAGGGAGGTTCGACACCTCAGTCATCAGTACAGAGTGTGACAAAGTGTGGGATATCATTCTGAGCCAGATGTCAAGTTCTTTATCCTTTATAATATCCGAACTCGATTGTCCAACCTGTGTTAATTGTTGTACAGAGTTTATTTTATGCGCCAGTATACAGTAAACTAAGTGTTAGTTTTAAAGTTTAAAATGTTCACTTTCTCCATAGATTTCATATTAAAATAAGGTATAAATGCCTGTGGCTTTCTGGGAGTAATATTGGTAAATCTCATTCATTCATAAATACAGCAAAGCTATCATGAAAATATTTTTTCTATACAAGTTCTGTCACTGTATGTGGCCACTGGCCCACATGGCCCCTTGTCTTTTTTGGAAAAGATCTGCTTTGATTTACTAATTACGAATGAAAAGTATTCTTTGTTATAATTAGTACATAAAGAAATAATAATAAAAAAAGACTTTTTATTTTACATTTTTATTTCTTTATGTACTAATTATAACAAAAAATATTTTTAATTTGTAATTAGTAAACCAAAGCAGATTTTCCCATAGGAAATAATGCAAACGCAGAATTCGTTCCACAACCAAAAATATTTATTATAAAATTATCCAATATATACAAAATATATGGAAAAAATTAAACAAAGTAACCTGTACTTTTAAAAAAAAAATGAAACAAAAATAAGCTGCACTTTTAATGTTAAAATAAATAAAATACTGTAAATAAAACCAAACCTTTCACTATCACTATTTACTGTACTCATCACTGCTGTCTGTTTGCTCACCAGCCTCTTTTCTTTCCTTTTGAGAATCTCACGGAAATTAAACATTGCATTGTCATTAGGAATGTAACGGTATCAAAACTTCATGGTACGGTAATACCTCGGTATGAATGGCACGGTATGGTATTTATTGAATCATTTACAGGAAAAACTAAACTAATGACTAAGAGACTCAAAAAAAGTGTCAGAAGTGTTTATTAAACAGTATACATGAACACTGAACATATCAATGGCATAGAAATTAGCCATCTATCTGTAAACTTTGAAACAGAAACTTCAATTTTAATTATTTTAAATAATTTTTTTATTAAAAAAATTTTAATAACAAAAAATTATTAAACCATGTAAAAAATAGTTTCAATTTAGTATTCTTGAAAACTCAGGAAAAAAAATATCAGCCTCCTTATTGCAGCTGGCCCATGTGCTGAATGAGTACTTGAGAACACTCGCCTCACTTATTCAGACAGAGACAGGACTTTTTTTTTCCTTTCTCGTTTCTTTTCAGAGAGAAACCGAAATGACTCGATAAAACTATAGGTCTTCTGAGAAAAGTTTGGTCAGTTGAATGGAGCGTACGGGAGGTAGCGGGAACTACAATTCCCATCAGCCCAGGCGTGACCATCATCCTTTGCCGACTGTTGTCGCTTGCGGAAATGGCGGGTGCTGCTATTAGCGGCGAAGGAAAATAGATGGAAAGAGTAATTAATCATTACAGAATAAGCGGGCTTTAAATCGGATGTGCGCATTACTGGATCTGTAGCGACAACATATATATAAATATATAAATGTTTAAATGTCCTAGATGGTTCAAAAGACCTCTTATGATGAATACAAACTTTGGTAAACGTTTTCCCTCGCCCGGACGTGGGTCACCGGGGCCTCCCTCTGTAGCCAGGCCTGGAGGTGGGGCCCGAAGGCGAGCGCCTGGTGGTTGGGCCTGCACCCATGGGGCCCGGCCGGGCACAGCCCGAAGAGGCAACGTGGGTCCCCCTTCCCATGGGCTCACCACCTGTAGGAGGGGCCAAAGAGGTCGGGTGCAGTGTGAGTTGGTCGGTGGCCGAAGACAGGGGCCTTGGGACAGGTTGAGAAGTTCCGGGTATATATAGTTGGACTCACCTTGACGCACAGTTTGGACTCTGGAATCAGTCTCCTTGAGAGGTGCTGGACTCTCTTCCACTCTGGAGTTGCACCGGTGAGAGGCGCCGAGCAGGTGTGGGCATATTTATTGCCCCCCGGCTCGGGGCCTGTGCATTGGGGTTCACCGCAGTGGACGAGAGGATGGCCTCCCTTCACCTTTGGGTGGGGGGATGGATCCTTACTGTTGTTTGCACTTATGCGCCGAACAGCAGTTTGGAGTACCCGCTCTTTTTGGGGTCTCTAGAGGGGGCGCTAGAGAACGTCCCTCCTGGGGACTCCATCGTTCTGTTAGGGGACTTCAATGCTCACGTGGGCAATTACAGTGAGACCTGGAAGGGCGTGATTGGGATGAACGGCCCCCCCGATCTGAACCAGAGCGGTGTTTTGTTATTGGACTTCTGTGCCCGTCACGGATTGTCCATAACGAACAGCATGTTCAGGCATAAGGGTGTCCATATATGCACCTGGCACCAGGACACCCTAGGCCGCAGTTCGATGATCGACTTTGTGGTCGTGTCGTCGGACTCGCGGCCGCATGTACACTCGGGTGAAGAGAGGGGCGGAGCTGTCAACTGATCACCACCTGGTGGTGAGTTGGCTCCGTTGGCGGGGTAGGATGCCGGTCAGGCCTGGTAGATCCAAACGTATTGTGAGCGTCTGCTCGGAGTCCCCTGTCAGGACGAGCTTCAACCCCCACCTCCGGCAAAGCTTCAACCACGTCCTGGGGGAGGTGGGGGACATTGAGTCCGAATGGACTATGTTCCGTGCCTCCATTGTCGAGGCGGCCGACCGGAGCTGTGGCCGTAAGGTGGTCGCGGAGTGTATAGTGGGGATGGTGCGCTGCTGACCTCGACTCGGGATGTTGTGGGTCGGTGGGGGGAGTACTTCGAAGACCTCCTTAATTCCACCAACATGCCTTCCGATGAGGAAGCAGAGTCTGGGGACATAGAGGTTGACTCTTTCATCTCTGGGGCCGAGGTCTCCGAGGTAGTCAAAACGCTCCTTGGTGGCGGGCCCCGGGGGTGGATGAGATCCGCCTGGAGTTCCTCAAGACTCTGGATGTTGTAGGGCTGTCATGGTTGACACGTCTCTGAAACATTGCATGGACATCGGGGACAGTGCCTCTGGACTGGCAAACCGGGGTGGTGGTCCCCCTTCTTGAAGAGGGGGACCACCACCCCGGTTTGCCGGTTTCCAACTACAGAGGGATCACACTTCTCAGCCTCCCCGGGAAAGTCTATTCAGGGGTCCTGGAAAGGAGGGTCCGTTGGATAGTCGAACTTCGGATTCAGGAGGAGCAGTGTGGTTTTCGTCCGGGTCACGGAACAGTGGACCAGCTCTTCACTCCTGGAGGGGGCATGGGAGTTTGCCCAACCAGTCTACATGTGCTTTGTGGACTTGGAGAAGTCATTCGACCGTGTCCCTCGGGGAGTCCTGTGGGGGGTACTCCGGGAGTATGGGATATCGGATTCCCTGTTGAGGGCTGTCCGGTCCCTGTACAACCGGTGCCGGAGCTTGGTCCGCATTGCCGGTAGTAAGTCGGACCTGTTTCCGGTGAGAGTAGGACTCCGACAAGGCTGCCCTTTGTCACCAATCCTGTTCATAATTTTTATGGACAGGATTTCTAGGCGCAGCCAGGGCGTTGACGGGGTACAGTTTGGTGGGCTCAGGATTGGGTCACTGCTTTTTGCAGATGGCGTTGTTCTGTTGGCCTCATCACCCTGTGACCTACAGCTCTCACTGGATAGGTTCGCAGCCGAGTGTGAAGAGGCTGGGATGAGAATCAGCACCTCCAAATCTGAGGCCATGGTCCTCAGCCGGAAAAGGGTGGAGTGCCCTCTCAGGGTTGGGAGTGAGATCCTGCCCCAAGTGGAGGAGTTTAAGTATCTCAGGGTCTTGTTCACGAGTGACGGTAAAATGGAATGGGAGATCGACAGGCGGATCGGGGCAACGTCTGCAGTGATGCGGGCTCTGTATCGGTCCGTCGTGGTGAAGAAGGAGCTGAGCCAAAAGGCAAAGCTCTCAATTTACCGGTCGATCTACGTTCCTGCCCTCACCTATGGTCATGAGCTGTATACAAGCGGCCGAAATGAATTTCCTCCGCAGGGTGTCTGGGCTCTCCCTTAGAGATAGGGTGAGAAGCTCAGTCATCTGGGAGGGGTTCAGAGTAGAGCCGCTGCTCCTCCGTATCGAGAGGAGCCAGATGAGGTGGCTTGGGCATCTATTTAGGATGCCCCCTGGATGCCTCCCTTGTGAGGTGTTCCGGACACGCCCCACCGGAAAGAGACCCCGGGGAAGACCCAGGACACGCTGGAGGGACTATGTCTCTCGGCTGGCCTGGGAACGCCTTGGGATCCCCCCGGAAGAGCTGGAAGAAGTGGCCGGGGAGAGGGAAGTCTGGGCATCCCTGCTGAAGCTGCTGCCCCCGCGACCCGACCTCGGATAAGCGGAAGAAAATGGATGGATGGATGGATGGATACAGAAAATAACTGAACCAAATAATTTTGAGGCAGTCTGTCCTACTATAACAGCATTACTGCATGATGAGTTTTGTGGATGCGGTCATGTTATTTCAATAATTTTGACGCGTAGCTTTGGTTTGATCATTTACTCACAAGAACGGAAGTCCGATGATTTCATTGTCTTGGTATTGTATTTTCAGCATCAAAGATTCAACACTTCATACAGTCATCTTGAGTAAATCCACCGTGGTTACAACACCTGTTGCTGTATCTTATAAACTTCTTGAATTACGATTAGCTTACGCATATAACAAAACTTTTGTTGTATATATCTGCTTACGGGTAGCTGACGGTCAAAAGCTTGTGTTTCCTTAGCCTTCCGCATCTAAACTGAAACTTTCTATCATGCGATAGTCATACAAATATATGTCATAGTGGAATGACATCACAGACCAACTTACGATTGTCAAAATGGATGCTTAACTAACAAATTTAAAGCTTATGGCTTATGTGATAAACTTAATGCTTAATGCTTTACTAATGAATAGAATAAGGTAAAATAACATGAAGTAAAACTAATAAACACAACAACAAATTCATAACAAGTACAATATGCCTCTTACATTCCAGCCCCTAATTGACAGGCATGGAGACTGACAATTACAATTTTTTATTTTTTTTGATAAAGCCATGAAATCAAACATTCTTAACCTTCTAAAACATTTTACATCTTTTAAATGTATAATATTTATCTCAGGTGTTTATATTTGCATATCAAATTTCATAACAGATTAGCACACATTTAATAGTTAGGCTACGTTTACACTGCCAGGTGAATGCGACCCAATTCCGATTTTTTGCTCATATGTGACACATATCGGATATGTTCTGTGTCCGTGTAAACAGGAAAAAAACGCATGCATTCCGATATTTCGAGATCGGTTTCAGGCCTCCTTCATATGTGGAAATAAATCGGATATAAATCAGATATGTGCTGATGTGATTGCCGTGTAAACAGACAGATCGGATTTCCTGAGGCATTGTGTTCTGTACGTCATTAAAACTGCGACTTCTTCGCGGTTTAATGACGTAATATTATTCTCCGGTGGAAGCGCGTGTTGAATTACAACATCGCACGTGACATGTAAGAGGAAAAGAACAACGCCCCCCCCTCCAACACACACACGCCTTGTGTTAATGCTTATTTGGGCTAAATAACATTAAATCAGTATTTGATGAATGAAGCATATGTGCAGGCTGCAATTATGGCATTTTTTCCCTCCTCCTCCGTTTTAAAACCATGGTGCGCGAACTTTGCATATATAGCAGAAATCGCGTTAAGCATATTTCACCTTCATCTTTCTTGGCTAGTGTGTAGCGCAAGAACCTCCCTTTAAGTATGCGCGATGTTTCAGATGGTATGGCAAGTGTAAACACGTGAATCGGATATGAGTCATAGTTAAAAGAACGTGTAAACAGACGGTCAAAAAAATCTGATATAGGCAGCAAATCGGAATTAAGCATCGAGACCTGGCAGTGTAAACGTAGCCTTAATTTCACATATGAGGCACAGCTTGTCAATGGGTCTTTCCAGAGTGTTGGTCTTAGTTTTAACTAGCACATGTCTCACAAGTCCCCTTTTGTCAGGGAATGACCCATGAATTTCTTGGAGAAGACTCATCAATTATTAAAACTATGTCTCAGATCGAGAGGTTTTTTCTTCCTCTTGAAACCATTTTTGACGTTCCTGGAGCAAGGGCAAGTATTCACGCACCCATCGCTTCCAGAACAGGTCTGATGGGTACTGAATCTGCTTCCACCTGCGACGTGCATAGATGTCTTCCTTTTTGAAAAGTCCAGGGGGCAGGTTTGGCTGTTTTTTCATCAGCAGCAGGTGGTTAGGTGTCAGGGGTTCCAGATCTGTGGGATCTTCCGGGACAGTAGTAAGGGGTTGGTTATTCATTATCGCCTCCACTTCACACATGAATGTATGCAAACTCTCATCATCCAGTGTTTGTTCTTTCAGTACTGATCTCAAGATTTTTCTAACTGATCTAATCTGCCTTTCCCATATTCCACCAAAGTGAGATCCAGAAGGTGGATTGAATGTCCACTGTATGTTCCTTTAATGAACTTCTCTTAATATTAATGATACGATATGTGAGTCTTTAGGTACAATGACTGGGTGTTTAACGTGCTCTGGCATTGCGGACCTGCCGAAATTCCTCAGAATCTCAGCAATCCATCCTGTAGTACTGGGCCCAGTTTGGACAAGCAACTGTTTCTTTTTACAAATCCCTTGCGTTTTTGCTGTGTGGGAATTCCCTGTTTTGAATTCTGCTGCTGCTTTACCCTTTTGCAAAGTGAGAATTTCGTCCTTAAAATTTTGTCTTTTTGTTTCTGCTCTTGTTAGGTCTTGAAATGTTAGGGACTTGTGATTTTCTGTCTTTGATTTATCTACTTGTGTTTTGACCCTTTCTGTTTTTTGTTTAAGCATGTCTCTTATGCGAAGGATCCAGGCAACGGATCTTTTTAACTTGTGCCAATCAGAGTGATAATTAATCAATTTACTCACTGCGTCTGTGCTTTCTGTAATGCTCATAATGTTCACTAAAGCTGAGAGCTTAATTTCGTTGTCATTTTCTTTCATTGATGTGTCATGAATATTTTCAGGCCAGTTACACTCTGCTTCTTTGAGAAAGGAGGGGCCGTGGATCCAGGTGACGTTTCTCATGAACTTTTCACAGGATGCCCCCCTGGACGCAGAATCAGCTGGGTTTTTTTGAGGTATTGACGTACCTCCATTGCTTTGTCTTGGTTGACTCTCTTATAGTGGCAATTCTGTTGGCCACAAAGGTCTTAAAACGAAGTGTTTTATTGTCAATGTATCTAAAAACTGTTGTGCTGTCAGTCCAAAACATAGAGTCTAGTAATTTCAGTTCTAGTTGTTCTCTCAGCATTTTGTCATTTTTTACAGCGACCACTGCCGCAGTCAATTCCATTCTTGGAATGGTGGTTTGTTTCAGGGGTACTACACAAGAGCTCCCCATCATGAATGCACAGTGTGTAAGTCCATCGGCATGGCTGTATCTTCGGTTATTTGGCATTTGAATGACTGCTTTTTTAGTGGAAGGCCGATGTGGTAGTGATTATTTATGAACTGCAGAGAGTTCTTCACGGGGTCTAAAAACTGATAGTCTTCCTGTGACCACTCTTATCATAATTTCGTTCGGGAAATTCGTGGTTGAACTGCTGTATCAACATTTGTTCTACACTTTCAATAGAGGTTCGGTTAACCGTAATGCTCGCTGGTTCGTTATTGGGCTGGCTGTCTTCGATGGGTTCTCGGAGAGGCCCGTTCACGATCCAACCGAGGGGGGTCCGTACTGCGTATGGGCCCATGTGCCTGCTATTAATGATTCGCGATGGTTCTAAGAGCTTGTACTCTATTGCCTATGAGAATTTCGATTCCAGCATTAATCTGGGGCAATTTTACGTCACTAAGGTATGGCCACTTATAAATGTTATTTTAATTATTTTAACAGGTACTATGGGGAGGATGCAATTATCTCCAGCCCCAGTGAGTGCATTTGATTCGTTACTCACTGCAGGTGGTGTATTTTTTGTTTCATCTTCAGTTTCGTTTCCGTGGGCGCTTGTGGCTAACTGCACCGTGTCTTGCACTGCTATGTGTAGCATGCGAGGATGTGGCTTTGAGCACAATGAACATGTTATTTTTCTGGCACAGTCTTTCCATAAATGACCCTTTTTTAAACATCCGAAACAGAATCCATTCTTTTTTAAGAATTCTACTTTGTCTTTGTGTGTCTTATCATTGAATTGGAAGCAATCGTCTAAGATATGCTCCCCTTTGCAATGTGCGCACGGTTTAGTGAAGGCGCTGACAGGTAATGCACTGGCATTCCTTTTTGTAATCAAGTCTTTGTAATTTTTACCAAACTGTCTGACCTCGGTTGCGAAGCTGACCCTGGGTTTTCCTTGGCCCTTTTGTTTGGGTCCTTGAAGAAATGTGTGACTGGGATTTCTGTCGCTCGTTGCGGTGTCCAGGTCAGCGAAGAATGGGTCGGAGTACAGTCTGGCTTGTTGATGGATGAAGTCTACCAGCTGGGCGAACTTGGCTCTTGTGCCGTAGTACTCGTAGTGCTGGTGTGAGCGAAGCTTCCACCTGTCGATCAGCTTGTGGGGCAGCTTTGTGAGAATGTCAGTCATGCACTGGCTGCTATTCAACTCGTCCATGGATTCACGGTTCCCCATGGCGTTTTGGCAGGTTGTCAGGAACGAGAAGAGGGCACTTAACGCCCTTCCGTCGTCTGGCTTAATTTTTGGCCACTTAGCTGCCTTTTGCTTTTATTCGAATTCTTAGTTCGTTACCAAACCTGTCGTGCTGCAATTTCTTTGCTCTTGCGTAGCCATCTGTCATGTTCATGCAGCTCGCTACAAGGTCTTTAGATTCGCCTGTGGTGAACAGCTCGAGATAGGACAGCTTGTCAATGTCGTTGTCAGCTTTGGATTCAACGAAACGCTCAAAGGATCGCATAAAAGAAGAAAATTTAAGCGGGTCCCCGTTGTACGGAGGAATGTTACGCTGAGGCAATGTGGATAGCATGTGGCTTCTAGCGAGCATTTCTGTGAGTTCTGCTTGACGTTGCACCTGGCGCTCTACTGTGTCGAGGCTCTGACGTAAGTATTCATTGTCTTGAGTGGTGCATTCTGTCATACTAAATGGGTTTCCTAAGGTGCTTATCGGTTGCTGATTTGTGCTTGCGGGCGCGCCTGGGTGAACTGCCTGGCGTTGCATTTGACGCCGTACTGCATCGTAACCCTGCCATGGATGTTCGTTGTTGTGGGTAGAACATTTCTTCGGGGTACTTGTCATTTGTGGGTTTGAGCTTATGGGCATGCCTGAGTGGGCTGCCCCTGCAGAGCGTTGCATATGATAATGTGCTGTACCGGAGCTCTGATGTAACTGTTCATTGTCTTGTCTAGGATAGGACATTCGTTTTGAGTACTTGCCCTTGTAGGTCTTACAGGTTTTCTTAAGAATGTGTTGCTTGTTATTTAGGAGACGTGTATCAGGCACGTCACAGATTTCGAAACAGCCTCATGGGTCATTTCCTGTAAAATCCACTGATCAATCACATTGAATGAGTAACTTACAATTTAAACAAATTTAATATTTACAAGCTCTGTGTTTATCACAGTTTTGTATGGTTTTTCTACTTTTCTGTAATTATGACTTTACTGTCTCGTTGCACTTAACAGCAAAGTTCCAGGAGAATCGTATTTCATTCGTTACTCAACACATGGATGTAATAAAAAGACAAATGAAAATTAGACTTGAATGATGTCATTTCAGGTAAGAAACAAGTGTGAGTGTTAAGTGTCAATGCAGAAGGACCGGATCCGATTTGCACTTTCTCCTTGAAAACAATACCACCACTGTCATGCCTTGGCTAATTAGTGGAATAATGCACCACACACACACACACACACACACACACACACACACACACACACACACACACACACACACACAGACTGTCAGCTTGCTAATCAGCATGCTGCAGGTGTAAAAGAGGAAAGTTAGGACGGTCTGCTCTGCTAGTCATCACTGTGGCACATGAGACAGAGCTGGACAGATCACTGGCCTCAGTGTATGAAACATAGCTATTCTGTATTTTTTGTTTTGTTAGTTTTTTCATAAAAAACTGACAGAAACACATGTTCAACAACCTGAAAAAGACTTAATGAAATGCAGCATGTGGTGTAAATGTCTCCCCTCCCTCAGTTGTTGACTTTTTCACCACAGGCTGCATCCACAAAGGTCACTAGAACTGTTGATGATCACACAAACACAAAACATTCATTCTTGAACTAGTCTACTATATAGATTACCTACTACTGTATATTACTGCAGCTAAATTTCACCCAACTTACGATAATAATAATAATAATTATTATTATTATTATTGTATTGAAATCTTTCTTTTACTTTATTCTCATGTGTGCCTTTATCTTTACATCACTTTATGTAGTAATGAGCTGTAGTCAATTTAGATTACATGTGGGGCTACATTATAATAATAATAATAATAATAATTACATCATTATCTTATTTGATTATTCAATTCATCTAATGATTATTTTTCACGAGTTAATCTAGTGATAACTTTCTGATTGGATAATGAATCCTTTTATTAACTTCCAGATAAACAATAAACATTGTTTTAAGTTTTAATCTTTTATTAAAGCATCTTCTAAAAATATTTTTGTTATAATTAATACATTAAGAAATACAAATACAGTCAAACCTCGGATTACGAGTAACATGTAACATTACGAGTGTTCTGCAAGACGAGCAAAGATTTTTAATCAATTTTGACTTGGAAACCGAGCATATCCTGGTTTACGAGCGCCAGGTATCATGAAAAATCAAGTGGGACACATGCGCTTCTTGTTTTTCTTGTTTTTACGTGCTCGGCGTGAAAACAAGAAGCGCGCATGCCGAGCAAACAAGAAGTGTACATGCCGAGCGCACGTCATCACCGTTTATTATAAACATTTATTATAACACCATTTAGGACCAGATTGCCATGGGTGACCCTACCAGGGGCATGAAGCCCCCGACAACATAGCTCCCAGGATCATTGGGACACGCAAACCCCTCCACCACAATAAGGTGGTGGTTCAAGGAGGGGGTTATTTTCTGTAGCAAGTGTAAAAGTAATATATTTTCTTCACATTTTTATTTGTATATTAGATGTTTGTATTAATGGGTCCTAATATTTTCCAGTTCCTCTATCATCCTGTTGGTGGTGCACTCTAAAGTATTTACACATTAGCAGACAGTACAACATCCTGTGTGGTATGGGAATATAAACTGCTAAGTGTGTTTAAAAAAAAATATATATATATATTTTTATATAGAATAGGGAAACTTTAAAAATCTTGATGCGTATAAAATTGCAATTCAGATTGAATCGGTAATAGGAAGAAACCTTGAGAGAAACCGGACTCAACAGGGAACCCATCCTAGGCCTGGGCGATATAACGATAACGATATGTTTCGCGATAGACACGTGATCGATATCAATAAAAAATGTGTTTGATAAAACGTTTGATATATTTTATTCTTATTCTTTGTCGGAAGAAAACAGTTCGCGAAGCTAGTTTGGTTGCTGTCATGCGCACGACCGGCTCTAGGAGCCGGAAGTAGTACGGTCGCGATTCAGAAATCATAAACGGAGACAAGATGGCGTTGACATTGGCACCTGCCCACCCGCCAAATGCGGTTAATAACTTTAGTCTCACTAGCCACAGTGGCGGGTAGTTTAATCTTTGGTATGACAATTGTTATGTTTGCATCGATATGCACAACTCATTCATTCATTTTCTATACCGCTTAATCCTGTGTTCAGGGTCGCGGGGGACCTGGAGCCTATCCCAGGAGACTTCGGGCACTAGGCAGGGTACACCCTGGACAAGGTGCCAATCCATCGCAGGGCACACACACATACACACACTCACACACCCAATCACACACTACGGGCAATTTGGGAACGCCAATTAGCCTAATCTGCATATCTTTGGACTGTGGGAGGAAACCGGAGTACCCAGAGGAAACCCACCAAGCACGGGGAGAACATGCAAACTCCATGCACACAGAGATGGGAATCGAGCCTGGCCGGGGAATCGAACCCAGACCCTGGAGGTGCAAGGCGACAGTGCCGCCTGATATGCATAATATATCCATAATATTATTTGCTTTTTGTGTGAGAAACGGAGGCATGGAGAAAAACGGTTTTCTTCTTTTACTGCATTCAGTGCACACTACACATATAGTATACAGCACGGTGGTGGCCCTGGTGGCCCGCCAGTGAATTAACATCAAACTCAAATATATTACAACAATATATTTTTGTTGTAGCTTTCTCTAAAGGCATCTGATATAATAAACGCATTGCACTATTTTATTACACTTTATTAAGCATTTCTTACATTTTCTTTTAATTTTGCACCTTAAATGTTAAGAGATAATTAAGTGTTCATTGTGACTTTAGACTTATGTTTACATTTTAATTATTTGATTTTAATTATTTGATTTTTCCAGGTTCTTGACATTTCTGTCTTAATAACTGATGGGACTATGATAGGAAGGTTAAGTTTAAAATAAAAATGTTAAAATATAATATATTCTTCTCCTGGTCCTTATTTTAAATGGGTCATAAAAAATATCAATAATTATCGATATCGACCGATATGAAACACTGATATTGTGATACAGTTTTCAGCCATATCGCCCAGCCCTAACCCATCTTCATTTGGGTGAAACAGGAAGCAGGAGTTGATCTGCATTTATAATATAACAGTTGATGTTATTTGATGTTAATATGGAGTCCAGGTAGTTTATTGGAGACTCAGGTAGACTTGTAGGAAATTCCATTCTTGAAGTATCGAGCAACTGCAGCCAAGTCAAGTCCTCAGAGAAACAGCTGTCAACACCAGTCGAGGCCAGAACCGTCTTTATAGTAGAGTGAAACCATCTCCAGACATGGGCATCCATGTGACGAGATCTCCAACCAGAAGCGGGGCACCAGGATGGGTCAGACAGGTCCGGAGGGCAGAGGGAGTCTGGGTCACTGGCAGCTCAGGCATGACATGTGTAGCTCGACAGCGAGAGAGAGAGAAAGAGTGAAAGGTGGAGACAGGGGGAGAGAGGGAAGAGAAAGAGGGGGAGAAAGAGAAGAAGAGAAGAGATGGCAGTTAGGTATGGTCACAGTCACATAATGTATAATCTGAATGTATATTTACTGTAGAGTGCAAGCAGAGACTCCAGCAGGACTAACTATGACAGCATAACTAAAAGGGAGAGCTAGAAGGAAACACAAACATGAGGGGTCCCTGAGATGTAAAGCAAACAATCACCTCACCGTCAACAAACCTGAGTGATCAATGAGAGTGGGGAAGACAGCATCTAAACATACCAGTTCACCGTAATACTCTACGTCCATGAGTCCCCCAGATCTGCTCCTTTACTAAAGGCAAATCTATTTATAAAAATTCTTGGCTAAATAGATAGGTTTTTAGCCTAGACTTAAACACTGAGACTGTGTCTGCGTCCCGAACATTAATTGGAAGACTATTCCATAATTTTGGGGCTTTGTAAGAAAAAGCTCTGCCCCCAGCTCTGGTTTTCATAACGCGGTACTGACAAGCAGCCTGCATCCTTTGATCGAAGTAGGCGTGTCGGATCATAAGACACTAGCAGTTCGCTCAGATACTGCGGCACGAGACCATTTAATGCTTTATATGTCAAGAGTAGTATTTTAAAATCAATACGAAATTTAACAAGGAGCCAATGAAGTGAAGATAAGATGGGTGTGATGTACTCATATCTTCTGGTTCTAGTGAGGACTCTCGCTGCTGCATTCTGGACTAGCTGAAGCTTGTTTATGCATCTCGTTGAACAACCAGACAGTAAGGCATTACAATAGTCCAACCTAGAGGTGATAAAAGCATGGACTAGTTTTTCTGCATCGTTTAGCGACAGTATATTTCTTATCTTGGCAATATTTCTGAGGTGAAAGAATGCTATCCTGGTAATATTATCTACATGAGCTTCAAATCACACCAAGGTCTTTTACTGTTGCACTAGATGGTACAGAAAGGCCATCTAAAGTTACAGTGTGATCTAAAATCTTACTTCTAGCTGAATGCATCCTATGACTAGAACTTCTGTCTTATCAGGATTAAGCAGAAGGAAGTTAATTAGCATCCAATCTCTTATATCCTCTTATATACATTTGCTCAACTTTAGTGAGCTGGTTTTTCTCATCGGGTTTTGCTGAGACATATAACTGTGTCTCATCAGCATAACATTGAAAACTAATACCATGTTTACGGATTATGTTGCCTAGAGGAAGCATGTATAGGGAAAAAAGTAGTGGGCCTAAAACTGAACCTTGTGGAACACCAAACTTCACTAGAGAGCATGCAGAATAATCACCATTTAAGTCTACATACTGATAATGATCGGTCAAATAGGATCTGAGCCAGGAGAGGGCTGTACCCTTAATTTCTACTACATTTTCTAATCTGCGAAGAAGAATAGCATGATCAATGGTGTCAAAAGCTGCACTGCGGTCGAGTAATACAAGCATAGTTACACAGCCTTGATCAGAGGCTAATAGGAGGCCATTTACTACTTTAACGAGTGTATTTACAATTTTATTATTAAATATGTTCATAAAATCCTCACTATTACACAATGTTGTTGTGGAGATTTCTGTACTGGTCTTATTTCTAGTTAATTTGGCTACGGTATTAAATAAAAATCTAGGATTATTTTTGTTATTTTCTATAAGAGTGGAGAGAGACGTTGATCTAGCTACATTAAGAGCTTTTCTATATTTCTGGATGCTCTCCTTCCATGCTATTTGAAATACTATTAATTTAGTTTGACACCATTTACGTTCTAATTTCCGAGCGGTCTGTTTTAAAGTGCGTGTGTGGTCGTTATACCACATTATAATACCATATTATCTCTGATAATTTTTTTTTTAACTGAAGATACATTATCTAAGGTATAACGGAACGTCGACTCTAAATATTCAGTCGCCTGATCGAGTTCTGTGGGGTCAGAAGGTGATCTAATTGAAGTTGGTAACTGGGAGATTACTGATAAAACTCTGTGTGGTAGTTGATGTGAATGTACGTTTCATACGGTAGCGCGGTGCTGTGCATACATTATCACTATGCCACACTTTAATTGAGACAAGATAGTGATCTGAGATAACTTCAGACAGTGGAATTGTGAGTAAATTGTTTTATACTTAATCCGAAAAATATTATTAAATCTAAAGTGTGACCTGCTTTATGAGTGGGTCCTACTACACACTGATTTACTCCTACTGAGTCATACTGGACATAAATGCTGTTCTAAGAGGGTCTTCTGGATTCTCAAAATGAATATTAAAATCTCCAGCAATTAACACTTTGTCTACAGAAACGACTAGGTTTGAGAGGAAATTTGCAAATTCAGAGTATGGCCCTGGAGGTCTGTAAATGACAATTAGTGGAATCGACTGAGCAGTTAAGTTGTAGCATTTAAAAAAAAAGACTGAGCAGTTAAGTTGTAGCAGTTAAAACACACACACACACACACACACACACACACACAGACAGTATTGCTTTTATTAGTAACGTGCAAAACAAAAAAAAAAGTCTGTTTACTGGAAATGATGTAAACTAGTTAAAAGCCAGATATCACCAAGCTGTTAGTGTTGGGCTCTTGAGCAAGGCCATTGCTCACTCTGTGTGTAAGTCTGCCAGATGCCATAAATAAAAAAAACTTGGCGTAAATGTACCTAAAAACCTCACTAATTTAACTATTCGAATAAATGAGAGACTGTTATCTATCTCATCCAGGGTCTGCCCTCTGCAGGGGATGCTGGAGCTGTGACGATGTTAATGCGAATAATCCAGAGTTTCCCCATTCCATTGTGTTTTAAAATAAAAGAGTAACTGAAAAGTAAGAAATTGCCTTAATAAACCATTGCATAGGCCTACATCTAAAAAATGCTTTATAAAGATGTGACTTGCATGAAGCAAGAATTAAGCTTATTTTTTAACTATGAAGAGTGTTCAAATCAAATCGTGAATTTTGATTATGCAGAATAATTTCTCTGTATAATCTCCTGCTACATTAATGCACTTATCCCAGTGTTTTACTAGTGCTTGAACACTGTCATGGTAGAAATCTTTTCAGTACAACGAGCTATGATCATGATCTAACTGCCTACTTCATGTCTGCAATGCTGGCCTCCCAGGAACTCCCTTAATGGCACAAACATGTGAAAATTGGCTTGAGGCTAGGTCAGGACTGTATGGGGGTCTGTGATTGTGTGTACGGTGCCCACAGATAGATGTGCATCTTTCATGAAGTTGGCAACAAGTTACCAATCGATTATCAAGGATCAGGAAAATCGCTTTTCACAAATATACTGTTTTCTTTAAAATGTCACACTTCAAATGTTTTATTGTAGCTAAGAGTCTCATCGCCGAATTGTGCTCAGAGTCTTATTTAAATGTCAAATGGTTTTATGCCTTCACTCATGGGAAATTTCATCACGAGTCCCGAGTTGACTTGAATTTCCTTGTAGAAATGCAAAATATGTATTATTACAGTATGTATCTATTATACTAATCATTTGCGCACCGTTTCGGCTTCACTCAATCAGCCCTGTTTCTGCTGCACCACTTTGTCCCAGTTAATTAACTTTGTTAATAGCTGGTATTCATGAAATATGCCTCCTGTTTTAAAGAGCAGCCATGTTGATTCCATGCTGGCATTGTGTCTGGATTGTATCAATGGGGGGGGGACACACAGTTCCACCGGTATCGACTTACCGCAATTAGATCTGCTGAAAATCTAATGTAGAAATGTTCTGTGAGGCTAAAATCCCGCAGCATACGTTCAGCATCACATGAGTTGATATCAACACACTAAAAGGCTCTTCCTAAATCAAATGTTTAACGATGGAGGCATCACTGAAAGTTCTGCTTTCTTTTTCTATACACAATTCATACACAATTTTTCAGGAAGAAATCGAATGCTCTCGGCAAGTCCGCGTCCCTCGTGTTCAGCGGTTTCATTGATGTCTTGAGTCTGTAGTCAGCTTATAAAGTCAATGTCATCTCTTGTTGCGCTAATCAGCTTAGGTCATTGTGATAAATCAGCTGAAGTCACAAGCCTTCAGCATTAGTTCAGCGATTAAGATTTCAGATGTGAAATAGTTTTAAAGGTGACTTTCATATGCAGGTGCTGAATGACTGGCTGTACAGCGCCTTCTTGTTAGGAAAGGGAAAAGATCAAAATTATCCACATTGTCATTAAATGCAAATCCAAAAATAGATGTTTTAGCTTCTAAATTTTTGGAGCTTAGAAAGTGCTTTCTGGTTTCATATCATAGTCTTTTATCCAGTGGGTGTCTGCTAAAGGCTGATGGGGGTGAGATGTCAGTCGAATATTTCAGCCATCAGATCTATTTCTCATAATCATTTGCCGTGCCCCCTCATTCCCCAGCGCTATTGGAAATCAGGCCAGAGCTGATGCATCATTTGGCTCGTATTCCTGGAGTCCTGAGTGATCTCTTAGGCTTCATGGAGCAGAATCAAACACATGCATGCTCTTATTACAGTTTTATAAAATGTAAATGTAATAATAACAGTGTGTGTAACACATTGATGATATGATGTTTTTTGTGGGTGTGCTTAATTTATGGTATTAGATTTTGTGTTAAAAAGAATTTAACAAAAATAAAGCAGTTGAAAAAAAATAATAATGAAGTAAAACCTAAGGAGCAAAACTGTTTTTTTTAATACAGGTAATGTTTATTATTATTATTATTATTATTATTATTATTATTATTATAATAATAATAATTATTATTATTATAATGAAGGAGAGATCTTGAGAGTGAGAGAGAGAGAGTGAAAAGAGAGAGAATGATTGTATGATAGAGGAAAGGGAAAGAGCAAAAAGGGGAAAGTAGAAAGAGGGAATAGAAAATAAGATGGCAAGGAGAAGAGGAGAGGGAGGATGGTAGAGACAAAGAAAGAGAGCAAGGAAGAAGGAGACGGGAAGGAAAAATTGAAATTGAGGAAGAGAGAGGAATGTAAATTAATGAAAGAACATAGACAGTACAATATTAATCTTTGCTATTTATGTTTGGATGCTAATTACCCTGACAGCCTGGTTGCAGCCGTTAATTTCCTAATGCAGGAAAGTGAGAAAGTGATGAACTGCAATGTTAGTCAGCACATTTACAGTTTCACACTACAGGTACTGTACGCTTCCTCAGATGACCTCCAAATTTGGACACGCTCTTATTGTCCATTCATTTTATGGCTAAACACATGCGCTCAACAAACAATGACGGTCTCCTCGAATACACCGTTGCTGCTCCTAACACAGTTAAAATGTGGTTAACAATGTCTGACAGATTGTGGTTGAATCATAGATCTAAGTAAAGTGAAATTGAATGATGAAGTCAGTCCTTGGAAGGCAAATTTCACAAAATGTCTGCATTCTGGGGTGATGCAACCATGGAAATAGGCATTGCGCAGATCGACTGGTGTGAACCTGTACTCTTGAGTAGAGTATTACATCTACTGTTTCAACCACACCTCTCTCCAAGAGGGAACAAAAAATGTATTGCCTTTCATGTTCTTACAGCAGCGTGATTGCTGCGCTGTATTCTACCGGCTGTAGCTGTCGTTATAGCAGGCAATTTAAGCAGCAAGCAATCCTGAATCTTTCACAAAGTAAAGCAAAGCGTACATCATTCTTTTCTTGCTTTATGGATGGTTTCTTAATTTTGTACTTGTAAACATACTCGTCAGTTACAGCTCTGCGTTAGCGTGATTGTCATCGTGGTCACCGAGAATTGAAGCCTGTTGGAGCGGCAGACGACACAAGTACTTACAAATGTCCTTTGGTTTTACAGTCTTCAAGCTTTGTGCTGTTTAACATTTAAGCAGTTAAAGTTCACACCCATGTTGGGTTGTGTCCTTCTTGCGGATCCAGATCTCGTCACTGTTCAGATTCAGAAGAGCAGGCTGTACAACATTGTCCATTGTGTACTGTACATGCTCAGACAACATTTCTGTGATTCATATTAATCCCTTGTTTTACAAAGAGATCAAGCACAGTAAACAGCAAATGCTGTAGTTTCAGTTTGCGTAATAATAATAACAACAACAACAACAATAAACCACAGACCTGGCTGAGGTTAAATAATCCCCACATACCATAACCATTGTTTTTTTTTTTAATCACTTTTCTAACCACTTTTCTAATCACATTTTCTAATTACATTTTACATTCTAAACACAATACCAATTTTTATAATATTGCTGTGCAAAGGTGTAAGAAAACTATTTATTTTGTAACTTTATTTTGTAACAGACTTTATCATATGTGTCTCATGATCTTTTTAAAACACATAACACTGTATTAATCTGTAGCATAGAACTGTAGAAGAGGAAGGCTCATAATGTCCCTATCTGGTGTCCACTTTAAAAGGATTTTCACTCAAGGTTTCTTCCTCATGTCATCTCAGGACTTTTTTTCTTTACTACCTTCCCTCACGCTTGCTCATTTATATCCAGATTTCTATAAAGCTGCTTAGTGACAATCGTTGTGAAATGGATTTAACATTCTCTGACGTGTGACTGTCTGCATGACCATATGCTCTTTTGTCTTTCCACAGATATTTCTGAAAGACAAGAGCTGAAGACTTTTTTTGAGACCAACTGCTCGCAGATTTATTTTATCTTCTATGAAAATTTTGTTACACTGGAAAGTTCCTTGAAGCAAAAAGGTAAGTCTTGTGTTAACATCTTTTAAATGTCTCTTTTGTGCTGTTAAGAGCTCCACAGTCTTTGCTGCGTGTTGCATTTAGATGTGAAGTATTTAGTACGCACTTCAGCATCGTGTTACAGACCTGTGAAGCTCTTATCTGATCCGGACCATCAATTCAGCCCGAACCGTCTGATGTTTCTGCCATTCTGAAAATACAGTACAGTACAAAAATGAAACGAATAAGAAACCTAATGTTTAAAATGTCAACTGAAGCATACACTCACAGAGCACTTTATTAGAAACAATAGACATAGGGCCTGCCTTTGCTGTCAAAACAACCTCACATTTTTTCTGTTGTTGATATGACTGCATCACACAATAACAGAAGGTTTGTCATGCTGTGAGTCTCCTGTTCTACCACATCTCAAAGCTGTACTACAGGACTTAGATTCTGTGACTGAAATACTGAAGATCTCTGTGTCATGTTCATGAAATTATTATAGGAGACTTGTTAGAAATTATTAGGAGACTTTTTTTGTGACATGGTGCGTTATATTAATTATATATTATAAGTGGCCATTAAAGATGGGAAAGTTTTGGACATGAAGGGATGCACATAATCAGCAACAACACAGCAGATTCAGGCTCTAGCATTCAACTGATGGTTTATTACTATTTAATGACGGCATTACACCACCTCCACCAGACTGGATTGTTGACACAAGGCAGGTTAGGTCTATGGATTCATGCTGTTGGTGCTAAATTCTGACCATCAGCTTCAGCAGAGATTAAGATACGTCAGACCAGGCCACGTTTTTCAGTCTTCTGCTGTACAGTTTTGATGAGCCTGTGCTAGGGCTGGGCCATTTTATACCTTTCATGGTAATACCGGTACAATGTTAGGCAATGATAAGAAAATTAAATATTGCGATAGAATATGGGTAAAACGCGCATGCGCAGTGCCTTTTTTTCATACGCTCATACGCACATGGCGGAAAAAACATGGCGGTGGCGGCGGATAATGAGAATGGCGAAAGCGGATCGTTGAATGAACCAGAATTGGTTTGTAAAAATGGTGCAACTTAAGTGGTGTTGGTGAACTGGTTTGGTTTTCGCCCGTCAGATACCCAACAAAGCACAATTTTTTGTAGAACATGCACTCGGGTTGTTGTGGGGAAGGGAGGAAACACCACAAACCTATTTCATCATTTAAAGCTGAAGCACTTGTTGGAGTACAACAAAGCTGTTAAAGCACCTGAAAAACTTCCATGAGCAGTAGCATAATTTATCCATGTTTTTTGTTTGCTTGTTTTGTTTTTACTCAAGAGTTAAGACTTATTTATTTGGCACACTGCAGTTTTATGTTGCAAAGCAACTCTTTTTAAGTTTTGTGGATATTATACATGGTTATGCTCAGGATATGTCAGCCCATTTCCACTGGAAATGCCATTTGGTTAAATTGTCAGCAAAGAATTTGCATTTGCACTGTTAAAATTTTATATAGCTTAAATGCACATACAAACAGCTGCTTGTTCAACATACATTCTGAGATTATAACAGAAATACAGAGTGGTTATCTGAGTTACTACTTTCTTTTTGTCTGGTCAAACAGTCTAGCTCCGGGGTACTCAATAGGCGGACTCCGGTCCGAATCTGGACCCAAATATGGTTAAATCTGGACTGACGCGGAAACAAATATTCTAATTTAATCATAATCCAAATGAGTTCTCAATGAAGTGCGCTGTGTTTCCGTGCGATATATCTTTGAGTCTTCTAGTGATGGGTCGTTCATGAATGATTCGTTCTTTTTGAACGAATCTTTAACATGACTCAGAAGAACGAGTCGTCTCCGAGAGTGATTGGTTCATTTTCTACTGGGCGCGCATGCGCAAATCGTCGCAAAACCTCCATGGGGTATGTACAGGAAACAGAATTGAATGGTTCTCAACGAATCACCAAGTCCCGAGTTGTTCGTTCTTTTGTCACGTGACTCCCATAGGCGCTATGCGGTGCAGTAGATTCAAAAGAACAAAATGACTCAGACTGGAAGATATAAGAGGTGAGCTACTCATTCTGTTTATTATAATATGTCCTTAATATCCTAATGGCCTGCTCAAAGCTGGCCATTGATATAAGTTGATTTTGAAAACATCGAATTTAAGTGTGAATAGAAAAATATGCATTCGTGCTCCCCGTGGGAAGCAGAAAACCAATGTGCTTAATCTAGCAATCAAAAGTTGGTCACCTTCTCACCTTCTGGACAAAGGTGGTTACTGCAGCAGCTGTTCCTGTCCTGCAGAAAATGGCCCTTCAAATTATCACAATGTTTTCCTCAACGTACTGCTATGAATCTGCCGTTTCAACTATGAGCATGGTGAAAAACACATATCGCAGCTCCCTCACCAATGGACATTTACATCAGTGCCTCCACCTGGTCCTCACACCCTTTATGCGCATGTTCAAACAACTGGTGGCACAAAGATGTCACTTTTCACACTAAAAAGACTACCATGTCATTTTGGGTAATTGTTCGAAAATTTTGGGTTTGACTTTTTTTGTAGTGGACCTTTCAAATTTATATGAGAGTACCCCTTGTCTAGCTGTTCTCCACTGACCTCTCTCCTGAACAAGGTGTTTCCATTTGCAGAACTGCAGCTCATCATAAGCATCATTCTGAGTAAACTCTAGAGACTGTTGTGTGTAAAAACCCAAGATGATCAGCAATTATATAAATATTCAATTTAATTCAATTTATTTGTATAGCGCTTTTAACAATTGTCATTGTCTCAAAGCATCTTTACACAATAAAAAAAGAAAATACACAGACCAACCCACCAGGCATCAACAATCAGGCAGTCAGTGTGTTTTTCTCCATTCTGTTGGTTGATGTGAATATTTCCTGAAACTGCTTTTCAGTATCTGCATGATTTTATACATTACAATGCTGCCACATGATTGGCTTATTTAGATAATTGCGTGAATGAGTAGGTGTTCCAAGTGATCCTAATAAAGTGCCCAGGGATTGTATGCTGAAAAATCATTATGCTGTAAATGTTGTTTTAAAACAAACATTTACGAAGCATCTGAAATCCATGTATTGTTTAATGCATGAGTTGCCCTGCATAGTGTGCTCCATTGTTTGCAACAGTCTGCTGACAAGCAGGCATTAAACATTACCACTGTGAGCTGTTGAATTATTAATACTCCTACTCTCACTGTTGGCAAGAGCTTACTTATGACATAACTGTCAGGAAATATGCTCAGCCTAGCCGGGCGCCATGTGTTCCCTTATTTAACGGTAATAATACTTTTGTTTTTCGAGTTATTGTTTTTCGCCACGGAACGAAGTGAATCTTTAAGGCGATGAGACAGTGTGTTATAGCTTTGATTCCAGAGTTCAGGAATAAAGTTTTCCAGCTGTTCAATGGGCCGTAACAGTCCACCAATAGTCTGAATAAGAACCCAATCAAAATAAGGCTGCAGTCTGACCTGATCTGGTCTGATCAGAATGAATTATGAATCATTTTGATCATCCTTTAAATAGATAAATCTTAGCCATGTAATCACTTGTTTTGATAATTTCTTTTCTGTCAATAAATGATCTCTTTCTGCTCGTGTTTGCCCTACATTCTGACTGTTGTTAACATTCAGTGTTCTGGAAGATTTTTTTTTGTCCATTCCTGGTCAGCAAACTCCTGTAAGACCAACTGTCTCTCCCCTTCATACACTGGGCCTCTGGTTGAGGAATGGGCATACAGGAAATTGGCCACCCATTTCATAGGTAGTAAAGCATCTAACCCAGGGGTGTCAAACTCATTTTAGGGTGACGGCCGGATGAGAAGACATGTGACCATGTGCGGTCAAATGCTTTGAACACATAAACAGCTCAGATCACCGTTCATGTGAACGGTTAAATTAAAATCTCTAATCATAGTAATTATAGAAATATTGTCCAGGTAAATGAAAATACATTATTTCCTAATCAAGCAGCATACTGTATATATAATGTAATGTTAAATTTTAGGAGTCTGAATTAACATAGTATGTTAGTGAGTATGTTAGTATGCTAGTGAGCGATTCTTACAACATAACACGGTGAAGTTGATTTATTTCCCTAAATGTTTTATTTATTCGTCTTGCACCTTTGCAGTGCTTACAATTAGTCAATCGTTAAAACAATTACATGTACTGTGTAGAACATCCATGCAAATAAGTTAATTCCTGGTTCTTAAAGTTGCTTCCTCATCAGCCTGATTAAGAAAAACAGCTTATTGTCTTATTGTGTTATTACAGTAAGAATGTCATCAAGACAGCTTCCATAAATGTTACATAATTGGTATCCATCTTACAGGAATCATCAATATGTCATTCTTTGTTAAATAACATAAATTTGTTCATTTATTATTAGTTTTATAATGGGTGGAATGTTCCCTATACAAGTGAATTTGCTAGCAAGAGACAGTGTCAATGAACCAACACCTTCTGACCAATCGCTCTACAACATTCTGTGTGCAAAGAGTTTGTAGAAATAATTAAAAGGTTGAAGCTAAAAATAAGCTGATCAGCTGATCAGTAACATTATTATTTCTGGTTGAAGCCTGTTATGTCTGCCTGTCTTTCTGTACAGCAGAACTCTCTGCATAACTTAACACAATGAAATAAAATTTTGTAAGGTTGAGTATAGGGCTGTGTAGGGGTGGGCAATATACCGGCATACACGGTTAACCGGTAGAAATTTGTCAACCGATAGAGATCCAAGATGGCGGCTCGACAGTAGCACGCAGCGGCCGCTCCGGAGCCAAAATGGTGCTACGTTGTTTACGTTTAATGTGTAGCGCGTATATTTTACCCTGTGTATGGATATCGTCGCAACTGGTGTCCGAACATACAACAGCCAGACACTTTTCAACCTAAATAACCCGGTTAACGACATCCAAGATGAGCTGCGGGAAACACTACGCAAACTCGGCTTGCTCCGCAAACCAGGCCTCGAAGCCTCGGCGTTGCCTGATGCCGGTGGCCGGAGGAGGGGACATTGGAAGCGGTGCGCGCGGCAAGCGGGCGGGAGTCTGTGCTAGGCTAAAAACAAACCCTAGCCGGCCAGCTCTCCCGTCCATCATCTCAACGTCTGCTCCCTGAACAATAAACTGGACTACATCCGACTCCAGCAGGCTACAAAGCGTGAGGTTAGAGACTGCTGTGTCTGTTTTCACGGAGACATGGCTCAGCGACAGAGTACCGGACGCCGCTATTCAGCTAGACGGGCTAGCCTCGTTTTTCGCGCCGACAGAAATGCAGCTCTGTGCGGTAAGACTCGCGGTGGCGGCTTGTGTGTTTACATCAACGCGAAATGGTGCAAGAACTCTGTGCTAGTTTCTAGTTATTGCTCATCGCTGGTGGAGTTTGTGACTGTTAGATGCAGACCTTTTTATTTACCACAAGAATTCACCACGGTTTTCATTATCGGAGTGTACATTCCACCTAGCACTAATGCTAAGGAAGCGCTATGGGAACTGTATGCAAAGATCAGTGAAATGCAAAATACAGTCCCGGATGGACTGTTTATTGTTGCTGGAGATTTCAACCATGCAAATGTCAAGTCAGTGCTTCCTAGATTCCATCAATATGTGGACTTTGCAACGAGAGGGGATAACACGCTGGATCTTGTTTACACAAGCATCCCCGGTGCATATCGGGCAGAGCCCGCCCCCACCTCGGCTACTCAGACCACAACTCTGTTATGCTAATTCCAGCATACAGACCACTCGTCAGTCGTTCAAAAGCGGTTCTGAAGCAGGTGAAAACCTGGCCAGCAGGAGCCATCTCTGCTCTTCAGTACTGTTTCGAGAGCACTGACTGGAACATGTTTAGGGAGGCTGCAACCTACGGTGACTTCACTGACTTGGAGGAGTACACGTCATCAGTGAGCAGCTACATTAACAAGTGCCCCAATGACGTCACTGTCTCCAAGAACATCATCTCACGACCCAACCAGAAACCGTGGATTACTGCGTTAGTGCGTGCACTTCTGAGGACCCGAGACTCTGCCTTCAAAATGGGAGACAGGGTGGCGTTTAGAAGAGCAAGGGCTGAACTTTCTCGGGCCATCAGAGAGGCGAAGCGCGCATACGCCCAGAAAATCCACAACTACTTCACGGACAACGGCAACACACGGCGCATGTGGCAGGGCTTACAAGCCATCACTAACTACAGGACGACATCACCTGCCTGTGACGGTGATGGCTCCCTCCCAGATGAGCTGAACAACTTCTACGCTCGGTTCGACAGGCAGAACGACGTGGCGGCGAGGAAGACCACCCCTCCTGCGAATGACCAGGTGCTGTGTCTCACTACAGCTGAGGTGAGGAAACCTCTATGCAGAGTCAACACACGTAAAGCTGCTGGACCAGACAACATCCCAGGCAGAGTGCTCAGAGAATGTGCTGAACAGCTGGCAGATGTTCTCACCGACATCTTCAACATCTCTCTGAGCAGCGCCGTTGTTCCCACATGCTTCAAGGCCACCACCATTGTCCCCGTGCCCAAGAAGTCTACTCTGTCCTGTCTCAATGACTACCGTCCCGTTGCTCTTACACCCACCATCATGAAGTGCTTCGAGCGGCTCGACATGAGACACATCAAGACCCTGCTGCCCCCCTCACTGGACCCACTGCAATTTGCCTACCGTCCTAACCGCTCAACGGACGATGCCATCTCCACTACCCTCCATCTTGCCCTCACACACTTGGACAAGAAGGACACATATGTTCGAATGCTGTACATAGATTTCAGCTCAGCATTCAACACAATCATCCCCCAACAACTGATCCTGAAGCTGAGCCAGTTGGGCCTGAACACCTGCCTCTGCAATTGGATCCTGGACTTTCTGACCGGAAGGCCTCAGTCAGAACGGATCGGGAACTTCACCTCCAGCACCACCACATTGAGCACTGGGGCCCCACAAGGCTGTGTGCTCAGTCCCCTGCTGTTCACACTGCTGACTCACGACTGTGTAGCAACACACAGTTCGAAATCACATCATTGAGTTCGCTGATGACACGACCGTGGTGGGTCTCATTTAGCAAGAGCGACGAGTCAGCGTACAGAGAGGAAGTGCCGAGGCTAACGGACTTGTGTAAAGACAACAACCTGTCTCTGAATGTTGACAAGACAAAGGAGATGGTTGTTGACTTTAGGAGGACACGAGGCGACCATTCTCCGCTGAGCATCGACGGCTCCTCTGTGGAGATCGTTGAAAGCACCACATTCCTGGGCGTCCACCTGGAGAAGGACCTCAGCTGGTCCCTCAACACCAGCTCCCTACACAAGAAAGCCCAACAACGTCTCTTCTTTCTGAGAAGACTGAGGAAGGCACAGCTTCCACCACCGATCCTGACCACCTTCTATAGAGGAACTATCGAGAGCATGAGCGGCTGCATCACTGTCTGGTTTGGGAATCCATATCAGACGGCAAGACCCTACAGCGGATAGTGAGAACAGCAGAGAAGATCATCAGGGTCTCTCTCCCCTCTATTGAAGACATTTACACCACACGCTGCATCTGTAAAGCCACAAGCATTGTGGCTGTTCGGACACACCCCTCTCACACACTCTTCACACTCCTTTTTCATCTGGAAAAAGGTACCGAATCATTCGGGCACACACATCCAGATTGTGCAACAGTTTTTTTCCACAAGCCATCCGTCTCCTCAACAAAAAGGGACTGGACTGATGAACACGCACACACACACGCACACACACACACGCACACACACGCACGCACGCACACACACACACACACACACACACACACACACACACACACACACACACTCAGCTTAACTCAACTACCTCAAAATATTGGGACTGGACTGACAAATCAACACAAGCGCAGACACACTGACCCACACCACCAAACTATCATACACACCAACCTGTAAATGCTTCACTGTTTATCTCTTTTGCACAATAATCATTACTGGACTACTTTTTGCACTAATTCCTCAATTCCTGCTGCTATGTTAAGGAATGTTTACAGTTTTTCACTACCTCAACACCATAGTATTCTGTTATGTCGTGTTCATTGCACTGTCACTTTGTTGTTGCTCTTGTTTGCACATATCTTACTTAGCTAGTTAGTTTTTGTGAATTTATGTTGTAATTTATGTTAGGTTTCTCTGTGTACTAACTGTATATGGTTGAAATGACAATAAAAGCCTTTGAACTTGAACTTTTGGTCTATCGTCTTAATCGCGGTTGAGATTACGTGACGGTGCACGTTACGTAACCACGCAATACACATTCACTTCTATGGGAAGTTAAGCACATCTAAAGTGGGATGAAACCGTGGTACCCGATTGAGCCGGCGTGGGCAGACCAAATATCCAGACCCGGTGGATCGCCCAGCGCGGACCAACTTGAGCAGCGCTGCTCCAATCACAAACCTGTGCGACGCTGATAGAAATAGACCGCGCCGACCATCAAAATACATTTTACCCCACTGGGATGCGAACGTACAAACCAGGCATGGCAAGGCGGAAACAATGTTAAACAGTCCTGACATTCTAAATAAATTGTTTTTAAATAAAAAACGTTTGTCTCGCAGGTTTGTGATTCGAGCGGCGCTGCTCAAGTTAATCTGCGCTGCGCGATCCTCCGGGCTGCGTGAATAAACCAGATCATCTCTGCGCTATCCAGATAGTCGCGCTGCGCTGACTACTGGGCCGCACAGATATTTGGTTCAATCGGGTGCCACGGTTTCGTCACACTTTTGATGTGTTTGGCTTCACATACACTTCGACAATGGAAGAAGACGGTGCAGCAGCAGTGAGTTTGCTTACATGTCACAAAACCAATAACGAGGAGATTGTAAAGATAAAAGGTGCATCGTCTGTGTTGTGGAATTGGTTTGGATATAAGAAAAGTGATACAAATGAGATGAATGTGATTTGCAAGGTACGCAATGCACTGTTTTACCAAGTGGTGGAAACACATCAAACCTTTTCTATCATCTGAAATCCAAGCTTCCATAACGAATATGGCCAAAGTAAAAAAAAAAAAATGCGGCAAACCTCAGCAATTCATAGTTTAAATAAAATTACATTATGTAAAACAGTTTCTCTGTGTTTGAATTTTTATTTATGCATTTTAGATACAAATTGCTGTATTGTGATATATATCGTTATCGAGGTAGAAAATTGCTTCTACCGTGATAGAAGATTTTGGTTATATCGCCCACCCCTAGGGCTGTGCAATTAATCGCAATCACAAAAAAAACGCAATTTAAGCAAATGCAATTTCTAAACCGTATCTGGATGCAATTTTATCAATTAATTTATTTTGATTTTTATTAAAAATACGTTCTTATGCGCAATATGCTCTTATGTCACAGAGCAAGGTAATTTGCAAGACTTGTGAAATGATTATTCAAACGAAACGGAGCAATACTACAAATCTGTTCCAACACTTAAAACAGCGTCATAAAAAACTGCATGATCAATGCATTTCGACAAAGTCCATCGAAACAAACAAAAGCACACATCAAAGCCAGCCTGAACAGACTGAACAAGTATCCATTGTTCAAGCATTTGCAAGCGCCGTGCCTTATGAGAAAGGATCAAAACGGCACAAAGTAATTACAGACGCAATCACCTATCATTTATGCAAAGATACTGTATGATGCCTGCGCACATCGTCAGTAAAGACAGCTTCCGAAGATTAATACAAACACTTGACAAAAGATACCAGCTGCCATCTCTCACTCATTTCACACGATTTGCTATTCCCGAAATGTATGAGAAATGTACAGCTAGGCGGGCGTTGAACACGACCATAGATATGTGGTCCAGCAGAACGATGGAGTCATACATGAGTTTAACGGTCCACTATAGTAATGACAACTTTGAAATGAAATGTCGATGTTTGCAAACAGCATTCTTCCCAGAAGATCACATTGGAGAAAATATATCTGAAGGTATAAAAGAAGCTTTAGCATCATGGGGACTTTGTGAAGAGCAACAAGTGTCTATCACCACAGACAATGGAACTTTTTTTGGTTTTGATTTACGTTAGTTTTTATTTATTGTTATGGCTGGAATTGAGGTTAGTTAATCTTTATTTTTTTTCATGTTGTCTGTTTTTAAGACAGTTTTACTACAGTTTTGTTTATTAAACTTAATACTATGGTATTTCATTGTGAAATGTTTTGTTATGCACTTTTTGTGCACTGAATACATTTAGAATGTATGTATGTAGCTTGTTCGAAAACAGTTGCCAAAATCGCAAATAAAATCACAATCTCAATATTCGTTAAAAAAAATTGCAATATGATTATTTTGTCCATATTGCACAGCCCTAGTTGAGTATCGTGCGCCATGTCTATGATAAGTTGTACTTATTTCGTCAAGAGTCAAATACACTCATTGTTTGGTAATAAGACGGACATGCACACCTACAGACACAATTTACTGACACTGGTGTCGGGTCCTCTAGTGTATGAAATGTAAAGATATCATTGAAAGAGCAAATTCTGGCCAATGTACAGATTAAAAAATTATTTTGTAAAATACATTTTTATAGCGATTATGTAGGGCAGCAATCGACTTGGAGGAGGTCATTTTAGCTCATAACACTGGGCTTTTAATTTGGGTATTTTCCATGCCCTTATCTTGAATTGCTGTGGATATGTTTGCTCTAACGACCCATGTTTTTGTCTCTTAGTGGTGCTTCACATTCCTGAGTGTGTTCACATTACTGAGCCACAGTTTCAGAACATATGAAACAAACTAGTTTTAAACTGCAAGCAGGAAGATTAAGCTTGTATTGAGCTGTCCAATCATCTTTGAAAGTTCAGTTTTCCTAGTCTACTTTCCTTTTTTTGGAGTAAGCCGTTCTGTGTCATGCTTTCGTTTCTGTTTCTTGTGGATTGTGGCGGCTTATAGATGCATTACCTCCTTTGTCTATGCACAGTAAACTATATACGGATCAATCAACAGTTAATGCTAGTCATGCCACTTTGAGGGAGAAAGTGCTAAATTGCAAAAAAAAAAAAAAAAAAAAAAAGTGCTAGATGCTGTGACATAATTTGGCACATAACTTCACTTCTACTCACATTTTGATTTCATTTATGGTGAATGTTTAAGTTAAGGCAAATACCTAATTGCCAAAGTTTCATTAAATTCTGTCCTGCCAGTTTTGTGTGATGGTGGCAAAATCTGGATGGATGGACAGATATAGACAAACATACAGACCAACAGACAGAAAATGTACAGAGATTCTTTTCTTTTTGGTATGAAACATAATATCATTGAAGAGCGAGTTCTGGCCAATGTACAGACAAAACCTCTCTTTTATTTATATAGATAGTTGGATAGCCCGATGACCAATTATGGAAAGGTTATCTACTCCCATCACTACTTTAATATCTTTTTGCTTTTGTCCAACAAATGCTAGCTAGAGCCAGTGTTCATATTTTTTTACTCATCAAAAGTAAATTGTTTTGTTTCTTGAGCTAAACTGACATTTCTCTTTCAGGGAACAAATCTCAACGGGAGGAGCTGGACTCCATCCTCTTTATTTTTGAAGTAAGTCACCCCGATTTTTTTGTTTATTATCTGTTTCATATGATAGTATGTCATTGAACCTCTAAGTGAGCCTTAACCTCTCTTTTGTTTAAAAGTACAGTATGTTTACTTGAAACCTTGGCTAAAGAGAAGTGAATCATGCACTATAAACAGTGACAATACTCTTGACTAAATAATGGAAAGTCCCATTGTTAGCAATTTCCCCATTGGGATATGATAATCAGTGTCTAATATTCATGCGTTATTTTGCTATGTCGAGTGTATGACAAATTATAGTTATGTGTCTAGGCAGGTTTATGTTATATATTATTTATAGTACTTGGTTGTGCAGTGTTTAATCAGCAATTATATATAGTTTAGACAAGTTTCCTTTGTCTAGTTAAATAAACAGTTTCTGTCTTACTGTAGGTGGTAGAAGGATCATGCTGGTAAAACATGATTAGCTGTTTGTCCAATCAGGCCACGTGTTGGTGTATCAGTTCAGCAGCAGGTGTCTTTTGCTCTCTTGCCTCTCCTGGAGGGGCAGTCGTTTTGTGTTTTTTTTTTTAACACATTTTTTTTCTCACATGGCTGAAATGGCAGCTCTAGTTTCCAATACAAACAGACAGACAAGCTGGCAGGCACAGGGCTCTCTAGTTACATTTGCAGAGAGAGCTGAAAACTGCGGTGTGGTAATAAGGAGACTGTTTGCATTGTGTCAACAGAGGTCGACTGAAAAGGTCGTTCAGGAGAAACGGTAGTGTTTCATTTTCTGTATAAAAGCCACTTCAGTGTGTGCATGGAACAACATCAGTGCACTGAAATTCAGTGCATTGATGATGCATGCTTGTTATTTTTAATGTTTATGGCACAACCTTTGTGTTAGCTTAAAAATTTATAGTGTATCAAAATGTCAGACCGATATTTAGCAATTTGTGAGGAGTAATAGCTTTGCTTAGTCTACAGTACAGTACTTCTTAGCTGTTAAACCACACCAGAAACCATAAACAGTGTTGTCTGATGTAGCCTGAAGTCAATTATTATCTAATAACAGCACTTCTGGAAGTTCTTTTATTCCTTCTATACCACTGTAATTTGTTAATAAAAAAGGAAGATCTATCATACCTTTCATTCATTTTTTATTTAGTTTGATGTTGTGGAGTGTCCACAGAACTAGTTAGTTCTTGTAATTACTTTTGTTTCATCAGCTATAATGAAAGAATCACCTCCTTCAAAATAATCACATTTTGTTGCTTTGCAGCCTGAAATGAAGACAGACAGTCTTATTTTATCTAGCTGTATTTGGTTGCAACTCTTAACAGCAGATTTTCCAAAGAATTTTGACAGTATTTTGCTTTATCTATTTCCTTCTATCCTGACAAATGCTCCAGTCCCTGCTGCCGAAAAAATACACCCCTGTAACAGGATATTACCACCTACATGCTTTACTGGAGTTAGTGTACTTGAGTTAGTTTGAGGAATGGTGTCATTTGGGTGGTGAGCTGTATTGGATTGCTGCCAGACAATATCATTTGGTTTTGTGGCCAAATAATTCAGCTTACTGTAAGTCTTATCTGACCACCTGCATTTTTGCAAAGCTCAGTTGTAACTACATGTGGCCTTTCTTGAGAAATGACTTTTTACTACAAGCCTTCCATACAAGCCACATCTGTGGAGAATTTGTGGCTACGTTACATGGACGCAATGACCATGATTCGTCATAAACTGCTTCAGAGTTGCTGTAGGCCTCTCTGACCAGTTTCCTCCTCTTTCATCCAATTTGTAGCGACGTGTTGTACCAAGTACCTCCCAATTCTTAATAATATACTTCACTGTGCTTCTAGGCAGTTATAAAGACATTGACATTTTTTACTTGTATCTGTGCACAAATTGAATTTTGGAGATTTTTGTACAGTGCTTTGCCACCCATAGTTGATTCTTTGCCTCTGTTGCAACTCTGGGATCGAACGGCTCCAGTTTTTATTTCTGAGCTAATCAAAATGACCACAGCTGATCACAGTTGAAAGTCAAATGGCTTTGTGTGTCATTGAGAAGGTGATTAGCTTCACCATAATTTTTAGGAGAAGGGTGATCTTTTTCCAAATCAGTCGTTTTTTTTTTTCCCCTGACATGTTGGTTTTATATCTTGTTTGTTTTTGTTTTATCCAGCTATATATAAAACAATGTTTAATTTCATGCTGATTGCAACAAAATGATTATTTTAAAGGTTGTTGATTCTTTTCTATACCCACTTTATGAAAAGTTTTTTCTTCAACTGCCTCTTTTCCCTCTCATTTTAAAGTTAAAGTTAAGACCAAAAAATGCACCACAAATGCAGGTTGTAATGTTATTGAGAATTGAAAGAAACTGAAAAGTTGGAAAACAAAAGATGTAAGATCCCCAGGTGCTATATACTGTAGAAACTAGGAAATGCAAAAGCTTTATATGGCACTCTTCTTCTCTGCATGTTTTACAGCTAAAGTGGATAAACATGAACATGATTACTATATTCTGAAGCATTGACTTCCCTGTTAGAGTTCCTTATAAAACACCAAACTAGACTGATCTGCTCAACTAAATAGTTAAACCAAATAGGTGCTAAAGTTGCCACAATATCTAGTGACACACATACTTTTTATATTATAATACAACCTGACCAAATACAAATAACCTGAACAGCTATTAGCTTGTTGAGCCTTGTTACGACCAACATGAGTTTCAAATGTTTTTCTGACTGCAAATTCCAAACTAAAGAACTAAAAAGAAACAAAAGAAAAAAGCTGCATTTTTAAAGGAGCCATACAGACTCAATTTTGCACAAGTTAATATGATTCTTTAGGGTCCTAATGAAAAGTTTGTAATATACTTTAATTAAAAATTCTCAATTGTTGTGTAAAAAAACATTACTTTTACCTGGTAAAAAGTAGCTCTGTTCTCGGCAACCTGTTTCAGTACATGCTCCTTTAAATGTTAATGACCTCTACTGAACCCGCCCCCCAGTTCTGTGGGGCGTGTCTTCACAATACAAGTGGGGTATAGCTTTGACAACAGTTAAAAATATTTAAAAAACAGTTAAAAATAATTTTACATGATGTTAGGATTATTTTATATATAAAGGAGTTATTTCTACTCTCTTGCTCTCTTCCTCATAGATCTGATATTAACGTGTTAAATCTTCCCTGCTGCTATCTTCCTGTTTCCTCTTGCATCTGTTCATTCATGCTCACCTTCCCATACTCTGTCTCTCTCTCTCCCTCTCTCTCTCTCTCTCTCTGTCTCCTTCCACTTATCTTCCTCTCCTTATACATAAGGAATAAATATCAATAAAAAGAAATACTAAAGAAAATAAATGTAACTAGTAAAATAGTTGTACAAATATACAATGTACAAATGAGGGCATAATAAAAATCTTACAAAATATAGGGTATATATATATATATATATATATATATATATATATATATATATATATATATATATATTATTTTTATTATAAATATATATATATATATATATACAGTGGTGTGAAAAACTATTTGCCCCCTCCTGATTTCTTATTCTTTTGCATGTTTGTCACACAAAATGTTTCTGATCATCAAACACATTTAACTATTAGTCAAAGATAACACAAGTAAACACAAAATGCAGTTTTTAAATGAGGGGTTTTATTATTTAGGGAGAAAAAAAATCCAAACCTACATGGCCCTGTGTGAAAAAGTAATTGCCCCCTGAACCTAATAACTGGTTGGGCCACCCTTAGCAGCAATAACTGCAATCAAGCGTTTGCGATAACTTGCGACGAGTCTTTTACAGCGCTCTGGAGGAATTTTGGCCCACTCATCTTTGCAGAATTGTTGTAATTCAGCTTTATTTGAGGGTTTTCTAGCATGAACCGCCTTTTTAAGGTCATGCCACAACATCTCAATAGGATTCAGGTCAGGACTTTGACTAGGCCACTCCAAAGTCTTCATTTTGTTTTTCTTCAGCCATTCAGAGGTGGATTTGCTGGTGTGTTTTGGATCATTGTCCTGCTGCAGCACCCAAGATCGCTTCAGCTTGAGTTGACGAACAGATGGCCGGACATTCTCCTTCAGGATTTTTTGGTAGACAGTAGAATTCATGGTTCCATCTATCACAGCAAGCCTTCCAGGTCCTGAAGCAGCAAAACAACCCCAGACCATCACACTACCACCACCATATTTTACTGTTGGTATGATGTTCTTTTTCTGAAATGTTGTGTTACTTTTACGCCAGATGTAACGGGACACGCACCTTCCAAAAAGTTCAACTTTTATCTCGTCGGTCCACAAGGTATTTTCCCAAAAGTCTTGGCAATCATTGAGATGTTTTTTAGCAAAATTGAGACGAGCCTTAATGTTCTTTTTGCTTAAAAGTGGTTTGCGCCTTGGAAATCTGCCATGCAGGCCGTTTTTGCCCAGTCTCTTTCTTATGGTGGAGTCGTGAACACTGACCTTAATTGAGGCAAGTGAGGCCTGCAGTTCTTTAGATGTTGTCCTGGGGTCTTTTGTGGCCTCTCGGATGAGTTGTCTCTGCGCTCTTGGGGTAATTTTGGTCGGCCGGCCACTCCTGGGAAGGTTCACCACTGTTCCATGTTTTTGCCATTTGTGGATAATGGCTCTCACTGTGGTTCGCTGGAGTCCCAAAGCTTTAGAAATGGCTTTATAACCTTTAGCAGACTGATAGATCTCAATTACTTTTGTTCTCATTTGTTCCTGAATTTCTTTGGATCTTGGCATGATGTCTAGCTTTTGAGGTGCTTTTGGTCTACTTCTCTGTGTCAGGTAGCTCCTATTTAAGTGATTTCTTGATTGAAACAGGTGTGGCAGTAATCAGGCCTGGGGGTGACTACAGAAATTTAACTCAGGTATGATAAACCACAGTTAAGTTATTTTTTAACAAGGGGGGCAATCACTTTTTCACACAGGGCCATGTAGATTTGGAGTATTTTTCCTCCCTTAATAACGTAAACCTTCATTTAAAAACTGCATTTTGTGTTCAATTATGTTTTCTTTGACTAATAGTTAAAGGTTTTTGATGAGCAGAAACATTTAAGTATTTAAAGAATAAGAAATCAGGAAGGGGGGCAAATAGTTTTTCACACCACTGTACATATATATATTTCCCCTATATTTTGTAAGATTTTTATTATGCACTCATATATATATATATATATATATGTATATAAAATTTTACATGTGAATCTGGTTGTAAAACTTTTTTGACTTCCCAGACCGGGAATCGAACTCGAGTTGCTGCGCTGAGAGCGCCGTATCCTAACCACTAGACCACGGAGGATTAATGGCTGCCGCTTGGAAATGCCAGCTATTCAACCCGCGACCTTATACACGCAAAGCATTGTTTTTTTCGGGATCTCACCAGGACATTTACAATGGTTAATTTGTAGTAACATATGTCTATAGCACAGGCGTTTAGTCAAACATATTTATACCGATCTTTTGCTGTTAATAAACAGAGACCTTTCTGACCGACAACGTGTGTGTCTGTGTCTGTGTGTGTCTGTGTGTCTGTGTGTGTGAATGAGTCATATAGATGCCGGGAATAGGACATCATACACGCGAAGCATTGTGTGTGTGTGTGTGTGTGTGTGTGTGTGTGTTTGACTGAGTCTCTCCTTATGTCAGAAAAGCTTACCGAAGCATAGCGCACTTGCCTCGTTACTAAACGAACTTTAGAAAAACTTTATAAATATGTAGTGCAAAAAAAGCATGTACCTTAAGCAGGAATCGAACCCGGGTCTCCCACGTGAAAGCGCCGAATCCTAACCACTAGACCACCACAATACTGCAACAAACAGCACACCACACTCATGTAGGCGCCATTTTGCTCCAGTGTAGAAAAACAATGGCCGACGGCTCTTTTTTTCACTCGGGGCGGGTCTTTGTTAAAACACCAGTGTCAATCAACTGTAGTAGGAGCGGCCTCTGTCGGTGTGACTTCACACCGACAGGCTTTTGAAAACGGGCTGATTTCAGAAGGGGCATCTTATATTATTAAATTAAAAGAAAATCGCTGGGCGGCTCTTTATCACTGTAGAGTGGTTGTGTACACACTCTCCTAACACACAATGCAGTTAAAACAGCTTGAAAAAGTCCATGTAGCACCGTAGGTGCCCTTTAATGCAGCTTAAATTCTTGATTTAGATTTTAGAAATAAGTATTGATCTTATTTTCTATATTTGGGTGAATATGAATATTCCCCAACCTGAAGATATATCTGTCATTTCAGTGGCAGTTTCCTGTGGGGTTGGGTTACCAGCTTGATGCCCGTTTGTACTTAAGCAGTTGCGGGTGAAGGACCTTGCTTAAGGGCAAACAATGGCTGCCCGCACTGTGCCGTGGCCTGAACCAGGGTCCTTCTGATCTACAGTCTAAAAAAATATCAGAGACCAATTATGGCAAAGTACATTCTTTTTCTTTTATTGTTTTCCTTTTGTATTGTATTTTGTATAGTGCTAAATTTCCATCAAGAGCGATGATGATGGTTTGATTGGTTTCAAAAGTGAAAAATAATTAAATAAAATCATCTCTTGTAAACCTGTGAAAAAATATTATATACTATTTTCCCCTGATGGCACAGCCCTAATGCTGGGGTATAATAACTAAAAAATAGACGCAGTCAGTGTACAGTATTGCCATTTATGCCTGTATGCCTAAGAGACATGCTTACATAAAGATGATTGTTCCTAGAAAACAGGGCTTTGCTATTGATCTTCAGTTTTCCATGTCCTCTTCTGTCCTGTTCTTTGGTATTACAGTATAACATTACTGCGGTATTGGCTCTTATACTATGATGGGTTAAAACGTGACTAAGAAAATAAAAATGTATTTGGTAAGCTTTTTTCTTCCTGTCAGCAGAAAGCCTGCAAGATAAGTTTAAAGATTTAAATTTAGTCCTATTTAAAAAGCTTCTTTATCAGCATGGTGTGATCAGCCAGTCAGTACACCATAGACCTGCTGGAACATTTTAAAACTGCCTCGAGTATAAGCTGACTGCAGGACAGGACCATTAGTGGATCAATGCTGTGTGAAGTGTGCGAGTTAATGTAGCATCACATGTACATACACACACACACACACACACACACTCACTCTCACATGTACACACACTCACTCTCACATGTACACACACACACACACACACACAATACACACACACAATACACACGATATTCCGCTTTCTCTCCTCCATTCCGCTTTGTACATGAGAGGAATTTCCTGGTGCACTCTGGGTAATCTCCATATCACTCTGAAACAGGGCTCTGTTAACACGGAAACTTGGTCCTTTGTCAAAAGCCATCAGCTGTATTCTTTCTGTGATTGGTGCATATCGGATTAGCTCACATCGCGCTGTAATGGTGACGTATGTGACCCGCTTTAATAAGGGCTCATCCCTGAGGCTGCTGTCAGAGTTAAGATGAAGACTATTGTTCTTCCTCCACCCATTTCTTCTCTCTGATCTCTTTGTGTCTGGCTCATTTGTGGCATTTACAGATGTGTCTATCTATTTCCAATGTTTTCATTTCTTCACAGTATTTAATGTATGTTAGTCCATTACAGAGTATTAAGCTAAAATGTGCATACAGCAACAGCGTACTGTTTACTAACTAGTTTAAGGTTATAAATAAGGCAATGCAAAATCATTAGTATTTTGTTGTCTGACTGGTCACAGACATTTGATGCAGTGAGAAAGGATGTCGCTGTCTGTTGTTTTTTTCACCATTTTTTTTCTTTATACCAGCAATCTCATTAGCCTGCTAATCAGACAAAAGCATAAATATGTAAATCTATAAATATCGAAACCTTCTCTGCTTTTTGATGCTATCTTTAGCCCTGTAGCTAGCCTCTGCTCAGTGATCTACCTTCAGTGACGTCAAATAATTTACTTACTGTAGTACATGTGACTGGATAAACTGCTACACAGGACCTGCAATGGAGGCTGAATTAGTGCATGTTGAAAAAGCTGGGTGTTTTATATATATATCATGTCTGTTATTTTTCCCAAAAGCTCGTTTAGCTTTCGGGAAATCACTGGGTGATTCCATCTCAAATCAACCACATTTCATTTTTGATGATGGAAATCATCAAAAATTAAAGGTCCAGGTTTTGCAACATTTTATGATTTGAGACACAGAAATGTACATCAATATCTATAGAATACTTAATGCATTTCTATAAAACAGGGCATAACACACCCCTGGTTTTTATTTATTTTCAAGATGAGGTGATGTGAAGTAACCTCTATTTTTTGAGTAACATACTGTATGTACATGCAGACCTTGGGTTCTGGGGGTTCGAAAAGGGGAACCCCCAAAAATGTTTTTTTCAGAAATATCTCCATAACCACAAGAGATTCTGATCTACATGAAGAATTACATAAATACACCCAGTTGTATCTCCATATGACATATAGCAAGTGAGTTATTAAGGAAAAGGGGATTTCAAAAAGAGGCGCATGTCTCGAAGCGCCTCGAGGCCAAAATCAAGGTGGCTGCCATTTTTTAACGAGCGGGAGTTGGGGTTTTTTATTCTCATGCCAATACTAACAATTGGTGAAAAAATCAGCAAAATCTGAGAAGTGATGGTGGAAAATTAGGACTTAATTCAGTCACCTTTAGCTTTGAATTACTCATCTGACTTTCACGAAGATTCATGAATTTTGGTTGTCACATACATGGTTGTCCAAGTACAACAGTAGTGAAGTGAAACTGCAATAAACTCCAGACTGTGCAGATTTTTAAGGGGGGAAAAACACTAAAAGAATAAACATGGGCAAAATAAATAAATAAATAAATATTGAGACTATGATATAGATTATATACTGTACAATATAATATAAATTATAATTGTTATACAAATGTAATACCAGTGCATTGATATGTGTTGAAGTGACTGTAATTTATGTTGTTTAAAACTACAGTATAGATCCTTGCTTGTCAAAACAACAAGGTGTATTATTTATAATTCACATATTGTACAGATGGACAAGAAGCTGTAGTAAATTGTTCAGATGTTCAGTTATCACCTATCTTTTGCTCCTCATGTACCATCAAACAATCTGATATTAGTGTGTTATGCCGGTTAATGTTGTTTGTGTGTCTAGCCAGATTAGTTAGTCCAGTTCCTTGTTGTGCACGGTTAGACATTCTTTAAGTCTAGATGGATGTTTGTTTAATAAATTGTATGGTGTTAAATGGTTATCAGAATACACAGCAGCAAGTAGAGGGAGTTGTATGAATGGTTGATGACATGCTGTGTGATACGTGGAAGCACGTTTAAAGAGTCTCTGCTCTTGACTGCTATTAGCTTCACTAGTTTCTTTCACATCCAGATGGGGGAATAATAGCTGCTTCCTCTTTGCCATGAGCTCTCTCTGTTAGTGCCTTAGTGTTTGGACCTCAGACCTTCAGCCGGTCTCACTGTGGTAGGTGTCGCGCACTCACGTATGCGTACACACACACACACACACACACACACACACACACACACACACACACACACACACACACACACACACACACAAAGAGCCTCTCATTGCACTGGGAGCACAGTCAGGCGAAACAAGACAAACATTTGAATGACTTCTTCATCTCTTAAAGAAGCAAACAGCACTTTATAAAAGAAATGCTTCTCTTTGAAACTGTGAAACAAACTGTGAAACTGTTTGTTCTCACCATAATTTATATTTATGAATCTATAAGTCATGTGCCCAAATGAATGAGTATAAATAAGTGCTGTGCTATATCTGTTGTATATTTAGTTCAGCAATGATAGTTTCATTCAATTAAGGGAAATAAATAAAGATGGCCAATTAGATGACTAATTTGAGCCGTTTGGTATCACTCATTTATTTCTTCTCAATTGTTATTCTTGGGCAGGGTTTCCAAATAAATTTCATCTTTAAAAGAATGACACATAGTATCATGCATGTGGGAAAGGCAGAGTGGTGGGGAAGTGTGTGTGTGGTGGTCGGACAGGGTTGGTGGTGATTTCCAAGTAAACCCATGAAGATTGTTAATACATAGAAACTATGAAACTGGACGCTTATGGCTAAGGTGGACACACATGACTACTGTACTCTGAGGCATTTTTCTGAGACTTGCTTTACCTTCTATTAGTGTTAACCGATATGACCTTGAAACAATACAATATTACAATTAATTTAAAAAATTACCCCAATTCTGATTAATAAAACCTTTTTAGTTCACGGACACTCGGTTCCATGTTGATTCCATGTCACAGAATGGATGGAGCAGGGTCATGCAGTATTAAGTAATTAAGGAGACAGGACATGAACACATTATGGAGAGTATTAACCAAAGTATTAACAATTTTTTAATATAATAATAGTAATTGACATGTTCAAGATTAAGTCGATTAGAGGTTCTGAATGTTGGTTTTGATTAATTTCCGATGAATAGGCCAGCCCTAAACTGAACACTCAAATAGTTTCACAAGCTAGCAGAAGGTATCACTCAAAATATGCCAAAAGAGCAGTCCTTTCCTTCCAGATAAAATGGGAGATGAGCCAGTTATATATGAAACTGGAAGGATTTGTGTAGGTGTTTTAAGCTTTCCAATATGAGCTGACTGTAGCAGGAAGCCTCTACATCTTTCCTTTCAGCTGAGTACATTTTTACACGTTCCCCAGTCACTGTAAACTTAAAAAAGTAGAAATGCAAGTTTTCCTTTTTTTCTTTTCTTTTTTTAAAGCTAGGCTGTATTTTTAATATAAAGAAGTGACAAAACTCGGCTTGTGCAATACTATTTCTTTAGCCAGTTTGCAATACAGAGCATTACATTTGCAAGCAGCATAATGCAGAATTCCTTTTTTCTTCTTCCTTCCTTCCTTCCTTTTTTTCCCTTTTTTTCTTTTTTCCTTTCCTTTTGACATGGACACAACATTTCAGATTTTTTGATCTTTTAATTTTTTTTCCAGCTTAGACTACGGTATGTACGAATACAATATTTGCTAGGGTTGGGAATCGCCAGGGACCCCCCCAATATAATACCTAGGTACTGATTTGATTTCTGTTGTAAGATTTTATAAATATTTCAATTTAATCAAAAAAATTTTTTAGTACTCTTGTTACAATTTTAAGAGCTTGAACCTTAAACAATAAGTTATGTCAACTCGAAACAGCTTCACTACGGAATTGAACAGGAGTAATTAAATGTAGTCCATTCAACAACGTTAGTCTCACTTAAAAACCAAGAGAAGCTTTTAAACAGTACAAAATAACATGAGGTGATCAGTGTGTGGGAGTGACGGTGTGGCGGAGGTAGTGGAGTCATGAGCGGAAGATCGAGAAATTAATACATTACAGTTTGTTCAGATTGGTTGAATGTACAGTAGGAGCGAGTGATATGTGACAACACTGAGTTTTTGTTATGATGCTTTGAGTTATAACTTAACTATATAAGTGAGGAGCTTCTTGCTTGTTCTTTATGTATTTGAGCTGAAGGAATACTTTTTTATTACTCTTCATGACAGCAAAGCTGTGTTTAACAAGAAAGATCTGATTCTGTTTTGCAATCTCAACGGTACAATAACTCTGCTGAAGAACCTGAAGAACAGATGCAGAGAGAAGGCTGAGAAGTGAAGCCTGTAAGGCATGCTTTTTTTTTTTTTTTTCCAAAATCAAGGAAATATTAAGAAATGGTATGGGAACACTGTAGGTTTAAAAAAAAAAAAAAAAAACAGTAACTGAAACACCACAAGAGAACAAAAGCTAAGCACTTATTAAGGTAATTGCAGAAACTGACACAGCAGTAAAAATGACTATATAATGCATAATTGATCAACCACACCCCACCAAACCCAGGTTTATTTCCACCCAGGTGTATTTCATTTATGTGAGGAACTGTTTATTTCAGCTCTCTGTGCTCTTTGACCTACTGACCTGCGTGACGATGAGTCAGCATTGACACCAAGTCAGGAAAACAGGACACACTTCCTCAAGCCTCCCCTCCCCCGTGCCCTGCTGCCATCTCTCTCGCAGCACATGACCCTGACAGGGATCCAGAATGCCTGCTGACGTTTATTTTCGTGGCTGATGTGCAGAGTTTAAGGGGCTCAGTCTAATAAAGTTCTAGCAGGCCAGTAGTGTATGCGCATGCATTAGGTATGGTCATTAAGTTTCCCATGAGCTAATGTGTGCCTGCTCCAAATGCTACTGTACTAAATTAGGAAGTGAACTCTCAGACAGACATGGGCAATGGATTTCTCATTATTTGGCAATGTTCTTTATGCGCAGGTTCAGACAGATTGGCTGTGATCGATGTTCAGACTCGACTTCAGCAGGCCATTAAAACCAGTCCACTTTGTAACTGGCCCAAATTGTCCATCAATAAAATAACATGAAACTGTATGATCGACAGCCATCAGTAGTTAGCTTTTCTCTGTCGGATTCTTCGACTGCGAAGAGAAAAAGTTACCTTTCATACTGGATGCACACAGTCATAATTTAATGACATTTCTTACTTCCTTTTGGAGGAAGTCTTGGTTACTTTTTTTTAATGTTATTTGCATTTTGTTGCTGACTGACTTATTTCAAGTTCTCCTGTTTTACTTGCCAAATTTGTCCTGCCTTTCACCCTATATCAGATGATGTAATGTTTACAGAGAGTTAGAGATGAGATTTTTCACAAACTAACTTAAGAGTTGTTTTTTATAAGGAAGCAAATTTTGTAAGTGTAATTTACTGTAATTTAATGTTATATCTCACTCACTCTCTTTCAGCTATAAATTTCAACCAGCTGATAATAAATAACATGAATGACGAACTCGGACGTTGTACATGGTCTTGCTACACAACATGGCATCATTCCCATGGATAATTTATCGTAGGCTGTAAAGGGGCATGTCATTTTGCAGTGGTCTGTGGTCACATGATAGAATTTAGGAGTCCAGGGTTTAGATTGGATTCAGTACTCAGGTTTTTTAAGAGGATTAAGGATGGAAAAGGAGCAACTGTGATGTGCTGCTGCCATCATCTGGAGTAAATAAGTGCTGCAGAGTTGCTGTGATTTTTTTTTTTTTTAATTTTTTTTATAAATTGCATTTTTGTTGATTTTATTAGTATTTGTCCAAGATACTAGAATTGACAATGTTGCCTAATGGCTTCTACTTAATTTCTCCCACCCTCTAAAAAAATCAAGGCATAGGTGTGTTTCACATGTTTCTTAATATAAAATTGCCAAAGGATGGATTTTTTATTTATTTGTTTGTTTTGTTATTATAATAATAATAATAATAATTATTATTATTATTATTTAATTTTCTCAATATATTTTACAATCCCAGTCCCTGTGGTCTACTGCCCAAGGACTGTGATTCTAACGATCAGATGTGTTAGCAAAATATGTTGGGTTTGTTAGCAAAACTGTGTACAATACAGCACAAGTCTTCTTCATCTAAAAATAACATGCAAAAATTTAACATACAGAGTAAAAGTTTATATTCTAGAAAACACCACAGCACATCGCCAGAATATTATCTGCTGACATGAGTCTTTATGTAGTTTTAATCAATATGCCTGAGTAAGTATCTACTGTAGCTTGGCTTTGGGGTAAATTTGTCTCATGTCTACGTCTCTCCCAACCTTCATGCATTTTGGTGTAACAGTTAAACTCAAATATACACCAAAAACAGTACTTAGTCTTTTCCCTCTCAAATAATTGAGATAAGATCTGATGGTTTGTGTATGTGTCATAAATCAGGTGTGTTCAACGCATACAGCCTTACAACTTTTATGTTAAATGAGTTAAGTTTTTTGCGTGTACAAGACAAGTACAATTTATCAGTATGTGCCACCAAGAAAACATTAGAAAAGCCCATGTGCGTATATATAAAGGAATAAAAATCAGGTCAGGTACGTATCGCTATTTTGTACTTACTTCAAAATTGATTTTCTACCAAAATAATTTTTTAATTTATATGTTTGCAACCGAGGTGGTAAAATGTTGCCGTTCCTCTGCAAAAACAGGCAGCACAGCATCCTGTGTGATCAGAGTAAATCAATTGCCAAGTGTGTTTAAAATTGTAACAAAATCTAAATAAAAAAATGCGATTCATAAAATCGTAATACAAATACACATACAGTGGCTTGCAAAAGTATTCGGCCCCCTTGAACTTTTCCACATTTTGTCACATTACAGCCACGAACATGAATCAATTTTATTGGAATTCCACGTGAAAAACCAATACAAAGTGGTGTACACGTGAGAAGTGGAACGAAAATCATACATAATTCCAAACATTTTTTACAAATAAATAACTGAAAAGTGGGGTGTGCGTAATTATTCAGCCCCCTGAGTCAATACTTTGTAGAACCACATTTTGCTGCAATTACAGCTGCCAGTCTTTTAGGGTATGTCTCTACCAGCTTTACACATCTAGAGACTGAAATCCTCGCCCATTCTTCTTTGCAAAACAGCTCCAGCTCAGTCAGATTAGATGGACAGCGTTTGTGAACAGCAGTTTTCAGATCTTGCCACAGATTCTCGATTGGATTTAGATCTGGACTTTGACTGGGCCATTCTAACACATGGATATGTTTTGTTTTAAACCATTCCATTGTTGCCCTGGCTTTATGTTTAGGGTCGTTGTCCTGCTGGAAGGTGAACCTCCGTCCCAGTCTCAAGTCTTTTGCAGAGTCCAAGAGGTTTTCCTCCAAGATTGCCCTGTATTTGGCTCCATCCATCTTCCCATCAACTCTGACCAGCTTCCCTGTCCCTGCTGAAGAGAAGCACCCCAGAGCATGATGCTGACACCACCATATTTGACAGTGGGGATGGTGTGTTCAGAGTGATGTGCAGTGTTAGTTTTCCGCCACACATAGCGTTTTGCATTTTGGCCAAAAAGTTCCATTTTGGACTCATCTGACTGCAAATGGGACTTCTTATGGTTTTCTGTTAACAATGGCTTTCTTCTTGCCACTCTTCCATAAAGGCCAACTTTGTGCAGTGCACGAATAATAATTGTCCTATGGACAGATTCCCCCACCTGAGCTGTAGATCTTTGCAGCTCGTCCAGAGTCACCGTGGGCCTCTTGGCTGCATTTCTAATCAGCGCTCTCCTTGTTCGGTCTGTGAGTTTAGGTGGACGGCCTTGTCTTGGTAGGTTTACAGTTGTGCCATACTCCTTCCATTTCTGAATGATCGCTTGAACAGTGCTCCGTGGGATGTTCAAGGCTTTGGAAATCTTTTGTAGCCTAAGCCTGCTTTAAATTTCTCAATAACTTTATTCCTGACCTGTCTGGTGTGTTCTTTGGACTTCATGGTGTTGTTGCTCCCAATATTCTCTTAGACAACCTCTGAGGCCGTCACAGAGCAGCTGTATTTGTACTGACATTAGATTACACACAGGTGCACTCTATTTAGTCATTAGCACTCATCAGGCAATGTCTATGGGCAACTGACTGCACTCAGACCAGAGGGGGCTGAATAATTACACACACCCCACTTTTCAGTTATTTATTTGTAAAAAAATGTTTGGAATCATGTATGATTTTCGTTCCACTTTTCACGTGTACACCACTTTGTATTGGTCTTTCACGTGGAATTCCAATAAAATTGATTCATGTTTGTGGCTGTAATGTGGAAAAGTTCAAAGGGGCTGAATACTTTTGCAAGCCACTGCACATACAAAATATAGAGTATAGCCCCGACTAGCTAAAGGTTTGCCTGTCCACTTTTCTGTCTTTTTATGACTGTAGAGCTTTTGCAGCTACGTCACAATTTCACATGATTCTTGTTGCTGCGGCCATCTTTACTGGATGTACTTGCATCTCTACATTCGTCAACCTGCCTACTACTTACACCAAGTTTTAAAATTTCTGCTCTAGCTTAAATAATACTTCAGAGTTACTGTCACGTCCTTTATCAAACAGTAGCATTGCAATGTTAAGCGAATGTAATTTAATTCCGCGCTCTACTCATGTCCAGTGACGGACAGTCATAGTTTAAATGCATCTTTAGATTCAGAGTTAATTTCTCAATCCAAAGCATTTACGAGACATCTTTCTCAGGTTGTTAGCCTTTGTGCACCGTTACGCTCACCGACCCATCCTATCGATCACCTCTAGCTCTTCCTTGCTGTTAAGGAGTAAAGCATGTTTATCTTAACTGAAAGGGTCAAACCAGAGCACAGGCACAAATGCATAAGAGCTCAGTGTCCTGCACATCCTGCTAATTTAAGTCTTATATAAGGTGATAACTCTTTCATTCATGATGAACACAGGAGGTACCTTCCTTAGAGACTTTCAGATTTTTATTTTTTTTATAGGCTTTCCATGAAGTATATAATATATTTATCACTTCTGATTGAAAACTTTGACCCCACTTCAGAAACTATTTCCACTGAACTGGTTTTAAACAGATATAAGTATTTATCATGTACTGTAGTTTATAAAATGTACAGAAGATTTATATTAATATTTATTATATTTATATTTAGGCGGCAAACTGGCTTAGTGGTTAATGCTGTTGCCGTGCACCTCCAGGTTCCAGGTTCAATTCACACCTTCTCCCCGTGCTGGGTGGGTTTCCTCCGGATGCTCTGGTTTCCTCCCACAGTCCAAACACATGCAGATTAGGTTGATTGGCGTTCCTAAATTGCCCGTAGTATGTGAATGATCATGCGAGTGTGTGTGTCCTCTGACTGAATGGCATCCTGTCCAAGGTGTTTACCGCTTTATGCCATAAGTTTCCTGGGATCGACACCCCTGTATACAGGATAAAGTGGTACAGTATACTGTAGATGATGAGATGATACTTATGTTAATATAAATCTATATATTTATAATATATTTACAGGTCCTTCTCAGACAATTAGCATATTGTGATAAAGTTCACCACTGGTAAATGGTTTACTGACCATGGTATTACTGTGCTCAATTGGCCTGCCAACTCTCCTGACCTGAACCCCATAGAATTCATACTGTATATATAAAATATATAAATATATATATAAAATTTATATCTTTATACTTAATTCTGTTGAGAACTAACCCGGGATGATCAGAAGACTTAGCGATTAGCCGTTAGCCCTTTGTAGCGTGGAAGGTAAACCCAAACGCGGAAGCGAGCGAGTAGGCAGGATAACCACGCAAATTAGTTTAAGGACTCTCACAGAAGGGGAGCACGGGAAAAACACAAATTTAACCCGCGTCCTATAAACACACACTCGAATCAGGAAGTAAACAATCTGCACCGACATGCGTGAACTCAGTGACTAAGCTCTATGCGGTTTGTTTACTCCTCTTATACTGTACTTCCGGGTTCGCGCCCGGTATTTTTATTGTCCTAGTAAAGACATAGTATTTTTTTTGTAAAATTTTTATTTATTAATATTTATTTTTATTTAAAAAAAACAGGCAAGCCAAAGAGAATATTTTGTTTAAAAGATGCTCTTGTTTTAAGACACTATTGATGAGTGTATGGTTACATGTAAATAAAAAGTAATGTTTGAAAGTAATTCATATTGTGTTGGCAGGTTTATAGTAACAGCAAACCAGAAGTCAGAATATCTGCTGAGGGTTTTAAGTCATTCATAGTGTTTTTGAAGTCTAAATATTTGCAACTTCCTTGACATATAGTTTCTTTTTAGCCTGAATTAGATTTAATTACATCAGACAAATATCTATTACCTGTTTATTTTAGTATGATCATTACATATAAATAAATAAATAATAAAAAAATAGGCAATAATAATAATAAAAAATGCATTTCTCTAGGGAAATGTTATATCGCAAGAAATATCGTTATCGCAATATTCAACAATATCGCATATTTTCCTAATATCGTGCATCCCCCTACTCTCCACCTTATTTTTTTCTCTTTCTTATTCTTCTAATCCAAAAAATTTAAGAATTATTGATGCTGTTAAAGTTTAAAACTATTTCCTCTTTCTGTCTGTCTCTGTCTTTCTCTCTCATACACACAGACACACTTACTCTTTCTTTCTCAAGAAAGCTAATCCTAATTTAAATGTTCAGACGTTCCAGAGGTGCTGCTTATTCTCCAGGGCTGCAAAAGTTCTAGAAGTACTTTGAGGATGCGCTGCTCTAAATCCCTGCCAGGAGAGTGTTTCAGAGCTGCTGTATTCTCAGTCATGCACGCCATGTGGCAGGAAAGCCGAGTGCGGATCATGTAAATGCAGAGACAGACGAGGCGCAGCCCGCTGTAATGCTCCAGCCTTATGCCTGGAGAGCCGTGGCAGATTAGAGCAGACTCCAGTAACCAGGGCCGCATGGCCACTCCGGGGCTCTACCCCACCCTGCTCGTGTCCACGGTCTCGGCAGCCAGTGCGGCTCTGCAGGGAATCGCTTTCCGCTGGCGCTGAGAGAGCGAATGAAGCATTACTGAAACCTTTGTCTTCTGTTGCGGACTCTCAGTTCATAGGCTTTAAGCGAAACTTCTCGACAGCCGTCACCTCCGATAGCGCGTCTGCTTCTTAGAGGCAAGGATGGACACTAATCCTGAGCTGTCCTCCACACACACATGCACACACAGAGGATCAATAACTACAGGCCTACAATGCGCCACGGCTCATGTGTCATCACGCCTCAGATCAGACCAGGCAGTAAATGAGCTTGACACACTGAGACGGTGATGCTGACGTGCTGATTGATGCCTGTCACATCTTGCCTGAGGCTGAGGAGATGGGCGAGTGGGTGTGGGCTTGTATTAGGGCTGCACGATATATCGAAAAAATATCGTTATCGCGATAATGGCATGCATAACCATATCGCAAAGAGTTGCGATAAATACTTTATGTGCCAAGCATTTGTGTGTACAAATTTGACCAATCAGATGGGCCCTTACTATGTTTATACCAGCTTATATATATATATATATATATATATATATATATATATATATATATATATATATATATATATATATAAATATAAAATGTATATCTTTATACTTAATTCTGTTGCGAACTAACCCGGGATGATCAGAGGACTTAGCGATTAGCCGTTAGCCCTTTGTAGCGTGGACGGTAAACCCAAACGCGGAAGCAAGCGAGTAGGCAGGATAACCACGCAAATTAGTTTAAGGACTCTCACAGAAGGGGAGCACGGGAAAAACACAAATTTAACCCGCGTCCTATAAACACACACTCGAATCAGAAAGTAAACAATCTGCACCGACATGCGTGAACTCAGTGACTAAGCTGTATGCAATGGTTTATTTACTCCTCTTATACTTCCGGGTTCGCGCCCGCATTACTTCCGGGTCCTAGTGCCGGTCGCGGAGCGAGTGTATGTGTGTGTGTATGTGTGTGTGTGTGTGTGTGTGTGTGTGTGTGTGTGTGTGTGTGTGTGTGTGTGTGTGTGCTCGTGACAAATAGTATTTTTTAATTAATTTTTTGTTTAATAATATTTATTTTTATTTAAAAAAAAAAAAAAACAGGCAAGCCAAAGAGAATATTTTGTTTAAAAGATGCTCTTGTTTTAAGACACTATTGATGAGTGTATGGTTACATGTAAATAAAGAGTAATGTTTGAAAGTAATTCATATTGTCTTGGCAGGTTTATAGTAACAGCAAACCAGAAGTCAGAATATCTGCTGAGAGTTTTAAGTCATTCATAGTGTTTTGAAGTCTAAATATTTGCAACTTCCTTGACATATAGTTTCTTTTTAGCCTGAATTAGATTTAATTACATCAGACGAATATCTATTACCTGTCTATTTTAGTATGATCATTACATATAAATAAATAATAATAAAAAAATAGGCAATAATAATAAAAAATGCATTTCTCTAGGGAAATGTTATATCGCAAGAAATATCGTTATCGCAGTACTCAATAATATCGCATATCGCATATTTTCCTAATATCATGCAGCCCTAGCTTGTATGCACTTCCAGTTGAAACGACTAACATGATCTGAGTCTAGCAGTAGCAGTTTCCTGTCCTTAATGCTCAAAAGTGAAAGGGTGCTATACCTTGTTTTTATGGTTTTTCATTAGTATTTTTTTTCCTGTTTGATAAACTTGCTGTACACAGTCCTATTTTCATACTGTCATTACCCATAAAACACTGCTTTCAATGTCATCACCCTGTCAGTTTCCTGAGCTCCCCAGGCACTTATCGTCCCTGTAGACCCTTTAAATTTGTCGTAATGATGCAGGGTCAAAAGGGCAAGATGCTGTAATCCAGTCAGTAGATAAAGTGATGACGGCAGTGTAGCACAAGTCTGTAACAGCAAGGTTTAAACAGAGGAAAAGTTTTAGATTGTAATATTTTGGATATTGGTGTTTGCAATTTTTTTTAATAGCTAACAGTGTGAATTGTGCTCTCGTGCAGAAAATACTTCATCTGCTACCAGAGAAAATCAACAGCCGATGGCAGTTCCACAGTATAGGTAAGTGCAGCTAAAGCGGTCGCTACGTGTGGCTCTTTTCACCCTGAGCCAGAGGAACTCATCTTTGCTATTCAACATCAGATTGTGTAGTGCCTTTTTTTTTTTGTTGTTCATATTTTGGTGACATTAGCATCAAACTGATTGTAAATAATAAGTGGCCCGGATTTTGCTGTGCTGCTATTGTACGTATCCAGTACCTTAACCAAGCGGTCACTTATGTCATTACGTGATGACATAAGCAGGCAGACTGCTTGGTGTGTTGTGACTGGGTGTTCACCAAGACAAGGCAGGTTTTTAATGTGAATTAAATAGATGATTTTAAAATTGGAGATATGTTATTTGAAGTAGAGTTTAGGAGTGTGAAAAATAGATAAAAAAAAACAGTGGTTTAACACTGTAGTAAATATAGTATTCATCATTCCCACATCATACTTTTTTTGTAATTAAATTAAAATATACAATTACACTTTGCAAATAATGAATAATTTATATTTCTGATATTTTTCTATTTTAATTATATTTTATTGTCAATTTAAACATTGCATCCCAGATTTTTACATTAAAGATTAAAATTTTATTTCATTGCATATTCTTTAGTTTAATTGTACTCTTCTTGTGCAGATTTCCTTTTATTGTAGTGAAATCATTTTATTCTATCCTATCTTTCCATTTTAGGTAACGGACAGTCATATAAGCGTTCTACTGCATGTCATACTGTATATGGTCATGTGACAAAAAAATTTAAATTCAAAGGCCACTGATTATATTTTAGATAATAGTATACAAACAGTAATTTTACATCTCTTCTTTCTGATTGGATATCTGCTGTAGGGTGTTGAGGTAAATTATTATCTATATAATTGAGCCTAAGCTCAACACTTGGTTTGGGAAAGAAAATTAACTGCTGTAGAAGAGAGGTGAGTAAATGAGAAATGCAAATGAGAGCGTGGATTGAAATGCAGATTGCTAATTGAATTATGCGTCACTTGCTTTCAGTTTCTCTTGCAGGAGGCCAGAAGCTCGATCAGAGTCTCCGTCTCAGCATCAGTGTCGCTGTTAAAGCACTGAGGCTGGGATTGATGCACTCGCCTGCCCTCTGGGCTTAGTGTAGATCATTTCAGTGCTGATCCTTCTGTTTGATGCACACAAACACACCGATGGGTGAATCACTTTCCTAAGCCTGCTGTCCTCAGGTTGCCTCAGCGTGGTTTATATATTGTTACAAGACTATATTAGGGTGCAGCTGCTTTGAAGAGAAATAGAAATATGGATAAAAAATTATATTCGATTTCATTTAAACAAACTATTTTGGAAAACAGTATGTAATATTGAATATTAATGTTTGTAAAGCTTTTGGAATGGTGCTCACATTTTTAGGTTTGAGAATCATGATTATGAATAGTGAGTAGTTTTGCCACTTCTGTAGGACAATGAGCAGTCGCATCTCACTTCATTGAAGCATTTGACTGAGGAAATGTAGCAGTAAATGTGTTTTTATGGCACATTCAAACCTATGCTGCACTATTACAGGACTCTTGTGTGCTTTTTATCGTTTCAGGTTCCATTCTGAAGAAACTTTTACACACTGCCAACTCTTTCAAGGTGAGATGACTTGTAATTATTATATTAATGGATATACAGTGGCAAATCAAATGTAACTTGCATACAGGCATTTGTACAACCAATGAGCACTTTATTAGGAACACCTAAATGAAAAACCCAAACATTTTGATCAAGTATACTTTCTATGAATAACTACAGTGGAACCTCGGATTACGAGTAACGCGGTTTACGAGTGTTCCGCAAGACGAGCAAAGGTTTGTGTGTGTCTGTGTAAGGCAGAGTGTGTGTGTTTGTTTGGGAACCTGAGAGAAAGGGGGCTGTAAACGCGAGTGTGTGTGTGGTGTGTGCGCACACGCACGCTCATTCACTTACACCAACACACACACACTCGCACACACACACTCGCTCTCGTTTACAGTCCCCCTTCTCTCAGGTTCCCAAACAAACACACAGCAACTCTTCTTTGTCGCAATTGTTTTCAAAGGTGAGGAGCTGTTTAATTAGTTTTTTTGTTGTTTTACTTTACAGTAGTGATTCCGTTAGTATGCGCTCACGCGAGTGTGAATAGCGATGTTCCTAGCTAATTTTTAAACGGTTTTAAAAACAGTCTCTCCGTTAGAGTGTCTGTGTGTGTGTGTGTGTGTGTGTGTGTGTGTGTGTGTGTGTGTGTGTGTGTGTGTGTGTGTGTGTGTGTGTGTGTGTGCATGCACATTTTATACACACACTCACACACACACACACACACACACACACACACACACACACACACACAGCGCCTGCGTGCACAAGCAGAAACGCTTATCTGTCTGGATTTATTTTTACGTTTTTTAAAGGTAAAGTGCAGGTTAATTTGTTTTATTTTTACTTTACATTTTGTGTTAATTAGTTTTGTTAAATATAAAAAAAAAAATTTTTTTAAATAAAAATGTAGTTATTTTTTTGGACTGTAGAATGAATAATTTGAGTTTCCATTATTTCCTATGGGAAATTAAAATTTGGTTTACGAATGTTTTGGAATACGAGACTGCTTCCGGAACGAATTATGCTCGTAATCCGAGGTTCCACTATACTTCAAATGTGGCATAATGTTTACAGATAGACTTTAAAATATGACAAAATGGAAGGAGACAGCATCTATAGTACAACTGCATTGAACAGTAATTCTACTCCGTCATGCAAGCATCTAATCAGCCAGTTGTGGCAGCAGTGCACAAGATCATGCATTGCCAGCAGCTTCAGCTAATCAACCATCAAAATGGAAGAAAATCACCCAACAGTGTGTTTGTTGCGTGAGAAAATCCCAGATGACCATCCATTATAGAAATACTCATGCCTGCACATCTGGCACCGACAGTCTTTTAGGGTGGTGTGAAAAACAAAACAAAAAACATTCAGTGAGAGGCAGTTCTGCAGACAGAAATAACTAGTTGAGAAGAAGTGAATAGAGAATGACCAGACTGGTCGGAGCTGACAAAAAGTAACTCAGCTAAGCATTCTGTGCCATTGTGATGAGAAAAACGAGTCAGAATCAGAAGGCGCAACATGACAAACCTTGAAGCAGACGGACTCAATAAAGTGTTATGTAACGTATGTGTATTGTAGTATGCGACTAGATATACAGTCAATGATTGTGTTGCGTGTGATCGTGTTATTGTTTACGCAGATCCGCTGTGAGGGTATGCGGCTGTTCCTGCTGTGGCTACAGGCTCTGCAGACGAACTGTGCTGAAGAGCAGCTGCTCATCTTTGCTTGCCTGGTGCCTGGTTTCCCCGCAGTTCCCTCTTCCAGAGGTCCCTGCACTCTAGACACCATTATCTACAGCCCCTTCTCCAATCCTCCTGACGGTAAGAGCACATACATTTTCACACTGTCTGGTCTACATTAGCCGTCTCCTCTGCTGCATGTGTTGATTATGAAGTTGCAACCAATTCATTACTTCTGCAACCATGTTCACGTAGTTCTCCATTTTCCCCAGACATTGTAACTATGATACAAGCAATACACACTGTGGAAGTGGAACAGACTTCTAAAGATAATGATCACACATTTCATCTCATTGTTAGTGACTGGACTTTGTCACACATTAACATTTGGACTTTATTTCTGTGAATGTTTTTATTATTATTATTATTATTATTAAATACTAGTGTTTTTGCAAAAAAGCGCAATGATGTAATCAAATGCCACCTTGGATGGAAAGAATGCAAAGGAGCAAAAAGGAAGCCAGACCCGGATTCTAAAAGGATTTTTTTTTTTCAAGGCATCACAAATTTCTTAATGCAGTTGTTTTGCTATTGCAACAAGATGTCGCAATTCTAATCAGACTATAGCTACTGTACGAGGACTGAAAACTCCAGTTTGTGCTCAAGTGTACTTTCCTTGATATTCAAATGACTACTTTGGTGAATTATAACTAAGATTGAAACTTTAACCTTTTGTTTTAACTTTCGTCCTGTTTTGGTTTATTTTAGACAAAAACCTGTAATCACTCTCTTTTCATTTTAAACTATATTTTATATTTCAAAGGTCTGAAAATGAAATTGCAGGCTTTTAATAGCATTCCTATTTATTTGTTTTGTCTATATTTCTGTGGTGGTGCAGCCAAGATCGTACCCGAAGAGATTACCCCTCTGGTACCTGCTGTTCCTGGGGAGAAGACTGTAGATGACCAAACTTGCTACATTCTTCAAACTGTGCTGAAGTTCATGGTGGTCCAGGTGAGAATCCAGTCAGATGTGCAGATTCATGATCTCCATGACCTGTTTCCTTGAGTAATTGTTTGCTTTTGGTATTATGCTGATAAATACTTTTAGTGTCAATAAGTTTATTTCATCTTCATGTTTCAATTTACAAGTATTAAATTGTCCTAAGCGTATTTTATCATGTTATATGTTTTCTCTACAATAATCCTAATATACAATATGCATAGCAGAAAGCTAAAAATAGTTAGCATTTAAATGTACAACATGAACAACTTATACGCTGTTAGCCCAAGATTTTAATGAGTGGGAAATTACTGCAGAGTAGCTTTAAAATATTTTTTATTACAATGTATATGTAAATATGTTATTTATATTGTACATGAATGGGAATGTGTCATTCTGAAACATATTTACATTAAAAAAAAGGGTTAATAACCTGTATAGAGCCAGTGCAGGTGGTCTTTTGATTGATGCATGGAAAAAGTAAAATGCTTTCTACCACTCCAAGCAGCTCATTATAGATAGATAGATAGATAGATATTGAGAGAAATGAACTGAACTTTTTTTCTAGCTCTTGTAATTGCACACCTCTGACAGGAGTTCTGTCTCTCATGTTTGGATGCATGTTTTTTCTGCTAGACGTTTGCTTATTTGAATCTCTGTTTCAGGCATCCAGCCTTGAATGGCACAAGAAAGACAAACAAGACTCAGGCTTCAGGTTTCTCTTTGCCCTCTTTAAGAAGTACTACCTGCCACACATCTTTCCGTCTTTCACCAAACTCACAAACCTCTACAAGCCATTGTTGGGTAAGGCTTCACTTAAAATTTTAAAAGCATATTAACTCTATACTAAGTTAAAAAGAGTACATTACATGCATTAAATATAAGTCAAAATGTTCCAGAATCAAATCCTCAAAAAAGTGTATATGCATGTACTCTTTAGGAAGTGAAGTGTCAAGGATTCGTTAAATTGTAGAATGACTTACAGTGGATAGACACTTAGACTGAAATTAGCTGTTTAACCTTTTTCTTTTCTTAACTGTTACAGACATACTGTACTTGAAGCATTATACAAGGCTAAATGGAGCACTATGCCGTGCTTTGAGCTCCATTTATTCTTGCATTAGCTTTAATTAAGTACTCCCTTTTAGGATAAATGGCAATCTGGCACCTGAACAGGTTTAATACCCAGTATGTCAGACCGCCTGCTTGAATTTTTTTTTAACTGAACATTAATCTGATTAGTTCTTAGAAATGATTTGTTGAATAACAACAAACAACCAGTGCATTAGTGCATTTTTGCTTGTTATTTATCTTGGTTATTTCTGTGTTTTATTGTTGGTGTTCTTTCATGATTTTTACACCCGCCCCCCCCTTCAATTCCCAGATCTCCCACATCATAGACCAAAACCTCTATATGTGCCAGTGTCACGCAACAACGAGAGCACATTCTGCACACGTGACCAGTACTTAGCCGCCCGTGTAGCCTTTATCTCCTGGCTGGTCAACTTCTTCCTGGAGAAGAAGTATGTGAGCTCAGCTACAACCAGCACTAAGAATGGAGGAGAAGTTCTTCCCAAGATCATCCAGGTAGGACGTAGGAAGTCAAACATGGTTCTCATAATCTAACTGATATCAGGAAAATTTCCATTCAGATTCTGTTAACCCCATGCCCAAGTAACCTGTGTGTGTTTATTCCAGACTGTAACTGCAGGCAATATCAGTCAGGAGAAGAGTAGCGAGTTGGAGCCCAATGGGCCAGCGGAACAGGAGAAAAACCACTCGAACAGCAGCACACTGTCCGACCGAAGAGGCAGCAACTCCAGTCTGTGTAGCATTGAGGAGGAGCACCGCTCCGTTTACGACATGGTGCAAGGCATTTTGCTCTCTACCCGAGACAATGTCAACTTTGTCAATGAGGTCTTCCACCAGGTCAGACAGAACTGTAACTGAAAAGTGCAGTCTTTGCTCACTAGGCACATGTTTTATATTACAATGCTGCCGCCTTGTGGTTATTTTGGGCTATTAAATAATTATGCTGTTATTTTATTTGTGGTTTTCCAGTGAGTTTACAACGGAGCAAAAACATTTTTAGCCTTACAGTATATTGGCACTAAAGCTTCTATAATGCAAACAATATCTGTTTTTATTATATTAGTTTGAAAAGCAACTTGTCCATTGTTCTCATATTCTGGTGCATCAGTAGCAAAATAAAACTGCATTTGACATTTTTGTGTGATAGATAATTATTTAGCATATTATCTATCTTGTCACCTCAGGCCTTCCTGCTGCCATCCTGCGAGGCTTCGGCCGCCCGTAAGGTGATTAAAGTTTACAGGAAATGGATTCTGCAGGAGAGGCCCTTTTTCATGGCTGAGCCTGAAAAGACCGATCATGATGAGGAGACAGAGGAGGCACAGCAACCTGTTGAGATAGACACTATACACCATGCACAGGTAGTTTGGACATACTGTATACACAGCAATAAGAGTTTCATTAAGGTGCATACATGGCTCCTCATGATCAACCTGGGAGCATAGGAATTCCTACCTTAAAATAAAGCTTTTAGTCTCAGTAACTAATTAAAAATTTTTGCTCAAAGTGAAACAATAGAAAATGACAATTTAAATGAGTTTTAAATATGAAAAGGCAGTGATTGAGCAGGGCCAGCCGATATAAATACGCTTTCTCCAGGGCTAGGGCCTAGCTAAAAATGTATATATATATTTTTTTATTTGCTATTAAATAGCCTTAATACATTATTTCTTAAAATGTTTTATGGAACTAAGATCAACATCACCAGCAGCAAGTGTAACCAAAAATACTATGATTGAAAAGCTATGATTTTTTTTTTTGTCTAGCATTGTTATTGAAACCATCATAAACAGTCTTTAAGTAATTGCACTTGATGAAACAATCCGAGTTTGTGCACATTTGGGCTAGTTTATTTGAAGTCATATAAAGTCATCAGCAGGGACTGAGATGGCACAACAAGGGGTGTTATAAACATGAACAACGTGAATTGCTTTCTTGCTGAAAGTTTTTCAAAATCCCTTTAAAGGAGAAACTAGAAGTGAATTAACTAACCAAACTTTGTCCAAATGTATGAGGTAGAATATACAACATACAGTACAAATATGAGGTGGGGTTTTTTTTTTTTGTGCCCTACAATTCAATACTGTGAGCAGTCATGACTGTTTTCTAATTGAGATATCTAAAATGGTTAAAGGCAGTTATGCTGGCACAAAAGATATAAAATGCGTGGTTTGGAATAATAAGACATTCCTTGCTGGTAAAAAGAAACAAGACGTTCAAGTTCGGTCTGTATAATGGAAGCTGTTGTTCGTCTGTTTCTAGGAGATCCACGGGCACAAGAGGTCATCCAGCTGGGGGCGAACTTACTCCTTCAGCAGTGCTATAAGCCGAGGCTGTCTGACTGAGCAACAAAACCATGATGTGAAAGCTGGCATTCAGCCTACCCTTCAGGTCCACACACACACACACACACACACACACGTTAAAATAAAGAAATAACTTTTTCTTCCATTGTGGATAGAGGGAGCCTGTTTTTCAGTTGTAACATTCTTAAAGAAATACCTTTCAGCTTACAACAGAACGTTTTGCAGTGCTGCTGCCATCACGGATGGTGATCCATATCTGGTACCAGTATTTAATAGACACAGTTATTTACAGGTTTTCTTGACAAACTCTTCTAACGTGTTCCTGTTGGAGCCTTGTCACGATGTGCCCAAACTACTTGAGAACCAGGTGGAGGTGTGCAGGGCTGTGCTCAGTATCTACCGCCACATTATCATGGAGCACAACATGAATCAACAGACCTGGTACAGTTTCTTCTATCACACGCAAACAAACACGTGTGCAGCTCTGCAGCATCATATTGGTCTTTTAATGATTGCTTTGAAATGATTGAAACTTTTTTGGGGCAATTTGTATGTTCAATGACATATTTAATAGAAGAAAACCCCAAGAATTGGGTACACAACTTACACAACTGACTCAGCGACAACAGTCAGTGACCGATGGAAAGAGAGAGAGACCCACAACCAGATTCTATGTCTTTACTCAGTTTTGTCAAAATATTAATTATCTAGTATCTAGATTTAAGGTTTTGTTGAAGAATTCAGTGGTAGTCCTCTTCTTTATTTTATATACTTTGTGCAAACTTTTGTACCACTTCCACTATTATAAAAACAGCTCTAAAGCATTATGCTACCATCACCCAGCTGGTACAGTGTTTGTTTGGTTTAGTGCCTAATCTTTACTCCTCCAAACATGCCTTCTTTTTTTGGTCCATACAGATGGTTGCAAATTTGTCACTATTGACAGCAAACCGTCAGTCCATGGCAAACTTGGGGATTAGACACTGACACTCATGTTCCAGTAGCTTCTAGTTGGCGCCAGACCTGGGTATTTCCCTGGCCATCCAAACCACTTTCCTTTCAGCTAAGGGTGAAAGTTTGGGTCAGGACTTTCAGCACTATTGAGTTAATAATGTAAGAGGGTGTAAATATAATTTTGCCCCTTTTTTATATCAGAATAAATGAAACCTTGTATTCAAAAGTCTTGGGGAACTCTTCTGTCAACAAAGCATGCAGTATTTCTTCAGTTCTTCTAGTTATTCTGCCCCTGAAAAAGACCAATAAAAAACCCTGAAAACCCAATATTGCCCTCACATTATTGTTCATAATGACATGTGATATACATCATGATTTGTTCATGGTGAGCATGTGTCAACTCTCAGTTCAATTCAATATTTTTGCTTTGTATAATTGATAATATTTGGCATAAAAATTATGTGAACTGATTTGTCACAATTGGGTAAGGAAGAAATTAAGCACTGTTTTTGCCATTTGTGATAACCGTTCGCTAAAACTATGACAGAACTAGTACAATTACAGTGGTTACAGTATTATTATTATTATTAGTAGTAGTATTACATACTATGTCTCTTTTGTGCTATTGAATACTGATTAGGTGGGAAGTTGTGGTGGTGTTGGAAGTGTCACGTTCAAATGCATATTCACATGAAGATGCTCTGAATCTGCTTTTTTTTTTTTAGGGAACAAATGCTGCAGGTGCTCCTGAGAATCACTGAAGCAGTCATGAAGAGGTCACAGGATGACCAAAGAAAAGACACATTTTCGCAGAGCCTGGCTAGTGTCCTCTTCAGAGTGAGTCAAGAGTCTCAGACACTGCTACAAACTATATAACAGAACAGTTAAACATTTTGAGGAGCAGGCACTATTGAACATCCTCATTATTTATTTATTTATTTATTTTTCTGTAATCTGAAATATAAAACACACTTGTTTTGGTTTAGACCATCATTGTAGCATGGGTGCGGGCCAATCTCTGCGTTTTCATCTCTCGTGAGCTGTGGGACGACCTGCTGGCAGTGCTGTCCTCTCTCAGCCACTGGGAGGAGCTGGTGATTGAGTGGGCCAGCATTATGGACTCCCTGACTATCGTGCTGGCCCGTTCCGTCTATGGCCTTGACCTTAACAACCTTCCACTCGACAAGCTCTCTGAACAAAAGGAGAAGAAACAGCGTGGCCGAGGTGTGTGTGTTTATTTCCGTGTTTGTGGTTTGTTCACAAGGCTTCACAAAACGTTATCCTTTTTTTTTTTTCTTTTTTTCTCCCCACCATTATTATCCGTCCTCTACACGCCTGCATCCAGGAGCGTTTATTAAGACTTGTGAATATTAAACATGCTATAATAATGTAGAAGTATGTTCTGTTGCTCTTTTTTACTTGAACCACATGCATTTTGCTTTCCATAATGACGCTGATGCACTTTGTTGCACAGTATCTTCAACTTCTAACCTTCTAAAGTAAACAATTAAACAATTCAAACAAACAAAATAAAATAAATTAAATGAGACGTGAGAAAACAGCTGCTATAGATTGTATCCAACCAGGGGTTTGATCATCCATATAAAATTGTTAGTTGACATGTTAACGTAACAAATGCATAATAACATTGTTTTATAATAAAAAATTTTTTTTAAAAAGTAATAATTAATTTTCTCTGTAAAAGTTAACATACTGATTTAATACTTTTGAATGAAGATTTAAAAGAAATCTTGTACAAAAATACTTGTCTTCTTTTTTTCATACATGTGCTACTGTATGTAAATCGTTTGCCTGTGTAGGCGTGATGCAGGATTCTCAGAAATCGTCAGTGGTAGCGAGGTCATTCTCTCTGAGCTGGAGGAATGCAGGAGAGCAACCTGGCGTTCAGGAGCCCATGCGTATCCGCAGTGCCACCACCACCGGAGCTCCTGCTGTGGAAAAGGCTCGCAATAATGTCCGACAGAAAGCATCAGGTCAGAACAACGCTCTGACTTCCTTCATTTCTTTTATTTTTTTTTTTGTTTGTTTTCTTTTAGACTCACTAACTACATCCAAACCACTAGCTTTTTTCCCTTTACTGTGTGGGAGGAGATTGGATCTCTTTATGTGGAGAGATGCTTGAGTTCAGAGCAGATGCATTTGAGCCTCTCTTGAGCCGTGCATAGATATGCGTGTTAGCGAACGTGTGTGAAGGAGCCACATGAAACAGCATGGCTCCATATGTCTCATTTCCTTCTGCCTAATTGGATTTGTTCCACATTTATCTTCAAACAAGCCAGCATTCTGCTGCCTTTGTTAAAAGAGCCATCACATCAGTTGGTGGCCAGTTTTTGATAGTTTCATTAAGAATGTAATTAATTCTCATTAATATACATAAATAGGTAATGCATTGAAAGTGATGTTAGCTGGGAGGAAAGCTGATGATTAAAGTAAACTGTAGATAAAAGAAGAGTCGTTCTTGTGCAAGATATGAGAAAAGTAGCGTTTAAACACAGTCACATGCCGAGAAACCAATTTAATTGGAACTATATTTGTTACGTCTCGCTTAAATCAGGAGTTTTAAAAGATGATTTGAGAGAGTCATAAATCCTGGGTTTCAACACTAGATGTGGATAGGCTGAGGTTGCACAGCTGACTTTTTTTTTTCCACCTTCCAGGTTATGGCTCATAAAATCCCAGGTGCATTCTTTAAATGACTCAATAATTCTTTAAATGACTCATTCTTTGACTCAATAATTTTCAAACATTTGCATTTGTTATGTCTCGTTAGTACATGATGTTGCTTTAGCATTTCTAAACATATAGTTGCAAAAAAAAAAAATAATAATAATAATAATTCTTAAATGTCCTAGAAATGCTTGTGTCCTCATGGCAGGTGTGTGCATATTTGTACAGGTTGGAGTACACCCATAAGTACACCCATAAGAGGCAGAGACTAGGAAATATGAAAACACCTTATTTTTACCAAATTCCTTTCACCTTACTAGAGAAAAGAATAAAAAAAAATAAAAGAATAAATAATATTTTTAAATGAACTGATCCAAGCAAATAGTATGGAAATGCATTGGATTAATTCTGTATGTTTCAGTCATCTGACATGCACTCACCGGCCACTAAATTAGGTACTAGAGATGGAGGTTATTGGTTCAGTTCCATATTCCCAAAAAAAAAAAAAATTATATATATATAAATAATTTTTTTTTTTTTTAAGGGAAAAAATGGTTTTCAATTTGTATATGTTTGCACCAAAAGGGGTAAAATGTTGCAGTTTCTCTATAATCCTGCAGGTGGTGTGTTCTATACAATTCACAAATTAGCAGGCAGCACAGCGTCCTGTGTGGTGCAGTAGGAGAGGAGCGAATTATCTGCTGTTGGTTTAGAATTATAACAAAATCTTGAATAATAATAATATTGATTCGTTTTGAGTGGTTCCTGGTGATTCCAAACCCTATTAGGTACTGTACACCTATCAGTTTGGACCCTGTTTTTCAGTCAGAACTGCCTTACAGTAGTTCTTTGTGGTATGGATTTAACATTCCTTAGACAATTTGCTCCATGTTAAAAAGATTTTTTGGCTGCACATCCGTGATGCAAAGCTCCCGTTTCACCAAATCATATATTGAATTGAAATCTGGTCACTGAAAGCCATTTAAGTAAAGTGAGCTCACTGCCATTGCTCAGGAAAGCAGGTTGAGGTGATTTTAACTTTGTGACATGACACGTTAAGCTGTGGTTAGGTATTTGCATGAACTAGCAGTCAAACAGGTGTACCTAATGAAGTGGCCGGTGAGTGTATGTTATTTAAAATATTGATATTACAGTAAATATATATTATTTTTAATGATTATCTGATAACCAATAAATAAATAATAAAGTATAGTTTGTACTAATTGTGGTAATTCTTCTTCCAAACTGTCATATTGTATTTCTGAGGTTCCAACACTCTCAGCATGCTCTATTTCTCTTACTGTAGTATATGGTTGACTTTGCTTTCTTTTTTCCCCTCTTTCTCTCTTTCTATGTTTCTGTTTCTGTGCTCACTCCTTTGGTAGCTAAGCGAAGCCAGTCTATCAGCAACTGTGTGCATCTGTATGAAGCTTTGCCGGCCACCAAGAGTGTGCCAATGCTGCTGCACACTGTCAGCTCTTTCTTGCCTGGTATCTCTCACAACTCTCATTGCTCTCACAGACTCTCAGGTAACTGTGCAGTCTCCGTCTAGTGTCCTTCCAGTACTTTCACTGTCTTTCTCATTAACTTTCTTCAGCATCTCATAAAGTATGACCTGAACTCAATCTGATCTATACTAACGCATCTAACAGATTATTGTCATTTAGTTTAGTACTTTTTTAATAACATGTCATTCATCTTATATGGAACTTGTGACAACTAATTATTCTACTGTTATAACTTCTTTGTATGGGTTTTTATTATATTGTTAATTAAAAACAATAATCTAACCTCTTGAGTATTGGCCAATATTTTATGCTAATAGGACACTCACTCATTTTGGCAACATAAGCTTTTGCTGTTAAGGGTGTTTTCACACTTTGTCCATATACCTGAGTCCGATATTCTCACACACAAAGAAAAGAATTCCTTCCCAGTTATGACACAATTGTATAGATAGCACAGTTCCATTGCACAATTTAACATTTTGATAGAAGTTTTTTTTTTTATTATTATTTTCTTCCTAATTTGGTCGTGTCCAATTTCCCCTACCAAACCATTATAGTGAAGGTTATCGCGTGTTTCCTTCACATTCCACAAATTTTAGAACTCCTGCTCATGGGGTGGCATAAAACACTCCAGGTGGAAAGTATTGTAATAGTTTGCCTCTTCCACATACAGTTGTGTTTAAAAGTTTGCATACCTTGGGAGAATTTGCAGAATGTGTAACATTAAAAAAAAGAAAATACAAGTGAAAAGGCAAAATGTATTTCTTATAGGACATGTAAGGCTCAGTCACAGAATGGCAAAATGATCAAACAAAAAAAGATAAACAAAATTAAGAAATAATCCCTGTTGAAAAGTTTGCATGACTTTAGTTCTTAATATTGTCTCCTAATACCCCTTTAGCCTCACTGATGACATGCAGTAATTTGTAATAATTGTTGCATGAGGTCCTTAATTCTTTCTGATGGTATAGCTGCTCGTTCTTTTTGGCAAAATGCCTCCAGTTTCTGTAAAAATTTTGGTTGTCTTGCATGAACCGCACGTTTGAGATCTCCATAAAGTGGCTCAATGATATTGAGGTCAGGAGACTCAGTGGTGATAGTCACTCCAGAACCCTGATGTAGCCATTGAAGGGTGAATTTGGCCTTGTTCATTGTCAGTCATTTTGGAACATCCAAGAACGTCACATGCTCAGCTTTCGTGCTGTAGAATGCAAATTGTCTGGCAGTATATTCTGATAACATGTTGCATTCATCTTGCCATCAATTTTGACTAACTTCCCTGAGCACTCACAGCCCCAAAACACAAGTGATCCACCACCATGCTTTACAGTGGGAATGGTGTACTTTTCACCATAAACATAGTGTTTATGATTGGGACCATAAAGCTCAATTTTGATATCATTAGTCCAAATGACTCTGCTTCAGAAGCTATGAGGCTCGTGTTGGTGCTGTCTAGCATACTGCAAGTGGGTTTTTTTGAGGGCACAGGAACGGCTTTCTCCTGGCAACTCGACCATGCAGATCATTTGTGTCCTTGTACTGTACCTCCTTATTGTGTTCCTTGAAACACCACCACCACTTTTTCCAGATCAGCGTGCATTTCTGTCTAAGCTGTTTGTGGGTCTTTCTTTGCATCCCGAACAATTCTTCTAGTATTATTAGGTGAAATCTTTTTTGGTTTATCTGACCATGGCTTAGTATCAACAGAATACAGCATTTTCATGTGTTTAGATATCTTTTTATATCACTTTCCTGCTTCATGAAGTTCAACTACCTTATTACGCAGATTCTTTGGCAGTTCTTTTGTCTTTCCCATGGTGCAGTATCCAGCCAAGTCAGTGCATCACCTCATGAGCTGAGAAACTCACTGACTATTTATGCACAGTATAATAGTGTTATATACTGTTTTGCCTGTTCTGAAGGCAAAACAGTATTGTATTAAATACAATTATAGTCACAGGTGTGAAAACTACCCATTAATTGCCATTTAAAGCTGTGAGTGTCAACAGTTGTATTTATAATATAACCAACATTCAAGGATATGTAAACAGTTGGTCAGGGTTGTTTGGGTGATTTCAGTTATCATTAGGTTTTAAAAAGGTGTCAAAATACTATGTGACAGTTAATGACTTCACATACCATTAGCGTTAAGTTAGAAAGATTTATTTTGCATTATCAGTCATATTTTCTAAATGTAAATGGCAATTTTTAACAATTTCTTTCAGAGTATGCAAAACTTTGAGCACAACTGTATCTCTGTATGATCTCGCAGCTGTCTATTATTGGATAATGTGGCTGTGATTGATGGGAAAGAGACTATGCCACCCTCAGAGCAGGGCTAATTTTGCCTTTTTGTTTGTGCATCATCAGAATTTAAACACACAATATCCAGACAATAGAGCGAACACATTTCTGTTTCTAAGATCTAAGCGGTCAAACACACACTTTACTGACCATTCAAAATGCTGAGCTCCAACTACAAGAAGTGTGAAAATGCTCTTTTATAATAAGGTTATGCCAAACATCAGGGATGGGATAACAGTGTGTTTTAGAATATGTGTCTATTGTGTTCTCTTTTAATATCTGTATTGTACTGTTTAATTTAACTCCTGTTCAACACATTTTTCAGACTCAGTGTTAGACCAGTACACATCTAACCATTAGTTTCACACACAAAATTATCAACAAAATAATCTTAGTTATTTACTTTGTCAGTCTTTATTAGTCCACATGCACAAACCTTCGTATGACTTTCTTTCCTCTTCAGACGTTGAAGAATGTCAGTTGTCTGAATGTGGAGGAGAAGGAGAGATGGGAGAGGGAGACAGTCCCCTCCCTCGTAGCAGTAGCACTTCAGACATTACCCAACAACTCACAGACTCCTTCCCAGGTAAACACACACACACAAGCTCTACTTTGTGTACAAAAAGAGGTGTATTTATATACACCTTAACAAGGCGTATTGATTGCAGGTCAGAACAGGGAGGATTCTTCAAATGCAAGCTGCTCTGATGGCAGATCCTGGACATGTGACAACAGCTCAGTAGGCAAGAAGGAAACACCCATGGTCAGTCCTCTTGTACACATTCACCTACAACCCCTTATTATTATTATTATTATTATTATTATTATTAAAACTTCTTAGACAGTTATATTTTAAAATTTGTATTTCTTATGTGCAACTTAGATTTTGGTTTGCCAGAGCAGCAGTCCAGGAGATACTGATTACGCAGGCGAGCCAGGATCTGTGAATGCAAGGATGAAGATCCGGGAGAAGAGTAAGTTCCTTAATAGAGCATGCCCTTCAGCGTGGACTTTATTTCTTCTCCACCACTGAAATTTCTCGAAATCGTAGAAAATGTCCTTTGTCATCAGCTAACTTCATTATATAGTGGAACCTTGGATTGCTTGTAACTCGGTCTGTGAGCGTTTTTTGCAAGGCGAGCAAAATTTTTCAATAAATTTTAACTTAATAAATGAGCGAGATTTTGACATACGAGTAGTACGCATCAGCTAACTTCATTATATAGTGGAACATTGGATTGCTTGTAACTCGGTCTGTGAGTGTTTTGCAAGGCAAGCAAAATTTTTCAATAAATTTTAACTTAATAAATGAGTTCTTGACATAGAATATGAGTAGTACGCATGTGCTTTGTCCGCCAAGCATCATTGATCACAATTAAGATCACAATTAAGCTGATGGTTCTTCTCTCTTACGCGTTGCGGGATTGTGGGTAATCATCTCCCATGCCGTGTCACCCGTATGAGCGCACACATAAAGTAAAAGCAGGTGTCATTAGAGAGGTTCCTTGTTAAAGAATAGTTTCCAGGGTGTTTGACTCTCTGTCAAAAATCATTGATTGCTTGAGTGTGTGCATGCGAGTGTCATTAGAGAAATTCCTTGTTAAAGTAATTTCTCAACAGAGCAGTGTTTCCGTTAGTGTGTGTATGTGTGAGTGCGTGTGTGTGTGAAAGTCATCCTACACAGTAGCCCCCTCTCTCCTCCTCTCCTCTTACTTTACACATATATATACACACACACACACACACACACACACACACACACACACACACACACACACTCAGACAAGGAAACACTGCTCTGTTGGGATTCTTTTCAAAGGCAAAGTGCGCATTAATTTATTTTATTTTTACTTTACATTTTGTATTCATTATTTTTATATGAATATTTTTGCGTTGTGGAACAAATCATTGGATAATTTGCTTTTGATTCCAAAAACGAATTATGCTCGCAATCCAAGGTTTTTAACACTTAAATAAGAAATATGAATCAAGTAAGCTTAAAACCTACTATAAAAAAGACCAGAAAAATGTGCACAAAATATTCTTTCTCATTTTTTTTTTCCCACACCACAAAATAATCATATTCCAAGGGGAACTGAATCGCTTTGCACTTCATAAAGTAATTTTATTCAGGTTTGCTTTGGCAGGTTTGTGGAGCTCTACATTTAATTGTCGTGCCTCCTGGAAATGTTTTAAGGATTTTTTTTCAGGGTTCAGTTGATATACATGTACAGTATACTTTTCTTAAGCACAAAAAAAAATAAGCTTTACAGAATATATTAAGTAATTGTGTCATCTGCACTGATGCGATAAGGGACACATTTTTGCCTTTTTTTTTACTCTTTGTAGGTGAGAGTATCAGCAGCGAGACCTCAAGCTCCTACCTCAATGACGCTGACGTAAATCTCCTGTCATGGCAGACCGTAGAGGAGGAGCAAGACTCTACCTCTGCCAATGATGTCAGTGTGAGCGTTAACTTGGGAATGACCACTGTTGCAGAGAGCCAGAGGAGTCTACTGCTGAGTCAGAGTGAGGCACTGGCAGGTACAGCAAACTTATGTAACAATAAGGACAGAAGGTTCCGGCAGCTTGGTTGATTATTAAGCATTATTACACAAGCAAGAGATTGAAAAAATAAAAAAACCTCAGCATGCAGTCTTATGTCTACAGCCAAAAATCACAATTCTGGAAAAAAGCATGGTGCGAGTAGTGGTGTAATGGACTGGCATTGCAACCAGTTCAACATGCAAGTTTAATTACCATGGTGTAAAATAAAATGTTATCGCCACTGCATTGTGTAATATTTTGGTCAACTTAAGTTTTTTTTTTTTTAAACATGCTATAAATAAATTTTGACTTGACATGACTTTTGACTTTCTTCAGACTGAAGAAGCCACTTCAAGAAGACCTAGTGAAATGTTCCAACAAAAAACAAAAGTCCATTTGACGCAATTCAGCTTCCATCATGCCTCATATTGCACTTTAATTTAACAATTTAGTATTGAGTCCTTTATTTTTTTTAACTTGAAGGTTGTTTATAGTTTAGAAGATGTCAGAAGTTCTTTGCTTTATGTTGTGTTGTTTCTACAGGTAATCAAAAGGACTGCAACTTATTATATTTATCTCCATTATTATTATTATTATTATTATTATATTAAAATTTTGCTGATTCAAAAACATATCCGATGTGACCAAAATTTGTCAGTTTTGTGATCATTTGCACCTCTAGTTGTGAGTGTGATATTGCTTTTGCACTGCAGTTCTATAACACGAGAACTGCACTGAACTTATAATTAAGAAATTTAGTGTCTGTGGCATTTTTTATGCAATATGGCCAAATATGCTGTCTATTTTTGCTCCTATAATCACAACAGCTCTCAAAGAAGCCACAGCTGGAAATAGAGTTGTCATGCAATGTCCACGCGGACTGACAGGCCGTACTTAAATGTAGCAACTGCTAGATTTGGTATTTTATGTGGCAATTGCATAGAGGGGGAGCAATACAAACGAGTGCTCTTATACAAAATATCCTATATACTGCTACTGAATAAACTACTTATAAAAGTTTGTGCTGCTCCTACTATGCTACTACTTACTCGATAACTACTGTATGAATGCTACTACTATTGCTACTACTACTACGAATACTACTATGGTAAAAGCTGCTCCAGCTACTACTTTATTGCTAATCGTATGACTAAACTCTTATTGCTACATTACCATTAACTGTTTTATTTTTTTTTTACTCTTATTTCTTCACTGTTATAAGAAAGCTTTAAGGCTAAAGATGTTGTAGAATTACATTTAAGTGTCTGAAGGCACAGTGATCTGCCCTGCATAGAGGTTTCTCTGACCTTTGTAAGCACCAGTAGACTAATAAGAAAGTTTGCTAATGATATACACGTACAGTATTTCTTAAACATACACACTCCCTGTTTACTTTATGAAACATATAGAACTCCCAGCAAAGCAAATATTGTGCGTCGTCTTCGTTTCTCCATACTTGTCCCCTGTGTTCAGTGTGTAAATCCATTGCTTTGCATGATGAAGGTGCCACTTGCCTTTTTATCCCATACCCTATTGGTTTTGTGTATTTGTGTCCCTTTCTATTTGTGAACATTAATCCATCCTCCTCTGTGAATCCCTCTCTTCATTAACAGGTTCATTTTTACAAAGCATTTATCCAAAGCACCGTGTGATCAAATGTTAAGTCTTCTTACATTTGGTAGTGCTGCTGATGGTGAATCATCTACAGCCCTGCGATCAATCAAAGCACCATATCTGTTTCCTGTTTGTGTGTGTTCTGTGGATTGATTGTGTGTGATTTTCCACCTTGTGCTTTCACCACTGTGTGTAGGTTCTGAGTGTGTCCACTCGCTCCACTCTGCCTCTCTGTCCCCATGTCCCCCCGTCTCTCCCACCCTGCTCGTGCCCCAGGGCTACAGTGACGGCCCTCAGCTCCTGGAGGTCGCCATGCGCATGCCTCATGATCTGGGTACTGAACCAGTTTTCAGTTTTTCAATCTTCACTGTCCTCCAAACCTCCTGTGTCCCTCATTCACATGCTCTTACATGAAAAATTCTAATTAATTAGTCAAATTTGGCTGAATACGTGAAGCAAAACATAGCATTCTATGAAAATGTGCTTTGAAAATGTATTTACAACACAGCACTATAGAACTCATAAATCCGATTGGTCAGAAGCAGTTGATTTAATTTTCCGCAGGACTTTGGTATTACAGCAATGCTGTCTGAAACCAAATCACAGATATTAATAATCTTGTTTCAATACATGACAGTTTCTATAATAACTGTATACATTGGGATATATTGTGTAATGAATGTTCAACATAAACACATAAAAGAATTGGTGTAATTGTCGATATGGTAACTTTTTACAGTATTGTAAGCAGTAAAAAGAAATAACCAGTTTGGCAGACATTCCACATCCTTAAATGTAACTAAAAATGGAAAACAAATATGTTATGTCGTTTCGTTAAAATTGTTAATGGAGGGCAAATTGCTCTGGATTAAGAGGAATAAACAATGCGGTAGTGTTGCTCATTCAATTTACACCCTGTACCAGTTCAAATATTGCACCCTGCTGTAGATTATCTTCCTGAAATAGCACACTCCATTTTAGTCCTGATTTGTGTTTCCTTTTTTATTTACACATGAATTAGCTGAAAAATGAAAATATAATAAAGCCACTGAAAGTGAAGCTTAAGTAAACAGGTTTTCTATTTTAAGTTAAAGTTAAATTATTGTTAGTGTTTCCTATTCATGAGCAGGTTTTCAGCCTTCAACTCTTCCTGCTATCATTACTGTTAAGAGTACAATCAAGTAGCATATATGAGGTGTTTAGTATTAAGATTGAAGACTCTTAGTTTGTTTTAGCATTTTTTTATTTGTAAGTGACAGTTTTACTTGGGAGTGCTGCAAACCGACTATCATTCTGTTCTTTAAATGTATTATCTAATTCGCTTCGTTTACAGACAGCAGCGAGTTCCTGGCTGATGATGTCAGCATCATTGCTGGTGGCTGTTTGACTGGCTGGCATGCTGACTCTGCCTTTGTACTCTGGAGGAGGATTCTGGGCATTCTTGGGGACGTTAACAACATCCAGTGTCCTCGAATCCATGCCAAGGTCTTCAGTTACTTGTATGAACTCTGGCACAAGTTGGCCAAGGTGATGAATCTCATAATTTAAGAGAAATTGTTTCCATGTAGTGACATCAGATAGCTTTAAAGAACTAATCACTGCAAACTCTTGAAGATTAATCCAAAAAACTTTATATGTTGCCAGATAAGAGATAATCTGGGGATTATTTCAATCAATGTGGATAACCAGTCAACTCTTCCCAAAACCCTCTTCATTCCTCCTCTTCGAATGTTAGCTTCCTGGCTGTTCAAGGTGAGTCGATTTATTTATTTATTTATTTTTTAATGAACCATGCACGTTTGTGAGGATATGGTATAGAACTGGAATGTTGATTAATTTACAGAAAGGTCAGCTTTATCCACACCCTGGTGTGACTTTATTCCACACTTGTTTGTTATGAATCATTCCTTTCACATTTTTTATTGATTTTCTCTGTGTCTCCAGGCTACCATGCTGCCTGCAGAGTTTAAGAGCGGGAAACTGCAGGCTTATAGACTGATCTGTGAGATGATGACTAAACACCAGGATGTGCCACCCAACAGCGACTTCCTGGTACATCTCTACAACGTCATGCACAGAGGCTTCACCAGTGACGACCAGGTACTGTATCAGTCAGTTTGCATGGGAACTAATGACCTCTTGCTTCTTGCTCCATGCATTATTTGTTTGTAGTCATGTTTTGGAAGTTATTTAATGTGATCAATTGTGTGACCTGTAATTTTTGTAAGATACATATCTCATAATCAGTATACAATATTAAACTATGACATGTATACTGTATCTTGCTGTTGATTAGTTGATTATGACACTTTAACCGTTAGATGGTGGCAGTGTTTTGTACATGGTGTTGGCATTGGGTTGTTAAGAATAATAGTAATAATTTGCTATCTGAATGCATAGTAATTTATTATTGTTCTATTCAGAACGGTCCATTGTACCTTAAAATTTTTTTTTACATTTTATTAAAATCTCAATTGCAAAGCATCTGTTAAGAGTTTAATTGTTTTTCGCGTAAGATTAAAACACTTCCTGGAAAAAAATACTAAATAAAAATGCACGCTCATTGTCCACCTTTAGCTTTAATTATGGTATGCAATGCTGTGGCCAGTTCATGAGTAAAACTGATTCCTTACATTCCCAGAACAACTCTTTCACATTTACTGTATGTGCCATCAAAGGAGAAAAACTCCATAGATGTGATACCCTGGTCAGTCGGTACATTCAGGTAATCTGCTAATTTTATTGCCCCATAACGTTGCTGAGCCTTGACTTGACCAGCTGAAGCAACCCCAGGCCATAACACTGCCCCTAGAGGCTTGTACAGTGGACACCATGTGATTCCCTTCTTCCTTTGATGCACCCATACAGAAGCTCTGGAATAGGGTCAGTCTGAACTCATCAGACCACATGACCTTTATCACCTTTTTCCAGTGTGTCTCGCTAACAATGGTTTTCTTGTGGACACAGCTGTTTAGTGCCAATCCTGTGAGCTCTCGTCACATTGTTCATGCAAGAATGCTAAACATGGCTGTTAAATCTACAGTCGATTTTTCACAATACACATTCACCAAGTATTTAAGTAATTTCCATCCATGATTTTTTCCAACCACATTTCCTCTACAAAAAGGTGCTTTCTTTGCTTGGTGAAGGCCCTTTTGACATTTATTTTGGCCAGGTACAGTAGTGTATGAGGAGAATTGCATGGTCAGGCTTTAACCAGTAGATGGTGCTGTCGTCTGTGCAAAAAATAATAATAAGCCATACAGAAAATAATGAGAGCTCAAGATTAATCCATGTAAGCTGCATGTGCGTTTGTTTCTGTTAACAAGAACAGCGTATACAATAAAAAAATGAAAACCTACAATCTCATCCTTGTGCGTGCTTGAACACAAATATTTGGAGGTGAACCAGCTTCCAGGTTTCCTACTTTGGCTGTGATATAGAAATCCTCGTTATACTATTTTCCATGCCATTAAGCCTTATAGGAGCACCTGTGTCTTATGAGTGGGATTAATTACAGTTTCATTGTCACAATGGTAGAAAGGCGTGCTTACTGTCCTCATTCAGAATAAACTGCTTACTTCTTATTTAAGTCCACCAAACCAGCAAGTTCTCCAGAAGGACAGATAGGGTTCTGAATTTTACCTCCACAGGGTTATAGTGTATTCCCATAGATCAGTCCATGCCTTATGTCTTTATGATTGGTTATTGGAGGTGAAAGGCTAAAGACGTCTCTGCAATTGTCTAAACACATTGCAGGTGGAAACATACAGTAGAATTCACTCAGTTGCGTCTTTAACGTAGATAAAACTGTTATCCTGCTGTTTGTTTATTATATGACTCATGCAATATAAGGCTAATATAATCTAGGTGCAAGAAGTAAATAACCTATAAATATGTTAATTTCTAAGCAGGCATAGAAATTAAAATACTGTTGTTTTTATATATATATATATATATATATATATATATATATATATATATATATATATATATATATATATATATATATTTCTTTTTAAAAAGCAGAGATTTGTGGTCTTCTTGAAATTCTCTTTTCTAATGAATATATAATTAAATTATAGTTCAATTTTAAAAATATGAAAAAGGGTAGAACATCAATCTAGTCTACCTGAACATTCTGAAAGATGTTGATGTGTTCAGCCCTTATAAGAACAACACAAGAAAGAGACAAGGGAGAAGAACAGAAACATCAACAATATGTTGTATTAATATTTAAGCCTTTTACTCGCTTAAGTATATAACTCGAAAGACATGGTACATCAGAAACAAATGATTGTCTGTGTACTTCTTGAGTGTCTGTGTAGAGACAGAAAAGTTGATCCAGCCATACACAGTAAACAGTTTAAGAGATTGGCTTATAAAATGTATTTATTGGTGTGCTGTTTAAATAGGGTGTGTGGTTAATGTTTAGCAAATGTCTGTTGCACATTACATGGGGAAAAGATAAGTCAACAAATCAGGCAGGTGTTGGACGACTTAACGCTTTGATCAACACCACGCAGATTTTAACACAGCAGTATAGGGAATTTAATATTATGGATTCATTCATAAAAAACGGGGGGATTTGTGGAAGAATTAGAATGCGTTCTGTATGATCTTGGAAGTCGTACTGTACTTCCAGGTATAACCCTGAATTCTCATCTGTCGCAAAGAAATAACTGCAACGCTTCTCAGATGCGCAGGACTCGGTTCCTTTGCCGACTATTGTCAGTAGTCCCGACTCCGAGGTCTGTGTGTGCCTTTTCTAAACAAACTACGTTCTGATTGAGTTTGCTGTATTTACAGCTGCATAATGGAAGTGCTTTAACAGAATTGCTGCTTCCTCCAAAGCATTCATTTCGAGTAATCATCCTGCAGTTTTATGGCAGTTAATTACTACTACTTGCTCTGCATCGCAAAGGTCAATTATCGCAAAATGAGCATAAAATGTCCATGTGAACTCAACGCTTCTACCAATTTTACATCTTTATCTCAGCAGGTCTCTTTTTTCCTTCATGCTTTATTGGTTGTGTTATGTCCTTTTTACTGTTTTGTATGCATTTTTGCCCACCCCTCCTCACAAAGAATTCAATTAAGGGAGATGAATGCAGAGATACAAAGCAGTTATGTATGTTGGATGTGTGTGTTTGTGCCTTTGTGCATATGCATGTTTCTGTTTGTGTTTGTTATGTAAAGGTTTTGACTGCTCTTTTGTCTGCTCTTTTAAAAGTGCATTTTAGTGGAAAATATAGGCACGCTTTTCTCACTCGTAAATCCATATAGAAATGCCGGCTGCAGTCTGGTCTGTCCTTAACATACGTGAAGTTGTTTTATCTATTCTCTCTCTCATATCTGTCTGTCTGTCTGTTTGTCTTATTTCCAGGATGTGCTAAACACTATGATCAGGTGGTGCTCACCACGTTTCTTCTTCCTTGGCATGCCTGGCTTCACAATGTTGGTCAGGGACTTCATCACTGCTGCTGCTCGTGTCCTCAACTCGGACTCCTCTGAGGTATCAGTACCTCTGCCCTTTTTAACTGTCACAAACTTTTACTCATCCACACTTCTCCTCTACATACCGAATAAAATATTGAACATGCTCGTGTTCTTTATTCAACATTTGAGTAACTACTGTATCTGGATTTGTTTAACAGTCTCCAAGGATTGAAGCTCAAACAGTGCTCGGGTCTCTGGTCTGCTTCCCCAACCTGTACCAGCAGATTCCTTCACTGCAGTCTGCACCAAAATCTCAGGATATGATGGTTGGCAAAGATGACTTGAAGGTAGGTTTTTTTTCCTCTTTCTTCCTTTTTTTTTTTCTCCTCACCTTTTCTAGCCATGTACTGTAAGCTGTTTTGCTTGAGTAGTCGCACAGTAACGCCTTCATTCATGTGAATGTTGTTGCTTTCCTCAGGACTACCTTGTCAACATCCTGCTGAAGACGGCACGTAACGAGCCAAATGAAGGAGCCAGGTAAACTATTTCTGTTCAGCACAGAACCAGCATGAGTGCAGACAAAATGACTAATAATATATTAATACATTTATAACTGTTAAATAAGGGAAAAAAAGACTTATTTCAAGAGTTTATGTTGCTCTACGATTTGCTTTGTTATTGCAATTTAGTCCGTTTAGTTTCGTCCATGTGATTCAATGCCGAGTCTGAAAGATTTAAAGCAATACAAATGCAACATTTATAGTAAAATTTGATGATTAGTGTCAACCCTGTTGATGGAACTGGAGTCCCAAAAGCCCTTCACAGGCTCAGATTGTAGGTGTGTGTGCACAAGTGCAAATAAAAGCTTCAGGGAATAGGACAGTCATTATTTCCTTGCAAAAACATTAGTGCTTTAATTCACCAGTCATTTGTAAGACTACATTGTTATTTTGAGCTTCAAACAAACTAAACACCATCTGTTTATTATAAATAAAACATATTGTATTAAATGAGTTTTCATGTTAGTCTTGAGTGTAAAGCGTAAGCACATTAAATCATTTTAGAGTTATTGCATTTTGCCTCTGCTCAAACTGAACACAAAAAAAAGGTGTTTTTAAAAGGTTAGAATAGTCTGTGTGCGGTTAACAGTGTGTGTGTGTGTAGGTGTGTTGCTATCTGCAGTCTGGGTCTCTGGGTGTGTGAGGAGCTGGGGCAGCAGAAGATCCATCAACAAGTAATTGATGCCATTAATGTGCTCGGTGTCACTTTAAAGGTTAGTGTGTTTTCTGTAGTACAAACTCCTCTAACGTGGTGCTTTCCAGCAGGTGTTCTCAAACTTCTTGCTGCCACAGACCCCATTAGCCATAAACAAACCGATACGTCAATTTAATAAAAGCGAATATTTCCCAAAAGGCAAAGGTGCTTTAGATACGTTGAATCTTTAGACCCACCCCTTTGAGAACATCGTCTTTATAGTAGATCGCTCTGCTATTAATATCCTTTGTTGTACCCTTTTTGTGTGTACATACATGCATGCCTGTGTGTTTACCCATGATTAGTGGAATGCCAGGAGAGGACAATAGACCACTCTGCTGCTCCTCTTTTTTTTCTGTATCTAAGAGCAACAAAAAAGTGCAGGGACATGGTGCAATCATGGCTAAGCCACTTACACTCAGATGATGTATCCCATTTTAAGCTTTTCCATTCCATGCCCTCTCCCACCCAAAAATCGACCTTTTTGAGGTGCACAACTTGACATGGAGTGAAAAAATGAGGTGGTGGGTAAAGGGAGCCATCCTCTAAGAGCACTAAAAGCAGCTGGAGTATATTGGAACATGATTTTTATTTTGTCTTTCACTATTTAGTCTTCTATTAGACTGTCTATCATCAGGTCATGGTTAGAAAACCATTCATGCAATACCAGAGAATTAAATCAAATTCCAAATGACCAAAAATCCAGCTCTAGAGATAATTGCATACAGTGTATAGCAATTGTCAAAATCCATTACACTGAAATCCATGTAGATGCGCAGGGGTTTTATTTTCTGTTCTGTTTTAGACTAACAAATAATGATTTTGCTTTATAAATCTTAAAAGCATGCATTATAGTATTATTATTTATGCATGCCCAACTTTTTTATTTATCAGGAATATTAATTATTGAGATCTGATGGTTACGTTACAGATTTTTGTTTTCTCCCCTCTCTTACCTCTCTCCTTTCAGTTTGGCAACAAGATTGTGGCCCATGTAGCCTGTGACATCTTCCAGCTGCTGATCTGTCACTGGCAGCATCTGCAGAAACTGGAGCAGTCCCTTCCTAAAAGAATAATTGAAGTATGTGCATGTGGGTCTCCTTTTGACTAGACAAAATGTGGACATCATTTACCGCTTTCACTGTGGTACATTGGTTGAGGATGAACAGTGATTGATTTTTGTTTCCTTCCCTTTGTAGATCTTTGTAGCAACGATAGCATTCCTTCTGCCTAGCGCCGAGCACTCTACGGTTGAGGCAGACAAAAAGGTAAGTACAGAGGCTTTAAAAGACCTGAAGTGTTGTCTCTCAACATATTTAAATTCTTCCTTTCCAGTGGTTTGTTTTCTGCTAATTTAGTGGCCATTGCTGAGCATCGTTGCAAAATTGCTGATTAGATTTTTTTTCCTCTTTGTAATCACCTCCTCTAGTTAATGGTATCCTTGCAGCTTTGCCTGCTTGACTGGTGCATGATGGTCCCTCTGTCCATCTTACTGGAACCAATCACCATACCTATGTTGGATGATCCTGCCTCTCAGAAAACACCTCTGTTGGACTACATATACAGGGTAAATGACCTTTATATATTTTTTTTCATTGAAAACCTTAATTTAGTACATTGTGTATCAAATGCAATCATGTCATGCTTTGATGGTATGGGATGGTATAGTATATATTTTTTCCTGATTCCAGACAATGGTTCAGTAATCAACTAGAAAAAGAAAGATCATAGCTGAGCATCAAACACTGATGAGGGGACCAGGGCACAAATTGAATGAGATATTAGTCCCTTGCTGTTGAGCAGATGCGCTCGGCCGCAGACCTTTGTGCAGATGTCATGCTCAGAGGGAAAAAAATGGCAGAATTATTTAAATACACTATTGTTCGATTGATAAGCCTGCCCATGAATGCTGAACTTGAGAATTCAACTCATCATCATATGAGAGAAACTGCACCTGGTGCAAAGACAAAAAAAAAGGATGAAATAAATGTCATTATCCCCCCCCCCCCCCGATTCGTTTGACTGTTAATCATTTGCAGCAAGTCATTATATGCACAGTGGGTTTACTTTATTTTTCAATTTATCAGTGTTGATCACAAGTACACTTACTGTAACTCATCCCTTGATTTGCTTTTTGTGATGGGGGTAATGCAGAAAAGTACATTTATTTGGAGCACAGTTCAGTTCAGTGCAAATACAGTCGATTAGGCAGAACCACGTTCTCATGTTAATCGTGATGCGTTTTAATGATGTCTGCTGAGACTTCCTGCAGTGCCAGAGCTTCTGAGTGTTCACCAATGTATAATACACATGGAAAACTGAGTGTGCTAATATAGGAAAATAATCAATGACTTTAATCCATTGCCTGATGCATTGATGCAAACTGAGTACCTGGTGTGACCCTGAAGTTGATTAAGAGAAGTGGTGGATCAAAGTGTTAAGGCAGGCCTTACTGAAGATCGGGGGCTCAAGCCCAAGCCCTGCCAAACTACCTTTGTTGGTCCTTGAACCCACATCGTACTATTATTTTTCTAATGGTGGATTGCACTGAATAATTGGGTTAATAACATTTTATTATTATTTTTTGTATTCCCATTTAAGCAGTTGTTCCCTGTTTCCCAGGTCCCCAGCAACCTCTTTTTTTTTATTTCTCTCTCGAACTTGTTAATAAAAAAATAAAATGGCGCTTGTTATCAGGGAGCACTGTCTTAAAGACTTTATCATTTGTGAAGACGTCAAGTCATAGCTTTACCTCTGCCTGTCACAAACCATTGGCAGTGCAGTGGAGACTTCTTCCAAAAAATCCAAACAAGAATTTAGTTTTAGTGCATCATGTACTGTATATATATATTTTTTCATTTAAATCAGTTTATATGGAGAATTAACTGTTCAAGTACATGTAAGTCGATACTTTAGAAACAATAATGTAATAAAACCGACCCAGTAGTATAACCCTGGCAGCTGTCACTACTCTCCATGCAGTGGTGATGCTAGAGTAAAATTAATCATCGTCCTGTGACCAGTTAGAAATTATGACAAAAGATTAAGGGTATTTAGGATAATACGTCAGGAGTGTGTTAGGATTTTTTACACTGTAATTTAGAGTTGCACTAAATATATTTGAAATTTTTTCTGATGTACAATTTGCATAACAGAATTTCTTCTTATAGAATCTAATCGTAAAACTTAGAGTTTATCTGTAAAAAAATAGTAATAATAATAAAGTGTGTACTGTATATAAACCTACAAATGACTCTGTTTGAGTATCTTCCTCTGCTCTTGTCCAGTCGACTGTTGCTATGCAAGACAACCACTTAGTCACCAAGCAAACAACCTCTTAGGAGAGCATCTGCCTCATTTCTCATGCTAAAATTCAGCTCTCACATTGTGCTCCGGACAGAGTAAGCGGTGCTGCGTTTTACCATAGAGCTTTCATCACTGAGGTATAACTGTAGATGATGTAGTAGGTTTGGTCAGTATGTGATTTCTTGTGTAAACCATATAGGATTGTATGTTTAAGTCCAGCAACAGATATTACAGCATGGAGAGGAACACTTCTTGTCTCCAGGTAATACTGAAATAATGAAGTAGTAACATCTTGCGACTTAAATCAGATAGCAAATCAGTAAAGCTTTTTAATATAGATCTTAGTCAGTATCTGATCATGTTTGTTTACCTTCTGGGCTTGTTGCTTGTGTGTGCTGTGTTTGAGAATGAGCCAAAGGGATAAAGTCTTAATTAAATCAAACAAAGCAGCCCTGTTCAGGCACTGTGATAAACTGTGCTGGACCGTGTCTTATCTTGTCCAGCCAACAGAGGCATGGCCATCTGTTTAAGCACATTCATACACTGCCATACTGCATGAGAAATTGATTATTAGTCCATAAAACCCACTCTGATTAGGGTTTCTGTCTTAGCATAGTAAATAATGTCTCGCTTCCATATGGTGGCCTACTGTAGGGCTCAGCTAGAATAATCCACATGTGGCAACATTTGCTTCAGTTTTAAAAAAAAAAACAGTTCCTTTGGGTGTTTTCTTTATTTTTTACAAGGCCAAAATACCATCAGGAGCTGAAAATAACATTTTGCATAATGTTATTTTACAGATATTGGGCAAATTAGCTGATGAAACTCTAAAGTAGTGTAATACATATTTATAACTCAGTAGGTCTTAATTAGCATTATCAAATTTCTGAGCAGCTTATTACTCTGTGATCTTGAACAGTAAGAGTCTGTCTGACTGTTTTTGATTAAACATGCCTCAATGTTCATTGATAATAGATGCAATCTTGTGGTGTTGGTTATTAAAAAAGACTCATCATCATTAGATTTTTCATCTTATCAAAACAGTTATTTTTCTGACAATGTAGTTTCTAAACAGTGAAATTCTTTGATTATTATTGCCATTAAAAAGTTTTTCGATTGTCTTCACTAATTTGTGATAATTGTGACTATTACATAATGTTTCGAAATAGTCTTTTTCCTTTTCTTTTTGTTTGAACACCTTAACTTTTTGTGGTAAAAGTTTTTGTGGAGTGTTGAAAGTGTGGGCAGAAGTCCATCTCACTGTAGCGATAACTGTTGATTGTTGAACCTTTTTCATGAAAATGTTCCAGGAGTGGCCCTTAAGAATCCCAGAAAAATTTAAGCATCAGTTTTTCAGCTGATGATTGACTTTTTGAACTTTTTCTTGGTTAACGATCGAAGATGTTTTCGTCTGTACTCTGCAGTTTACTCTCAGGCTCATAGTGATGAACCCATGTCTTGTCACCAGAAGCAGAAGATTTAATATAACCGGAGTGAAGATAAATTTTGACTCGCCCTCGTACACATCAGATTGTTAAATGAATGATCAAATGATTTAGTGAATGTCTGTATGAACCGACTTTAAATTACTGAAGCAGTTATAAATAATTCTTCTGACACTCCCAGTGCTTTTTCTTTCTCTGTTGTATATCCAGCCGCCGAAGTCCTGGTGGAATGTACCATATATCTGCATTGTATATGTTTTTTTTTTTTTTTATGGTTTCTTTAGGTGCTGCACTGTTGTGTATCCGGCTCTAACCTGCACACACAGCAGAGCCACTACCTCCTGAATCTGGCAGATCTGTCTACAGACTATGACCCTTTCCTGACATTAGGCCAGGTCAAGAACGCTGAGCCACCACCTATGCACAGTAGCACAGGTGAATTTGGCAACCTTCTCACAGTGGCTGAGGGTGAGTAGTAGTGTCCAGTATTTCTTTTCTCTCCGTAATTGCTCAGAATACCAGTAGAACTGTAGTGCACCGAAACTCTTTTTATAAGTATTAGACAAAATATAGAGATGAAACCACTAAAAGCCATGCATTAGTCTTCTATTTAAAAGCAGCCAAATTATGCAAATGATTTAAGATTTTTTTCCCCCTCATTTGACCTTGCTACATCCATTAGATAACTAACCTTTTTTAAAGGTTTTTTTTTTTTAAGGTTTCTCGTTTTTCGCTTGTTCCGCTCTGTACAAGAAGCAAAACTGATTTTTACTGTACGAATACCCTTTATTGATATACATTTCATACTTTAACACAGATAGCAAGCAACTCCTGCTTTACAATGAATTAAAAGCAATATTCCCGCACCTTCGTATTGATTAGCTCACCTCAAAGCCCTCTCCATCCTTAATGCAGTGCACTAGGTTTATCATAGAGGGTTTTTTTTTCTAAATGGTTGTGATGGTATTGATGGCAGTGTCATGTGTGAGCATCTTTTACACTCTAATCACAGCACTAGAATTCCCCTTTGAGCTGTCCTCAGCATTTGCATATCTGTTATTCATAGAGTACTGTTGAGCTGACTGTAAAAGGTGTGATGCTCATTAGTGCAGCTCTTTGAGTACTTTTTCCTCTTTATTGTAGAGACTGAATAGATGCTTTGAAGGTGTTTTTGATTCAATCTGAAGCTGCCCAAAAACCTGCTAAGTGATGACACAGAAATGACACAATAAAGAGATTTTACCTAGTACTAATGGCTTGCATCATGACTCTTTTTACCTAGAGAATAAAAATGAGCAGAGCCAGCTGAGTGAAAATAGGCTACGTTCATATTACAAGCCACATTGCTTAATTTAGATTTTATTTGTTCAGATCTGATTTGCACGTCATGGCGGTTCACATTCATAATTACGAGTGACTTTTATCTGACTCTAATGTTGAAGCCTCTGAAATGGTGTGTATATGCACATCGATACGGCTTTGCCATCTGGGTTAAAATGTTATGAATGCAGTTGTTTATTCGTTTCAAACAATGGATGCGATTTTAGAAAAAGTATGCTTGGGAATTTGGGACTGACATCATCAAGCACCTCATGTATACACAAAAGCAAAAAAGATTCCGATCTGCCCACGTACTAAAGTGACTCAGACCAGATCTGGAACACATCAGAATTGAGTCTCTCCAGTCTGGTGATGTGGATGTGGCCAGGAATTCCTCCAGAATTTAACTGATTTCATAGACTGATATTCACCCTAAAATGCATGCACCTTTACTTATATTGCTGAAATTGTACTTAATCTATATCATATTCTAGAAAAGAAACGAAGGAACATGGAGTTGATCCCTTTGACAGCTAGAATGGTAATGACACACCTTGTCAACCATTTGGGCCACCAACCCCTCAGCGGTGGCCCTGCACTACTGCACAGCATGGTTAACGAAAACCATGACAACCCCTACGTGGAGTCGTCTGAACTCTCCTCAGAGGTCTTCAAGAGCCCCAACCTGCAGCTTTTTGTCTTCAACGATAGCACACTTGTGTCTTACCTTCAAATTCCGTCCGATCCAACATCCCTCTCAAGCACAAACTCCAAAGAGAACTCATCTGAGGTGCGAGTGATTGTGCGGGACATCTCTGGGAAGTACTCGTGGGACGGCAGTGTCCTTTATAAGACGTTAGACAGGACAAACTCGCACAGCAACAGCACTGGAGATGAGCCTCCACAGCACCACGCTAACTGTTCATCCACTTCCTCATCTCATGCCAGTAGATGCTCATCAGAGTTGGAGGTTGAGGATAGTGTGGATGCTTTGGACCAGCTTTTGGAGCAACTGGGCCACAGCAGTCCTGAGTGCCTCCCTCAGCCTCAACAGAGACTCACGCAGCCAGCTCCAGCACCTGTGGGCATGAACCCAGAGACAGAAGTTGCCATCATGGAGGCCATTCATAGACAAGCACAGCAGGAGGAGGAGGAGCTGACCTGCAGACGAAATGAAGACCCCAGTGTCAAAGCACCCAGTCAGATGAAGCCCATTCACCAGGAGCCCAACGCACCATTCTTTTTCTGCCGCCTTCTGCTCAATGAGCTTGGCATGAACTCCTGGGACCGCAGGTACATGTCCATTATATGTCTCATAAATTGAATAATTGTGTTGAATTATTTACCTCTAATCTCTATTGATTATAAACCGATGGAGAAACATACTGTAGAAAACCACAGTTCACACTCCTACAGTTTCAGTTCTTCTCCACATTCTCCCTTTAATGCAAAGAATACACCATAGTATTCAGTGGCCACCTGTACTGTAGATATATTATTTTGGGGTTTGTGCTATAATTCTTAAAAACAATGGAGCAAACTGTCTTTAATATGGTCAGATTCCGCCCATGATGTAAATCTTGTATTCACTGGAACAGTTTTCGACAGCTTTGAGAGAAGAAGAATATGGATGAGAGTGAATTAAATGTATTAAATAATTATATAGAGGCATTGTCTTGACTACATTTTCTTAATTGCAGGAAAAGCTTTCATCTCCTGAAGAAGAACTCGAAGCTCTTAAGAGAACTGAAGAATTTGGATTCGAGGCAGTGGTAGGTTTTAGATGCTCTCATGTTCATCTTTAAGTGCTTCATTAGGTTTGAAATGGTATGCAAGCTTTTATCTCTAATTACCAACTCTTTGTGAACAAAGACTAGCTATATTATCTATGCCCAGTTGCACTGGAAAATGCTAAACCATGCTTAGATATGATAAAGAAAGGAATGAAACTGCCTAATTAATCTACTGGTAAAGCTAAACTGAAATCAGTTGTAACGCTGTATTTTTAATTTTTTTATTTCTTATGATACATTATTGCACCACACTGATCACTCATGGCCTTAATTATAGCGCGCATTTAGGGAACAGATTCACCTAGTGCAATACCCAATGTGACTGCAGGCAGCTGGCTAAATCCTTTAAGAGCACTATTAGTGAGACATGTCTTAAGGCCACTCTTAGCTACTCCTTTCTTTCAACCCCCCACTAGCCTAATCCTGCCCATCTCTGGCAGAACACAGCTCAGCACTCCTCAAGCCACTGCGATCAATAGGCACTCAGAGTGGCTAATTACAGAGGCTTATTAAAGAATACCCCCAGGATCGGCCCAAACTTTCTCCCCGTGCACATACCTGGCTTGTGCATAGCAACTGCTGTCAGAGCATGCCGAACATCACAGTGCAAGGGCACGGTGCTTCCACAGCAACGCTGCTCAAACGGCGGCGGAGAGGACTGCAGAGATTAAATGTTTATTAATTTTACCCGAGTGGCTTTTTTTCTACTTTTACTGATTTTATTTTATTATATTTATATCCGAATGTAGCTTTTTCTATTTTCTCTGGACTAAAATCACAATCTCTTGTACTGTTTTTAATATTGTGCTACTTACCCGCATACCTAATGAATATGCAAAGTATTTGGGCTATGAATTTTTTTTTTTATTATACTGTATTACTATTGTGACCACAGTCCAGGCTGGCCATTGGATATTCATTCTAAATAATGTATGATCACCAAACAGCATGTTTGTTTAAGCATGCGCTATTTATACATTATGCTTTTTGTGATATTTAACCAATTTTTTGTTTTGCTGATGTAATTTTGCTGTGTCCCTTTGTTTCAGTCGAGAAACGCACAAAATTGCTGTGTTCTATATTGGAGAAGGCCAGGAGGACAAGTGCTCCATATTGTCTAATAATGAGGGCAGCCAAGCTTATGAGGACTTTGTCTCTGGCCTCGGCTGGGAGGTACAAATCAAACGTCCACTCTGTCACATTCTCAGCATTGAAACACTTCAACGCACAATGATATCATATACAGCATTTCCACTTCTTGAATGTATTTCATTGTCCATCTCAAACCCCACAGGTGGACCTGGCTACTCACTGTGGTTTTATGGGAGGTTTGCAGAGGAACGGCAGCACTGGGAACACTGCCCCGTACTACGCCACCTCAAACGTGGAGGTCATCTTCCATGTGTCCACTCGTATGCCCTCTGACTCAGATGACTCGATCACTAAAAAGGTACTGGTCATTCTATCCGTTTGTATCCACCGATATTCTGAGAATATTGTCGTTACACAGTTGAACTACTTTGTTGTAATAGGTCTTGACACAGCTAATCATGTTATGTTTCCCTGCATCTATTTACATATTCATACAGACTACCTGGTGTATCTGGGGAACTGTTAGGCTGATAGTAGATTAGTGTAATAAAGCATGTGACAGGCACATGTAAAGCGTGACTCTGCGCCTGTGCTGTCGATTACCAGGCTCTGTGTGCTTGCTGTTAGCTGAAGCACTGTAGAGCCGAAGAGAGCAGTAGTCATGTCCTGCCTCAGTAATGGTTCTGACTCTCTTGATTCCTGCTTGTGCTGTGACCTGGGCCCCGATCATCCCATTAAGTCATTGTGCCAGGGCCAGGGTCCTGCTAGATGCCCTGCTGTCAAATTCCGCCCGTGTTGGCGGGGTAGCGATCGACAGGCGTTAGCTCGTTAGCACTGGCGAAATGAGCCACCAGGCTCCTGCTTTGCGAATGCCGCCAATCTGATCATGTGCGCACCCACAGAGAGGAGATTCATCAGGAAGATCACACTGACACGGCTCACTGTTAGTGTTTTATTAGTCTGTCTCAGCCACATTCGATTTTTTTTTCCCCCAGCCCAGCACATGCACCGGAGGCGTGGTTCAGCAGTGTGTAGGTGTCTGTGTGTGTGAAAGCGCATGTTGGAAGGCTGTGTGCCGTAAGCAGTGTTCGATTCATTTGGGCCCCTTAATTGCTTTGCTCCTTCTCCGGTGGTAACCAGAGAGCGAGTGTGTGCTGCAAGGGAGTAGAGGGAGGGGGTAATAATTCTGCTTTATCAGCCACAGCCAGGCAGGAAGTTACCCTCTAAATTACAAATGTAACTTTGAGTCAGAAGGAGGGGAAGATGGGAAAAGCAGCAAGGAAAAAGGAATTCCTGAATTCAATTTTTTGCTGGAGGGCAGAGCAGCTGGCTGTGCGAGTAATGCAGTTATTTGAAGGGCTCAGCCATTCAAGGCCAAGGCCTGTCAGGAGGCAGCCGGTCAGCCTGACACACAAACTCACCCACACACACGCGCACGCACGCGCGCACACACACACACACTCGTACTCCGATCTACCTCTACCTTATATAGAGCAGGAGGAAAAACCTCTGTATCCGCAGCATGTGTAGCATTTTATTTGTTTGTGTGAATCTTGTTCAGTTTACTTTTGCAAACGAGGTTGGGTGAGGGTTAAATGAGGCTAATAATCATCTCTCAGTCATCCAAATCATGCATTATCACAATGTTGTCTTTAACACCTGGTGCATTTCGGTTTAATAGGAATCTCTAATATGTGTACAGCATGTTGTGTATTTCCCCTTTTCCCTGACCTATTTACATACCATTGATTCTTCTGCTGTCACTGAAAGGGATCAGCATGCACTGGCCCAATCAGCTTGTTGTGGATTTATTTCATTTTAGGCCATTAGCATAATTAAGGGCTTAGGGGGAAATGTAGTAATTGCATTTTTTTGGTGGAGAGGGCATGTTTCGCTAATGGCTCATTAGGCGCCAGTGCATTGGCAGATGTTCGACAGCCTATCAAAATATCCTACCTTGACTTTGACTTGTTTTCAGTCAATTGTAACCATTTTCATATACACTCATTTGCAGCTAAAATAATTTACACACACCTACTTGTTTAACTTCCACTTCTTGGCATTATTTGTAGATACTCAAAACTGCATTACCGCTCACACAAATTAAAAGAACAGGTATTATTAATTATTGTTTCATTCTTATATACGTAATTGACATTGTGTACGTGATATTGGGCTACAATTTAATTCATTCACTTACATTTTGTTCGGAAATGGTTGTCTTACCTCCGCTCCGAGTACGAAAAACGGAAAAAAAATTATTTCCCTGAAATGTATTTCCTAGTTTAATATAAAATGAAAATGTTAGCAATTTGGCAGACAGAACAGTCAATTTAATCTGTAATTGACTCATTATAATCCAATTTCTTTAACTTATTTTTCTCCACATTTGAAAGCATTGTTACAAGATGGAGGACCATTTTTACAAACCTAAAATTAGTGCGTCTTCAAAACAAATTTTCATAATCAAGTCTTAATAGAGTGTGTGCACATTGTCAGTGCCCAGTGGAAATTGAATCATTAGTGTGTTCTTTGAATCAGACCAAAGTGCTCTTAAAGTAGCATCATCGGGCCACTGCACGATCGTGGAAAAGTCTAGGTTTTAATACCACTCGCTTAGATAACATTGTCACATTTCATTTTTTATTCCATGATTGTTCAGTGGCCAGAGCAAACAGGATCCTATCGTATCGTTGTGAATATTAGTCACATTGTTCTATACCATAGCCATTTCCAGTAACTATTATTAGTGTTAGTATTATAGCTTTAAGGACCAGACAGCTTTTTTTTTGGTACTGTATGTACTTAAGTAAAAACAACTTCATGGATAAAATTCCCTTAGGTGTGAATAATTGTGCGAATGCTTGGCCTGTGATGGATTGGTGTTCATTCATTCATTGATTCATTTTCTATACCGCTTAATCCTGTGTTCAGGGTCGCGGGGGACCTGGAGCCTATCCCAGGAGACTTCGGGCACTAGGCGGGGTACACCCTGGACAGGGTGCCAATCTATCGCAGGGCACACACACATACACACACTCACACACCCAATCACACACTATGGGCAATTTGGGAACACCAATTAGCCTAACCTGCATATCTTTGGACTGTGGGAGGAAACCGGAGTACCCGGAGGAAACCCACCAAGCACGGGGAGAACATGCAAACTCCATGCACATAGAGACGGGAATCGAGCCTGGCCGGGGAATCGAACCCAGACCCTGGAGGTGCAAGGCGACAGTGCTAACCACTACAGGATTGGTGTTTCATCCAGAATTATTTCCCAGATCATGAATACGCATCATCATGAGCTTGACCAGGATGAAGCTGTTGTTAAAGATGAGCTGGCGGTTGGCCATAAATGTGAGTCAAAGGCTGTTATATTGTCTTAGACAAGGGGCAATGGCTTATTTCACACTCTGTCAAGAGGCATCTTTGTGCACATGTTTCTGACATAGATATGTTTGGTGATCTGACACTAGTTATTATCAGGGCTTATTATCCTGGTAAATGTATTGTTTGGAAAAATCCATCTTCTACCACCAATTGTGTATCAAAAAAAAGCATATTTTTAGTTCAATCACTTCACTAGTTTCCCATCATCTCCTAGCTGCTAGCAACAAAATGCAACAGAAGAATTATAAATATAAAATGACCCTATGAGAGATTTAGGACCTGCATTTTAGACAACACTCTTCACCACCTGCATTGAAACACTGGTTGACATAATGTGTTTTGGCATCTGTCCATCTTTTCTTTACAGTTCCAGTGACTAGAATCTATGACGAGGCACACTGAAGTTCTGGTGCCCCAACTCCTTCTTAAGACACTTCACGTTTGTTTGTAGCGTATGGTTTGTCTAACTGTTTTTAAACATCCTTTTCTCTGTCTGTATTCTCATGTATCCAGCTTCGTCATCTGGGAAACGATGAAGTGCACATTGTGTGGTCAGAGCACACGCGGGACTACAGGCGTGGCATCATCCCTACTGACTTTGGAGATGTACTCATCATCATCTACCCCATGAAGAACCAAATGTTCTTTATTCAGATCATTAAGAAACCACAGGTATGCTTACTGATGGCCACTTGCTGCATTTTTCATGAATAATGAAAAATGTATAAAAATTCTCACCACATGGTAGAACACTTAAATGTATTTATAAAATATGGAAATATGGGATTTGTCTATTATATCAAAATATTTTATATATGTATGTATATATATGTGTGTGTGTGTGTGTGTGTGTGTGTGTGTGTGATAACATTTTGCCTTAACTCAGTGCTCTTTTGGTTGAGTTGATGGTTTGTCTGGTAGAATCCATAAATGCCCCCCTCCCATACCTGAGACCATTACTGCACTGTCGGCTTGCGCTCTCATCATTGCCAGACTAGCTTTCATCTTCATTGTTCACTCGTACTGCGCACACACAGACATCTGTTGCTTGCTTGGACATCAGACAGGTCAAAAGCTTCATGAGTGACCAAAGTAGGGTCACTAGGAATTTCTTTACAAGCCTAATTGAATTACACTGGCACATATTTGTGGAGTGTTTGGATAACATATTTAACTCCTGCAACATTTACATACATTTTGAATGAAATCCTTTTAAACTATGATGAAAGCAAGTGTATCTACAGTATGTGTGTGTGTGTGTGTATATATATATATATATATATATATATATATATATATATATATATATATATATATATATATAAAAAATATATATATATATATATATATATATATATATATATATATATATATATATATATATAAAACAAGGTTAAAAAAACAAACAAACACAGTAAATTATCCTGTGGCTCCATAGTGGTAAAAGCATCTATAATAGCACAGGAGGCAGAGTCGTATTTGAAGAAATTCTCTTGGCTGCATCAGTGCCAAGACAAATAACTCAATGCTATGTTCAATGAGTACAAGCCTTGAGAGAGGGAAGTGCAGCATTCCATATTGACTGAAGTCATTTTGGTCTGTCATGCTTATTGATTTTCTTTGCTGATGTGGATGTGTAATTGTCGAAGAGCGAAAATAGAGTGATCATTATCTCAGCTAAGCCAAAATGCAGTAATATACATTGTTTTACTGGTTCAGCTTCATCACTCAATTGCAATAATGATTTTTAAAAGATATCTGTCTTGGAAGCATCATCAGCCAGTGACTGAAGTCTTTAAATTAGACTCTTTCCTCCTGTCTCAGGTCCCTTTCTTTGGCCCTCTGTTTGATGGAGCAATCGTGACAGGGACGCTGCTGCCGAGTCTTGTGCGGTTCACGTGCATCAACGCCAGCAGAGCAGTGAAGTCTCGACTGACACTTTACCAGAGCTTGTATCCTTTCTTCTCTTCTTTTCACCTCAGAATTAATTTGACCACAATCAGGAAAAAAAAACAGAGGTTACTAAGGTAGGATCTGGGAAATTATTGTAGAAGTCTGTGCCAAGTTTATGGATTTTAACACAAGTCTTATGGAAGTACTATAATGTGTCATCTATACTTTTACCATTTCATGTCTAGATTTGTAACAGGTTTTATATAATTGTGTTGGATTCCTAGGTTTAAGCAAAGGAAAAGACATAAAGCAGGTTTCAACCTTTTCCTGAATCCCATTCTCATTCAGTTCAGTACTGTATGTGTTGTAATTCTCTTCCTCCTGTCTCTTGAAAAGCCGAATGAGAGCAAAAACATGGTCACTTTTCACAGCTTTGAACAAAGGCTTGATCTGTTCTAATGAATAATTAAACACTCTGACTCATGCGCATTGCAAGAGCAGCTGCTGTACAAGACCTTTTTCACATACATGGACACATCCACTTAGACCTTAATTTTTTGTTCTCTCTCCTTATCTCTTTCTGCCTCCTTTACTCTTACCCCTTTCAGTATGTCTGTCTCTTCGTCATACTTCCTTTTATTTTCATTCTCTTGCCTTATGTCTTTTTCTCCTGCGCTGCTCAGAACAATAACCTTGCCTCTGTCGCTGAAAGCCGACTGTATTCTTGCAGAGATTAAATCTCCTCTGGAGTTTCCTCATCCAACAATAGTCGGGGTCCGTGCAATCTACCGTCTTGTTGTGCGACAGTGCTCCAAGGTAATTAGCTGAATATTTCTTCAAAGGGAGCGGCTGTGCTTGGGGTGCAGCCTGATAAAAGCAGGTCCAGCTCTAGAGAGGCCTCCAGCAGCCCTCCTCTCCACTACTCCATCACTCACCTCTAATTGGATGGGCTGTGGAGAAATGGCCACCAGCACTTGGCCAGGTGCACCACAGTCCACCTCCTTGCCCTGAACTGCCCCATGCCATGTTTGTGCATTTGTGTAGGTGTGGGCGCTCTTGCTCATGCGTATATCCATTGCCACACCTTGTGCAGTGGTGCTGTTCTCAGGTTGCTGTAGCCAAGAGAGTAGTGTTATTCCAGAGGACCTGGTGGGAGCTCTTTGGACAGAGAAGCCTCTCTCCTGCTGACACTGTATTACACAGCCCTTTCAAATCACACATAATGTGTCATCTATTATTGATTCAGCTCTACTGAAAAAAAAATAAAAAATAGCCACTGTGAGTTTGAAGTCTGATGTGCCAAATCCCTTTTTCAAGTGCGAGTGGACAGGGCTTGTAATCTTAAAATTCATTCTACCAATTTTCAGAAAGAAAAATGTTCAAGAAATGAAAGATGCCTTCCATGCAAGTCAGGTCATTTTGATACGCTGCACGACTTAAGCCAAAGTTCAATGCGTATACATGCATGATAAGGGTTTACTAAAATCAATTTCTGGGTTTATTTATTCATTAAGGATATTTGTTTACTGGTTTTATGGTTTACTGAATATTCATGACACTCTCCTGAAGCCTGTCTCCCTGTTACGATGTCAGACAGTTAAAGTGATTACCGTGGGAGTTGGAGCAGTGGTCAGGTGGGCATTTAAGAGGTAAGCCTGAGATTCACTGACCTAGTGAGTCTGCCTCACTAGCTTCCCTGCTGACCGGAATCGATGGAGTAAGCATGTTTCCTGACTTCTCTCTCTCCCCTTCACTCCCTCCCTGCTCTGGCCCTTTCTTCCTCTTTTCTTCAGTCAGATCCAGCTCCAGGCGCCAATCAATAGCTATAATCTGTTCCTACCCATCGCCAGTCATGCAAGCTCCAGCTTTTAGCACTCATCAGAAGAAGGATGAGAGGGAGGAGGGCTATTGCCAAATAGGAGTATCTTTCCTTGATGCTTTCTTCATCGCTACTCTCCCATTAATCAGTTGTAATGAGCTTCATGACACTGTAGATCCAAGCTTTCACCTTCTAGTGGGTATTTCTTGATGTATTAGTGTGAAATAAATATAAGTGTAAGTACCTAGTTTGAAACAGAAATTATGAAGGAAAACATCTAATTCAGTTCTATTGCCTTTATGGAATTCATATTAAATATTTAAATAAGCATTTCAGTCATTATCTACCATGTCAGATGTACTATATTCAGTGAGGTTAGACTCTGCTGTCTATCGGTACGTTGTCTGAGGCAGGCCTGTGTGAGTCCAGTGCTCCCCCCAATCATAGTGTGGTGACTCTAATCCCATTTTCACTCCAGTACACCAGCTTCTCCCCCCCTTTCCGCCTGCCTCCCTGCTCCTCCCAACTCACCAGCTGTTCCCAGAGGCTTCTTACAATATCAAATGTGTTCAGATTCCCCATACCCCATTGCACCTCCCTCCAGCTCCCCCCTTCCCACTTTTTCTCCCACTGCTTTTTTTTTTTTTCTTAAATCCATTTAGCCTTAAAAAAAAAAAAAAAAAAAACCTCAATACAAACTCATATACTCTCTGCTCTTCTCTCAAGAACAAGATCCATACGCTCAGGTTTTGGTTGAAGACCTCTCAAACACACACGAACACACACGCACACACGTGCATACTCTTAAAAAGTGGGTGGCTCTCATCCACAGGCCTGTCATGCCCAGCCCTGACTAGAGAGTCACTCAGTCCCATATGGCATATGGCGTATAGCTGCTGCTTTATATGAAATGTACAACCATTCTCCCCTCCCTCTCTTCTCTCTCCCACTCCTCTAATGCTGAATGACTCATTGCATTATTTCTCTCTCTCTCTCTCCCCCATCTAACTCGCCTTCTGCTCATGATTGGAACAAAGACATCTCTCTCTCTCTCTCTCTCTCTCTCTCTCTCTCTCTCTCTCTCTCTCTCACACGCACGCGCGCGCGCACTCATGCAAGTCCGCACACACAAATCTCCCAGGAGTGGCGCTTTCTTTTGGGTAACACCAACTTAAACACAGGGATAGAACAAGTTTGTAAACAACTAATAGACTGGCAGATGGCAGTGGATGCTGAACTTCTTTTCAGCTTTCAGCTATCTTTATCAAGTACTGCCTTTCACTGGCATTTATAAGAAAGAATTAGCAGTACACTGGTACACTGCATCTGCAATCACCAGTTATACTGTAAGACTAACTGCGTTTAAGAGATCCTTAAAGATTCTTCCTACCCACTGTGGGACACAATCCTACACTATGTCTTTAACTATCAGGTCGACTCCAGGCCTTCAGCCCCTCCCTCAAAATAGTAGTGAACTTCGTTTGTGCCTGACATCTGTCAGCGTTTCTGGCAGTGTCATGGAGGGGGTGGTGAGGCTAGATCTACGTGAGATCCTTCAGCATGGGGAATTCTGTGGACATGCAGGGGTAGAGTTACCTTGAACTCACTCCATTATTACTGCTCCCTCAGGAGTAACGCACAGACGAGCTGGGAAAACGTTACTTAATCACCTCTTAAGCATGAAGGATGAGTCTGTTAATTTACACTTACCGCAGTTTGAGTGTCGCCCTGTGTGTATATTCTGAGAGGATTAATTTTTTTTTTTTTTTTGTAATCTTTATGTAAAAAGGGAATTATAATATACAGTATCCGATAATAAATTTATACTCTGGCAAAAACAGTACTATCCTTCTGTGGTTCAAATAATTAATTGCAACCAATCATTTAGCAAATGCATGAACTTCCTGCTTGTTTTTGCCTGAGTGCGCTAGGTGACCGTTTAGGAGCCACGTTAATTGTGATTGATGGCAAAGCAGGCGAGGGGGAGTGTTAAACCTACTTGCCTTCTCAGAGTAATTAGCATCCAGCTAGCCGTTCCATCTGTCTGGCCAAGCCTTCTTTAATTAATGAACTTTCTTTCTCCTCCCTTGCCAGACGGCTAACACTGGGACATAGCTGTTAGTCATCTCAGGTTATCCAAATGGATGTTGTTGTGCAGTCTTTTTCCCATGAATACAATACAAGTCCTCATTGATTAGTTTTGTATGTGATTTCTCAGGCTGGCTTACACACGTCATGTTGCTACTTAACCACAGTGATAATGAACAAGCTTCCGGCAAGCTGCGGTGTTTAAGTGTAGAAGTATTTGAAGTGTACGAGAGATGTTTGAGCGTGATTGCTGTTCTGAGAGGATGACTGGCACTGTGGCTTTGGTTTGTTCTGTTTTGTTTCTTGGATGAAATTTCCCAAAGCACCAGCATTATTCTCTATGTGATAGTCACTCCCAAACGCTTCCTTAGAAACCTCTAGTGTCTCCAAGTGCATGTGTGTGCATTCTCCTGTGCATCTTTGATTTTCCTCCTCCTAATCGGCCTGGTCATTCACGACTGGCCCGTGTTTAAGCACATTTCCTATTCTGTGGATTCCTTTGTCTGAGGCTTGTGCTGATAAGAATCCTGCCTCTAGGGCTCTTGTGATATTGAAATTCTCCAATGCTGAGAAAGAGCCTTCAATCATTCATTATCAGTACCACACTGATTACTATTCAGTCTCCTCGGTTCCAGGCAGGCGTCTGTGCTCTGTCCCACCAGGCTGGGCCTGAATAGAGCACGGCACAGCACGCTTATCCTCGCTTATCCTACACATATCCAATTCTTTCACTAAATGTCACAAAAATGTCACCTGCCATGTAACCCACTGGTATTATTCTGTCTTTTTTTCTTCCCTTCAATCATACATTTTTTATTACAGCCTCCAGGTTTTTTGAAGATATGATTAACATTTAACCCATTTTATGTAATTAATACAAATAATCTTTCTAGCGTGGTTGTTTTTCATTTATTCAGTGTTACACCACATTGCATGTCAAAGGTTTTTAATGAAATAACATTTATAGAGTAATGCACGCTTCATTTGGATCTTCTCATTTAGACTATTATTCCAAAGAGTAATAAGTAATAAGATTATTCGGTTGTAAATGCAGGTCTTTCAATGCTGTTTGTTTAAAGACGGTGGCTCTCTGTTTCTCATTACGGGCAATCTTAAAAGAGGATGATTTAGTTGATTATTAATAAGTTCTGCATTAATACCACTTTAAATAGTTCAAAGGCAGCGAGGGCTCCTTCATACGCTGGACCTAATTGTATTGTACTAAAGCATGCCCTTATGTTCGCCATTTGCATCTTTGTACAAAATGGAGTCCTCTGCATTGAAAGATAAACAAAACAACAGCAGAAAACAAGAGCGCAACATAAAAGTGTGCATCATGCTTTTGTCCATCGCTTCTCTACACCAGAGGTGGTCTTTGATGTGTAAATGGAGTTTCTTTACATTCTGGAGAAGACTGTAGTTGGTTGCTTGAGAATGACAATGGAGGGCTAGGCTGCAACACATCATTGGTTTTCTTAGAGTTTTATTGTGTTTCTAATGAGTTAACTGCACACTGGTGTGTAGAGGCATGAGGTTGCTTTCATACCCGTGCATGTGTGAAAATAATTGGGTACAACATTATTATTATTATTATTATTATTATTTACAAAGCATTTCCCATCTTTCTCATACATCTCAGGCATCTTACAACTTTTTGTAACTACTCAGTTACCGGTTGTAAAGGCTTCCTTTCATTTCTTTCATTGGACTGCAAGGCGGTCAATTTGTTTCTGAAAAAAAAAAAAAAACACTTAGCATCTCATTTCACTGTCCTCATCTTTGCAACAAACACTGCATATAGCCCCTAATTAGTATTGAGAGACCCTACAAATCTATAGCTATTGTTATTCAGATTGTGTTATTCATGCTTTATGCACAGAGCCCCAAGCTGAGGATACCATGGGCTTTGTATGAATCTTCAGCATATAAAGCAGTAACCCCCTCTTATTTTGTTTTGTCTCACATCTCAAAAACTCATCACTCCAGCACAGGCAGAGCGTCTTTCCTCTTCCTCTACCCAAGTTCACCATCACATATCCTCTGTCAGCTTTGTCTCCTTTCGAAAAGCCCAGTTATCCTGAGGAGTCCACACAATAGTCTTAAACAGACCTGATCAATTACCCAACATCCCGGCTGAGCTGGAACTTCTATGATTAAAGCCCTGTCCACAAACAACCAATGGCATTGTGTTGCACAGTACTATTAAAGCAGTTTTGTAGCTCAGGGGTAGAGCGCTACTTGTTTTCATATTGTCGGTCCTGAGTTGTGTCGAATTTAGGCTTTGTTCAAAATGTTGTATTCTGTTGACGAGTGAAGCAACATTCTCAAATTATCAGCTGTCTTTTTACAAGCAGTTGTAAATGTTCATTGTCTGGTTGGCCCATTTAAGACCTCATCTATGGCGTCTACGGCTAACTAAATGAGCTCCATGCAGGCATACTTGTTCTATGCACACTCTTGATTAACCCTGCAGTGACTGGCTAATGTCATTGAAGGAGGACCACCTGGTGGGGGGGACTGTACAGTCAGCTGCCACTGAAAGCTGCTGAATGCCTCGGACCAGGTGCCAGCTTCCACAGTCTAGCTAATTGTTGCCGTGTAATAGTGCGCTTGATTGCACAGAATGCCTCAAGGCGAGGATTAAGGAAGAAAAGAAGATGAAGGGGAAGAAAAGCTGTTGCCAAACCAGAAGTCTGTTTTCTGCCCCCCCCCCCCCCCCCCCTCACTCATGTAATGTATTCTTGCCTTTTACTTTATTCAGATCTGTTCAGGTAGGACTGGCCCTCTCTGTTTTGATACAAAGCCAAGTCCTTTCATCCACTAGATGGTGGATTAGTGGATTGTCATCCATCTTGGTTTTAAATTTTGGAAGCTGCATTCATATATTTCCATCTGTATCCTAGATCCAAGGTTTTTGCCTCTGAAGCAGCTGCACTGTGAGTGTGAGAGGAGCTGTCCACAGCACCATACCCCAGGACGTAGAGTAGCTTTCACTTTTCTTTCACAAATGTCGTCTTTCACTGGACTTCACAGTCTAATGGTAGTCCACGTTTTCAATGTAGCATGTTCACTACATGCTACATTGAAAACGTGGACTACCATTAGACTGTCAACCTGAGTCTATTGATATATTCATGTTTAGCTAATTATTAAATATTGTGTGCGCGCAATGTCTCGTGAATTAATCGCGATGTTGTATTGAAGAGTGATCAGATTGATGAAGCTTTTCATCCCGAGGATCCTTGTGTCAGCTATAAAAGATCTTTTCAAAGATCTACCTTCCTGCCCGTGACTGAGTCGCGTCCTCACTAATGCATCTATCTTGTTATAACGTTCACCATAATGCATCAGTTACTGTTGATTGCCTTTAATAGTATCAGCTTGTTTGCGTGATTATTTTTCCATTGTGTACCACATCTAAGGCTCTGTTTTGTTAATGCAGGGTTCTTATAAAAGAGTGGCGAGGCTGTTCTGTAGCTCATCTGAATGCAGGGGAAGCAAGTGCACACTTATACGTAGTTCAGTATAGGAGTGGGGGAATTGAAAAACAGTATTGTATAACGATACATTTAAATGATATATCACGCATCACAATGTGGACATTTTTACATTAAAATACTTATTAATAATACTTAAATGGTTTTCAAAAGAATGAACACCAAAGCAATCTGAAAACAATATTATATAAAATCTTTGCAAAGATTATAATTTTATGGATACAGTACAAATTTAAAAGTTGTCCCATCTGAGTTTTAATTGTTATACAATTATATCATTAACGGTATTACAGAACAATATTGAATTTGAATCTCAAATTCATATTATTTTAACTAATGAGCCAGAATAACTCAGATGTATGACTTTTTAATTTAGATTTTCTTTAATAAACTGCATTTGTGCAAAAAAAGAGTGCTTAGTCACGGTACACATTTCCTTGATCATCCCCTCCCCAGTGATGTACTATATGAGTGCTCTCAATGTCCCTTCGGTGGCGCTATTAGAATAGTGCAACCTGTTGACCTTTTCCATTCTCACTCCATTTTGACAAGCCCTCTTCCTTGCTCCCCAGATCGGATCAATAGTTACTGTGCTATTAGGAGAGCTAATGTTACGTGTTCAACTCTCGACGTGGCAGACGTTTGATTTAGCAAGCTTATAAATCTGTGTTCATGCCAGCCGAGTCTGTCGGGTCTTTGTGGGAATCTGTGCTGGCAGTGATGTCATGCTCATAATTCCATTTCTTTGCGTCTGCTTCTCAGATGGATGCTGCAGAGGTGAGATGTAAAGGATGTCCCCCTGGAGGTTCAATTAACCTGTCCTTACCCTCACCCCTCATCCCTCCCCTGAACTTTCAGCCCCTCAGCGCAGGACTTAATTAGGGGTGGTGTGTACAGAAACACACTCGTCGATACAAATAAATTTTTTCCATTTAGTTTGTTTGCTTAGGGTTGTGGACCCAGCATTATTGGGTTTACAACATCTATGAGGAAACAGTATTGTTTTCATTGTTTTATATGTTCTCTTTATTTCCATCTATATTTTTGTTCATTCCTTTATTCTTTTTTTCCCCTGTCATTCTCTGTGTCTCTCTCTCCAACCTATAATCACCTCACACCTCCTCTTGGTTTTTTCCACTGGGACAAACTTCACGCCTCAGTCCAATGGCGTGACAACAGGTACCCTTGCAGCAGTGGCCCAGAAATTCACCAATCAACACCTGCTGTCCCATGGGCTCATGTAGCTGACAGAAAACGGCATATAGTCCAACACTGGGGACATAATTCCTTTCTCCTCTACTTTTCCTCCTTCTTATGTCTGGCTAAAAAATTACGTTTTTCATGATTTCATCCCTCTTAAACATGTAGGGGTTTTCCCTTTGTAAAGTTATGAATTATGTCTGATCCACAACCTAATTTGTGACTTGGACTTGAAGATTTTGTCTCTTTAGTTGCTTTTATAGTAATAGATCAGAAGAGGTTTATTTTTCTAATCATGTAGGTTTCCTATATTCTGTATATGCATTCAGCAGTTATTTCTTAGAAATAAAAATATTTATGGTTTAGCCATTACATTAATGAATGTTAACTTCTTGCAACATGGCAAGATAGTTCAGTGGAAACTGAAGGACGTGGGACATGAATGGCATGTTTGCTTTTGATATGAGGCAAACTTTGAGCCAATAGAAAACAAGAAAGTGGACTGTTGTCATGGGTATGAAGAAGAATTGGACCGTTTTGTCTTAATGCAGTTTATTATTAATGCTGTTAGCATGGAACTGCCATGTCCACGAACACGCTAAACTCAGTGCATTAAAATTGTTGTTGTACAGTTTTCTTGTTAGCAATAGTGGCACCACTGATAGTGTTACTGTTACATTTCCTTGCTTGTGAGTGCAATAACAGTCCCCATTCTTTTGCAGGTTGTTATGCTTCAAAAGTAGTTACTGTACGATGTATTGACTGTTTATCTGATTTCCAGGAGAAATCTAATATGGGATTGCAACTTTTAGTCATAAAATGTTACCGTATAAGCAGTACCAGCCAGTATTTCAAAAGCGCCTGACACCCCCCCCCCCCAACCACCACCACTGTCTCTCTAACTGGCCAATTATCCTCTTCCTTGGCCGGACAGCAAGGTCATTGTGATTGGCTGAGGTTAATGGCTGGTGCTTGGGTAGAGTGGAGGTCGAGCATGCGTGGCCACTCTCTACTTCTTCAACTTGTCACTCTTCACACAAGAGCCCATTTAGTCACCACCAGAGTGAAGGAAAAGGAAATGTGTTGTTAACCTTGGCTTTGCTCATGATAATGACTTTAGTAAAGTGAAGGATTTTCCATCTTTATTTACTCAATAACTGCTCGATGTAGCATTACAATGATTATCACCCTGATGTGTTACTTAGAGACCTTTTCTGGAAAAACGGTTAAAACTAGTTTGTGTCTGTGTGCAAGCTGTCAACAGGTTCACCAGATACAGCTTCAGTACTGTAGCTCTTTGCTCTCATGCTGAAGGAGGACTTGTGAAGCAACATTCAGGTTCTGTGGAAACTTGTACTACAGTGAATTTTTACATCTGCAGTTTTACTGAAGTTCACTTCTGTGTCTAAATCGGTCTGAAATTTCAGAAGGTTCAGGCACAAGTTTCATTGTGGTTAATCAGTTAGTTGGTCGCATTTATCCTCACATACAATGGTAGTACTGTATACGTTTTAGATGATTAGTCAAATTACATGACAAGGTAGTTCCAAAAAAAACAGGAACTTTACCATCCTGCAAGAAATAGAAATGATACAAATACATAAATTCATTCATCCACTTTCCCCTGGAAACTGATGCATTAACAGAAGCTGATTTTCAGCTCCCATATTTAATAAGCTCAGTGCTAAATAAATGTGGAGAGAGACTATGATGATTTTCACACTTTATTCTTTAATTATTTATTCACACTTTATATCTTTTTTGGGGAACTAAAAGATTAAATAATTATTATTATTAATTTAATTTTTTAGAAAATTTAGCGTCCTTTTATAATTACACTTTAGGTTGTTTAAATATGTACTGTAACCCCTCCAGCTTTTCCTAAATAATGAACATGTATTTAAATCAATATTTCTCTGGATGCTGATCTCAAGTGAAATCGAATGACACCATGTATTCTTCAGCTAGGTTATGCATTTAACTCTGTGTTTTCTGTTGTATTGGTGGTCATAACCCTTTTTTATGCATATGGCTTAATGGCAGATTTATGTGCAGTGTCTCGCTGACTTTGTGACCCTGTGTCGATGAGGTTGTACTCGGGTCCTGGTCTCCAGTGTGGTGAGTTCTATTGTTGAAGATTCTGACAGAGGACCAAAGGGGAGGAGTATGAGGGTGGGGTGGCCTCTAAAGTCCCAGGAGGTGCTGGGGCCTGAGTAGACTGCTAATGAGAGGCCATCTGAGTCCCTGTGCACCTTGAACATGGCCACCACTGCCACCTGACCTTGGCTTTGATCCGCCAAACTGATTGACCTCTCTATTCCCCACTGACCACCCCTAGCCATCTGGTCAACACTATGCACTCTCGATCTTAGACCTGTGTACTCATCATGCTTTCTCACACAAATGCTCACCAAAACACTGGCTTTGCATGCCAGAAATTCTTCATAATTATTCATAATTGTTCTTCTTCTTCTTATTATTATTAATATTATTATTATTATTAAAGTTTTTTTTCTCATATTTCTAGCATCAGGTTTTCACTATGTTCCCTATAGTATCTTGCTTTCATGTCCTTCCTTAGCTGACTAATTTAACCAGAGGAGTTTGTTTATGCCTGTCTCTAAATGCTGGATGAATCAGAGTTGTTCCCCAGGCTTCTGCTTTATCCAACACTTAATGCCCTGCTTTGTCACCTGGTGCACCATAGGGTGGCAAAGGAGCCACCACGTACAGGAAAAGAGCATTATCTGTTAAAGCCCGTCTGCAAAATGCTTAGAGGACGTTTTTCTCCATTAAGTGGATTTAAGCTGTCTGTTTCTCTTTCTCTGCTACAACAGTGCCATTGTATTTCCTTTCTGTCTTTCTTCCTTCCCCCTCATTTCCCATCTCCCCACAGGCTGACCTGTACGCCAGTGAGGTCATCACATTATTTTACATGGCAGGGAGGTTTTAAATCTGTGCTCCTTTCATCGTGACCACACTGGTCCTTTGCCTTTTACAAAAGTTCTCCATTTTTAGCCTTTAAAACATTTCCTATTTTTTATAGTGTGCAGAGAGGGAATGAATGCTTTTGGAAATTCCCTACTCACACATTGCTTAGTTACAGACTAAATGTGTTTTTCCATCCCAGGTGTTGACTTGGGTTACAGTTCACTGGAAAATTCCAAACCTTCTGTGATGTTAAGTCATGCACAATCTTTGTTGACCATTGGTTATATTTAAAGCTGGAAAAAATGTCATTTTAATCATTTCTATTTAAAATTTTTTGTTTAGTTTTAATGTTCTCACAGTTTCTACTCTTGCTGTTTTCTGAGTTACCTCCTACACAGATATCCCCAGATCAGATTTACTGGTGGTTGCATTCTAGCTCATATCAGAGTCTTCCACTTTATGGAATTAATGCACATAGCCAACATTCACCTCTGCGTAACGCATGTATTCAACAGAACAGGCTGTACTCGGTGCAAAACAATTAGAGTGATTGAGTGTCTAGGCGAGAGAGGGGAAGATGAGATAAAATGATGCACAAATGTCCAATGGTTAAAGAATGGTTGTGTTAACATACCAACAAAGATTCCTAATAAATGCTCTGTAGCCAGTCTTACCCATTCACCTGTTAGCTTCCGAGTTTGTTTGGTGTACATGCATGTTATTGATTTGCGTCTCTCTTTTGGATTTTCTGTCTCTCCTCCTGCGTCTCTTCATCCCTGAAATGCGGGGGAGTACACAGGAAGTGGAGTGCAGGCTAGAGGCTGCAGCCAGTGGTGGTTCAGCCTCGAGTCAATATTTGTTTTAGAAATCTCAATAGCGGAGGCACACTTGTGTCATCTGTGTAGCCCATAATGGAGCGCCATATGGCTGTGTTGACCTAGTGAGATCAGGGTTATCATCACTCACCCTTATTACTGTTCTCAGTAATTTTTTCCCTAGTATTTCTTTCACTGTATTCTTTTATTTTTAAAAGTATTGCTTAATTCTCTGTAAATCAACCTGTGCCTAAAATTTGCTCAGTCAACAATCTCCCTAGTTTGGAGAATGTCTTTTCAAACTTAATCCCTAAACGTGAGCCATTACTGTAATATGACCCACGTTAACACCGGAGCTAAGTAAGTGAGGTTTCAGAAGTCAGAAATCATAAGTCTGCAGTCAAAGACGAGAACAAAACTCAAGACACAGCAGGGAATCATCATGCTACTTAGTGTTGTTCAAGGCTAATGTTATACAGTATGTAGTCTTCTCTTACAGGACCTTGTTTTTCACTGTCGTGAGTGTCCTCTCTTTCCCACTTTCTGGGTGGTGGAGGGATGAAGAGAGAAAGAGAGGAGTGGAGCAGATTGCTTTCTTTCCATGTACAGCCCTCAGGCTCAGGTGCTTGTCAGTGCTGGGTTCAGAGGGACCTTTTCAACAATTTGTCATGGCTGCCTAAGCCCCTGCTGCGCCGGCACGTGGCGCACACACACACAGGCACACACAAACTCACTCACACACTCACTCGCATACTCGAAGGGGTGTGTGACAGGCAGCTTGGTCATGATGAAGTGCAGGGGCCTTGGCAACAGTCTAGCTCCTGGAAGCATAAGCAGCCTCCCTAATGAGTTGGGAATGGCATCAGTGGGGTCCTTCAGAAATTCAGCAGGCAGGCGTGTAGACAGCCCAGCCTCCACTTCAGCCCAGTCATTAGAGTAGTCATCAGCATCTCTGCTCACAGAGACAAACAGACGCAAGCAAACCAAGTATTTTTATTATTTGTGCTTGCAATTTTCAACACGTATATGTAGCTTTCAGCCGTGACTCATAAACACACAGACGGCTCTTTTTAGTGCGCGGTGGCATAAATCATTATTTGACACAATAGTGATGTTGTGCAGGTTTGTATGAGATCTGAGAAAGCGTTGAGGAGGGAAGCATGCAGTTGAAGTGTAGCAGGCGTGCATGCTGGGACCATGAAGAAACACCTGCTTTTTCATTTATGCGCACTGTTAACTGCCAATGTTAGACATGCTCCGTGTCTGGTAGGCCAGTGGCTTTGAAACGCACTTAATTTTCATCAGTACAATGATTTTATCTTTCTTGCTCTTTTACGCATTTCCTATCTTATCTCCTTGTTTCATATTCAGGACCTACTCATCAAGTCTGAGGCAAATTTGCTAACACCATACAGTAGTTAACTAGTTGAGCAAAAGCCTTTAAACTTATGTGCAAGTTTCCCAGGGCCAATCAAACTACAGTCAAGAAACACTCTATATAGGACACAATGACAACATGTCAAAAAAAAATTCTGTAACTTTGTTTTTATTTGTGTTTTGTTTGACTATTTTCACATTGAGAGTGTGACAAGTGTATCTCTGGAAAGATCTAAGGTGAAGTCTGAAAGAGATAGAGAAAAATTCCAGATTTAAGGTTCAACCGCATGATGTAGCCTAGACTTAAATGAGAATATGAAAGCATTGGTGCTGCAACAAATGTTCAGGTCAATAATTAAAAAGAACTTTTTTTTTCTTCTTACAGGTGCATGAATTGGTGAGATTAACAGTTTTGTTTCATATTTTGTGAACTGCTGACCATATTTCTCCTACATTCAAAATATAACAATTGTTATTTAGAGTGTATATTTAAAAGAAACGACATCACCACAACATATCAAAATAACCTAAGATCATGCAGTATTTGCCGAGCTTTAATAACTTGAATAATAAAATAATAATAAAAAAAATGTCTTAATGCTTTGGCTAAATAATATTAAGAAATCAGTATTTGGTGGAATAACCACAATTTGCAGTTACAGCTGTCGTGCTTTTTGTCCTGCCCTCCACCAGTTTTTGCACATTGCTGTTGGGCAACTTTTTACCACTTTTTTTTGCAAAATAGAAAACGTTATTAGATCAGCCTTGCATGGTGTAGAGAGAGTAAAATCTTATTTGTGCCACTCAGGGTTTTAATCTTTCACAATAGCTAATGTCTCTACTACCTGAAAATATGGACCAAAAACACATGAAAGCATCTTTATGCATCCATGAACATGAATTACTCTGGTACAACTTTCATGACAGAAACATGTGAAGAAATAAATGCCTTGGTGCGAGTGCCAGTGAGGAAGATCATCTCTTGTTAAAATAAACTATTACTAAACCATTTTTAGCTACATCGAGAGAGGCAAAGCAGCTAACATTAATAGAGTGATTACCTCTAATTTAAGGTGGCATCAGATAAAATTTCATGGAGTGCTATAGCTCACAAACTTGTTGCTCAGTTTGAATGAATATAACATAAAGTGTGCTCGATCACATTCTGGATTTGTAATTGTTCACTGAGACCACAAATAGAAAGTGTAAAGGAAAGCTCTACCATTAAGAAATAATGTTTTTACCTTAATAAGAATGATGATGATAATAAGTCTTTTTTTGGTTAGCTGAGAAAGAATTATATAAATTAAAAACACAACTGGTAAGTACAGTTCGCAGGTACAATGTAAGTAATTAAAGCCAAAATTTTTAAGCCATGTTCCGTGCAAAAATGCTTTCTGAGACTCGTATGAAACTTCTTAATCGGTATCGTTATTCAGTATTATTATTCTGTATTTAGAACTAATTTAATGCTTTTTTTATTTTGCTGGAAAAGACACATGGCTAATTCCAGTTAGCCATGCTCTAGTTCTGGTTAGTCATAAGGCTAGGACCGGTTGGCCAACTCGATTTTGCTCATTGGGACTGTACAACTGAACTTTGGAACCCATTTTTGCACGAAACAAGGGTTGGAAAATTTGACCTCACTTACATATACTGTACATTGTACTTGCGCATTGAGGGACAAACTTCATGGTCGGTGTGCAGAGAAGAAAAACTTGTAATGACTTATTGTAATGTTTTTATATGAACCTCGATTTTGATTCAAGACAGACAAAAAAAAAACCTGAACTATGCCTTTAAGTTTACCATTTGAGTTCTTTATTAAGATAATGAAGAGATTGTCAGAAGAGACTTTAATATATGTATTCTGCTACTTCTCTTTTTATCATTAAAATAAACTAAAGTTCTTAAAGAGTTTTTCTTAACATTAAAACGGCATAGTGTTTTAAAAACAAATAATTGTACTTCATACTTATAGCCACATGTATAAAACTTCTTTTTACTTCTTTTTTATAGTATACATATTTTTTTAATAATAAAGATTCCATTGCTATATTGTTCTTGCTAAAAAGGATTGCATTGATGGAAAGTTTTTATTCTATTTTTTTCTTTTCCTTGCGTCATACTTATTTTCCATAACAAACTCACTGTCAGCTATGAGGAGCGGGCTCTCTATCTGGAGGCCATAATTATGAACCACAAGGAAAACCTGACATTTGAGGATTTTGCTGCCCAGGTCTTCTCACCTTCCCCTACCTACTACCCGATGAGTGGGACAGGTAAGAGCCTCTTCCTCTCTCTCTCTCTCTGTATCTACTCATCTATATACATATCTATCGCTTTATCAAACTGAGGTTTGACACGTGCCTCGTCCTTCCTACTGTACACCTGTCTCTTTGCTGCTATTCCCATCCTGCTCTTTACCAAGATGTGTGTATGCATGATTGTGTGTGCGTGCAGTTCAGCTGGCACTATCACCACCAGATCTTAAAGGGATTGTTCACTCATACAGTGCTCATGGTCCTGAATTTAATGTGTTAGTTTAATGACATGCTAATTGCAAGCAGACATTCACTCAGTCTCAGTGTAACAGGTGTGTTTGTTCAAATTAAATTAATGTCAACCAGATGATATGTATGAGAAATAAAAGAAACCCAGAAATTGTAAGTTTAAATGCACATCCAGAAGCATTGCCTGTTATTAAAAACACACGAAATATCATCAGTAAAACTGAATCTGCTTTACATGGGTTGTGAGTAAGCATGTTGTTGAACTGTCATTTTTAAGTTGTAAGCTTGAATCCAGAGCGTCACTTCTGAATGAAATCTTAAAGCAACACATAGAAAAACAAACACAGACTTTTTTCCTCATACAAGGACGTATATCCATGATCTGAGTAATGTCAGTTAAACTACACTTGACAACTGGCTGACAACAGCAAGGCTGTCTTCTACTACTTAGTAGTGATTACAAATTACTTACCATCTGTAGTAAAACTCGATGGTACCTTGATTTGTGGGACTGGTTGTTTAACACAGTTAACAATGTTAATTTAATCATGGAGCTCTGGAAAAAGACTGAGATTTATTTATTTTTTTGCTCAGATAAAAGTCAGAAACTTAAGGTTCTAGCCAAATGCTTCCGTGTAGTGTAATGTCAAAGTAATGTCCCATTGAAAATACCTTGGTGTGAATGATAATCATTGTTTCTGCAGTAACCAGCAGCAGGAGCTGTGTACCACTTCAGAGTGTGTACCACAGACACAGGATGATGGAGTGTCAGATACAGCAGTACTAAAAGTAGATTATACAGCTGGATTAAGTATGCTGACTAAAATGTAGATGCCACTGTACTACCTGCCTACAGACAGCAGTGTAAAATCAGAATGACATTCATTTCTCCATCATTTAGAATGCATTTTTTAAACTGATTTATACTTTACATTGTAAAGTTAAGCCTTTTTTCATCACATATACAGTGGTGTGAAAAACTATTTGCCCCCTCCCTGATTTCTTATTCTTTTGCATGTTTGTCACACTTAAATATTTCTGCTCATCAAAAACCGTTAACTATTAGTCAAAGATAACATAATTGAACACAAAATGCAGTTTTTAAATGAAGGTTTACGTTATTAAGGGAGAAAAAAACTCCAAATCTACATGGCCCTGTGTGAAAAAGTGATTGCCCCCCTTGTTAAAAAATAACTTAACTGTGGTTTATCACACCTGAGTTCAATTTCTGTAGTCACCCCCAGGCCTGATTACTGCCACACCTGTTTCAATCAAGAAATCACTTAAATAGGAGCTACCTGACACAGAGAAGTAGACCAAAAGCTAGACATCATGCCAAGATCCAAAGAAATTCAGGAACAAATGAGAACAAAAGTAATTGAGATCTATCAGTCTGGTAAAGGTTATAAAGCCATTTCTAAAGTTTTTGGACTCCAGCGAACCACAGTGAGAGCCATTATCCACAAATGGCAAAAACATGGAACAGTGGTGAACCTTCCCAGGAGTGGCCGGCCGACCAAAATTACCCCAAGAGCGCAGAGACAACTCATCCGAGAGGCCACAAAAGACCCCAGGACAACATCTAAAGAACTGCAGGCCTCACTTGCCTCAATTAAGGTCAGTGTTCACGACTCCACCATAAGAAAGAGACTGGGCAAAAACGGCCTACATGGCAGATTTCCAAGGCGCAAACCACTTTTAAGCTAAAAGAACATTAAGGCTCGTCTCAATTTTGCTAAAAAACATCTCAATGATTGCCAAGACTTTTGGGAAAATACCTTGTGGACCGACGAGACAAAAGTTGAACTTTTTAGAAGGTGCATGTCCCGTTACATCTATATGGTGGTGGTAGTGTGATGGTCTGGGGTTGTTTTGCTGCGTCAGGACCTGGAAGGCTTGCTGTGATAGATGGAACCATGAATTCTACTGTCTACCAAAAAATCCTGAAGGAGAATGTCCGGCCATCTGTTCGTCAACTCAAGCTGAAGCGATCTTGGGTGCTGCAGCAGGACAATGACCCAAAACACACCAGCAAATCCACCTCTGAATGGCTGAAGAAAAACAAAATGAAGACTTTGGAGTGGCCTAGTCAAAGTCCTGACCTGAATCCTATTGAGATGTTGTGGCATGACCTTAAAAAGGCGGTTCATGCTAGAAAACCCTCAAATAAAGCTGAATTACAACAATTCTGCAAAGATGAGTGGGCCAAAATTCCTCCAGAGCGCTGTAAAAGACTTGTTGCAAGTTATCGCAAACGCTTGATTGCAGTTATTGCTGCTAAGGGTGGCCCAACCAGTTATTAGGTTCAGGGGGCAATTACTTTTTCACACAGGGCCATGTAGGTTTGGATTTTTTTTCTTCCTAAATAATAAAACCCCTCATTTAAAAACTGCATTTTGTGATTACTTGTATTATCTTTGACTAATAGTTAAATGTGTTTGATGATCAGAAACATTTTGTGTGACAAACATGCAAAAGAATAAGAAATCAGGAGGGGGGCAAATAGTTTTTCACACCACTGTACATTACTCAGTGAAATTCTTTATTATTTACATATCCCTGCTTTTTTTTTAGTACACTGGGGTCAGAGAAAAGAAATGTACTGGCACTATTGATGTTTGCATAGCAACAACCCCTTTTAATTTCTAAGAAGTCAGTGAAAATCACACAGACTTTGTTTTCCCGTAGACTAGGGCTAGGAATCACCAGAGACCATATTATAGAAACTATAATATGATGCGATATTACAATTCCGATTCAATTTGTATTGCGATTCAGTAAGTATCACAATTTTTAAAATCTCCCAATGCGATATGTACATTCTTTTAGAGTTTTTACAATCCTAAACAAACTCTGCTGCTTGCCAATGTGTGAATAGTTTAGAGGACACGACCTCTCAGATAAAAAAAAACAATAAATCGATTTTGAAGGCAGCGTTATGATGAATTGCCACATAAAATACCACATACATCACTCAATTGATTTTCATTTCTCCAATCCCTTATCTACACATTTGCCCATGTTAATGTCAACCTTGCCTAAGTGATCTGGAGTCCCATTCAATGCCAGGACTGAGGGAAAGTTCACCAATGTGCACACTTTTGCCCACATCACACTCGTGCGCTTAATCTCATCGTTGTTACGCGTAACATAATGTTAGATTTAAAATGAAGATGTTATGTACAGTAGGCAAGGTTCAATAGTACTGGCTTTTTCAGGGGGGAAATTTGCCAACAGCTGTACATCTGCAAATGTGAAAATGTTTTTTCTCTTTGTGTCTCTCTTTCTTGTGATCTCTCAATATCTCTCTCACTATTTCTCTCTTTCTCAGCTATTTTCGAATATTATTCTATGTAAAAAGCTGGTTTAAATCTAGAATAAATGTACATTCCAGTCAGCAATTTGACTGAGATAAAGCTACAGCAAAGAATCAGGCAAAGTATTTCATTCTGGTGTGGAAATCTTTTACCATTGAGTGTTATATATTATTAAAGTTTATTAATGTATGAAAAGGGTACTTGTGGCTGAGAGTGATTTAGCTTTAATGGCTGGGCTGGATATTAAATCGCAACTGCATTCCCAGCAGGAATCTCTTCTTATTGTGCCTCGTAAATGTGCCATTAATGTCAGGCATTATGTGTTTAGCAGTGTGTGTGTGTGTGTGTGTGTGTGTGTGTGTGTATTGTGTATACCTGCTCCATTCTTCATTAACATCTCATCCACGACAGCGGGCAGGAGATGGCCAGGCATGGTTTGGGACATGGAGTACTCTTGGGCTAAACTGGAGTGTAAGCCTTTTTTCCCCATTTCCTTATTTACAGTAGGCATGTCATCCCTGTATGCCTCATCACCCAATCCCTCCTTCTCCTCCAAATGTTCTCCAGTTTGGTTGACCCTGCATGTGCCTGTAGCACAGTGACACTATGTACTCCGTATCCACCATGAGCCAGTGTTTGTGTACCACCTGTAGCTTTTTTAAATTATGGTTGGATGAGTTTAGCGTCAAATACATTTCTCATATTTGTTGATTATCTTTGTATATTTTTGTCCTATAATGTTTCTGTAAACTCCTTATGTTAACTTGCTATCAACATGTGTGAGGTGGGCAGACTGTTTTGCAGTAGGTGACATGAGGTACCATATACAAATCAGAATTAGCCTTACCTTACCAACACCTGCTCATTCACTTTATCATTTTTAGCGTGGTAGTTTATAGACATTTTAATATAGAATTATGTTACCTTGCATTAAACACAGTGAATGAACTGAAATTAGACTGTAGTCCCTGGACTACAGACCATTACTTTTCATGGGGAACATTTTGTAGACACCTGATCCTCACACCCATATGGGGTTCTTCCCCACAGTTTCCACAATGCTTATGCAGGCGTTTATCAAATTATTTTACAATGTATTTATTTAGTGCATCTTTAAGACCTCTCTTTACTAGAATTATGTGCCAAACCCTGTTTCAAATTGCCCCTGTACTCAAAGAAAGCTCCAAAAAAAACGTGGTTTGCCAATATTTGTCTGGAAGATCTTGAGTGGCCCTGAAAACATTAGAAGATGAATTGTAACGCTGTTCGAGGCCTCATCAACTGCCATCCATGTCTATCCTCAATAATTTACACTTCCACATTCCAGACTGTAGTGGAACGTCTTCCCAAAAGGCTGTTACCGCAGTAAAGTGGCTCCTAAATCTCGTGGGACAGGGACTGAATATTTTTTTATGCTTAGGTGTCCACATACTTTTTTTTTATTTTGTATATAACTGTAGACTTCAGCAGCACCGCTGGACATTTATTCCTAGTGCTGGTTCCGGAGGTCTTTTTCTATCAAATTACTTTGTACCATCTCTTCCGCTACCCTTTGCTGTACATGCATGCTAATCAATTCAGATTTTCGAACTGGCTAGAAGTAGTACTGTAGGAAACAACTGGCCAAATAATCTATAAAATAAAGTTATCTTAACAAATAAAAGTATATTTAAAATGCTAACATTTGTTGGTCTTGCAAACAAAGCAACCTTTTATTAAAAAAAATAATAATAAATAAAAAAATTTAATAAATAGGAAAGGAAGAGGGTATGGTTCGACTTGACAGAAAAGTATTAAATACTATTGAGCATCATAACAAAAACTTCTGATAGTACCAGTATAGAATATGCTATTTGTTTCATTGTAATAATGTTTAGAGGAGTCTAATAATATCCATTAACTATAGCACAATAGTTCTATATAGTCATGTGAACAATCCTACAAAGATTCTTAAATCTATCAACATGTATGTTTCTTGTCAGCAAACTCGGCTTAAAGTAATTGGCTGCTAACAAGTCGTTGTTTTTCACACTTATTTGAGGAAAAGAAAATCAGCTCAGTGTTTTTAATTTCCTGGAAGTGAATCCAACTGAGTACTCACATTTGTTTTTAAACATTAGATGGGTGATAAATAATACTGCATTATGTAATGCTAACCGGTTATTGTTCTTCATGAAAAAACACATGTTCTACAAAAAGTGCATCCTGTATCTTGCAGTTTCCTGATGTTTGGCAATCTGAGTGGTGGGTCAGGGTGATGCATGTACAACACATCTTCCTTTCTGGTTATACATCGCTCATCGTCTTTTACTCACTTTTGAAAGTGGACAAAAAACTGAATTATAAATTAATTAAAATTTTAATGAATGATCTGTATTTCTTCTACCCTTGGTTTAGTAGATATTTATTGACAGATCTGTAGAACTTTTAAAACCATGTGTGACAGAGACAGTAGTTCAGCATGTACGTTAGAGCTAGGGGGGAATCAATTCGGTTACAAATTGCAGTTCTTTTGTGGCAGTTCATGCATCACCACAGTGACTCCAGTTTCTTTTTAAAATATTGCTAAACAAATGTAGCAAGTAATTTGTTACAACCACACAGGATGCTCTTCTGCCTGCCCATGTGTGAATAGTTCAGAAAATGCCACCTGTAGGATTCTAGAGTGGAAACAGCAATGTTTCAATACATCAACTACAAACATACAGAAATGAAAAAAAATATCTACATTATTTTGTAAGTCAGTGTGGTGTGATATTGTGATATCATATCGGATGGTACCTGGTGATTCCAAATCAATAATGTGCATAACATTAGAAAAGACATGCAAGCTGTTTGTCTCAGCTGTTTAAATTTTTTTAGAAGTTACAGCATGTCTTTTTAACACCAGCATGCTTTCTGTTTGTATATTCTACCAGCATGCATGTTGACCCTCTTTTTTTGTGGAGGCCACAACCTATGTACTGTACATATAGAGGACAGATCTGCTGATGAACAACATGCTGCCAAGAGAGAATTCCTTTGGTGTTTATCACTTATAAAACTGACTCACATTGTAATGGGACTGCTTCCTTTTTTTTAACAATTCATCTCTTAAAGACCTGCTTATCAAATGATCAGACAAAAAAATTACACTGCCTCTGCATGCAGCCATCCAGGCTGTTCCACTTGAAAATTTATCAGCACGGCCAATAAAATCACAGCCCCTAAAGGATCCATTCTGTCACTCATCACTCATCATTGCATGAGTCGTTTATTGTCTTTCTGTAAAAGATGCAATCAGCTGCATGTTGTAGAACTCAAGAGGAGACCAGATCATTCTGTCAAGCACCTTCCTACTATCAGGATGAAGGATTTTCCCCTTTTAGATGTTGAGACACTTCAAGAGCAGTGAACAAGTGAAGACATCAATAGCATCTACTAGTTCTAGCTACGAGTCCAGAGAAGTGCAGAAGCATGAGAAAAATGAATGAATATTAATTGTTAAGGTCATTGAGTTTTTTTTTTATTTATTTATTTTTTTATCTCCTACAGCTTCAAATGCACTCTGCTTATGCAGCTGATGACTTTTTTTTTTTTTTTTTTTTTTTTTTTTTATCCAACCATACCTCAGAAGGTGGGAATAATAAGAAAAGATTGTGAGCCTAACCTAACCTTAATTACTACTACTTCTATTATATTTCTAACAATTCACAGTGGGCCAAACCCTTTGCACATGTTGCATTCTGATTAAATAATTTGTGCATGTAAACACATATCTTATCAAATCAGAATACATGTAAACAGTTAAGTTGGAGTCAGGTTATACTAAGATAGTTTTGCTTGAACATAATAATTTCCTACTAACTTAAGTTACCATTGTTTATTTCAACAACAAAGATTTCTGGTCAGTCTAAAGGCAACTCCTCATCACATTACAAACACTGACTATAGTGAGTAATTATCACAGAATCACAAACTCACACATCATGAAAATGGTTCCTCATGCTTCCAGAACCAATCTTTCACTATTTGAATCCTGGAACATGCCCGTGTCATCAGGGAAGAAATACTCCATAAATGTGACAACCTGATCATTCAGTACATTCAGGTCGTCAGCTGACTTCATTTTATTGCCACAATACATTGCCTACAGAGGCTTGATCAGTGGGCAATATATTACATTACATTATGGCATGTAGCAGGTGCCCTTATCCAGAGCAGCTTACATTTTGAATCATAGTCCATTGCTTTAATCACTGAGCTACACCTGACCCAATATACATGATAGGTGTATCGTTTCATGAACTTCTCTTCTTACCTTTACACACCCATCACTCTAGTATAGGGTCAACTTGGACTCATCAGACCACATGACATTTTTCCATTTCTCCAAACTTATTTGTTTTCCTGATTAGTCTCACTAATGTGTTTGGAGACAAAGCTGTGTAGTCCCTATTCTGTGATTTCTCATTACATTGTGCATGTATAAATTCTGTTAGTTTCACTTTTAAGCCTAGCTGTGATTTCTTCTGTCAGTTGTTTTTACCATACAAGATTTTAAGTGATCTCCAATCATGATTTTTTTTCTGACCACATTTCTTTCACAAAGTTGAAGGTTTAACCCAGTCCTTTACAAGTTTTAATAATGTGTTGAACAGCTCTAAACCCAATGCTAGCAATTTAAAATCTCCATAATTGTTTCCGTTTCTTGATGTAGAACAATTATTTAGCCCTTCTGGAAAGGTGACTTTTTCCCAAGTAGTGTAAATGCATTTGTGCATATAGTATACCTTTAAAGCTTTAATCTAATAGCCTAGAATTAACAGTTCAATTATGCGCCTTAAATCTAATCGGCCAAAACATGTTATTGGTGCTAAAAAGTGTCTCACCTTTGTGAAAAAGTTAATTTTCAGATAGGATCGTATAACACCATTTTTCACAGTACTTAATGCTTATCTCTCGATCCCATGCTTCGTTTTTGTAAATATGCATGCACATTTATATTTTTATCAGATACAGTAAAAAGAAAGACATATGCTGAAAAAATTTTATGCCGAGTCTGTAACTTTAACTTTTAATCTTCATTCAGATGAAACTTGGCCAATTAAGATTTCACATGAAAAACATAAACCTGAAAATGTATTTTATACTAAAATGCTAAATTGTTAAGATATTGCAACATGAATTTGATATGGTTACAGACGCTACAGATTTTTTGCTTTTTACGCTTTTAAGCATGCAAAGCCCTGAGGAACCCTGGAATTTTAATGCCATGTGTGTTAATTATTTGGCGGATTACAAAAAGCTATTTTAACTTAATAAATTATAGTTTGTGTTTCTTTTGGCCAAGGTATGTGTCTAATTTGGAGTATTTCAAAAAATGTGAGTAATTTGCTTTAATTTAAGCAACTATTTTTACAGGTTATATGGTTCTATAGGCTTACATAAATTTTAGTATCAGTACAAAAAGAAATATGAATAATTTGCATTTAAAATGATTATTGTTTAATGCCAGACAGTACAATGGTGAAAAATAGCAATTTTTGGAGCACATCATCAAATCATCTCTCATTGGTCACTTTCATGTTGCTACTTTAAAAGTAGCTTCTTTGGCACACAGTTTCTGTATTAAATGTATAATTTTTTACATTGAATTTTTTTATCAGCACCTTTTTTTTATCAGTACTGTGTTTTCGTCATTTACAAGATTCACTGTAAATTTGCAGTGTAGACTGCATTTTCTTCTGAAGCACATGTGTGTGACTTCATTGTTTAGCTAACTGGTAGTCAGTAGGCATATGTTTTTGACAGTGAATTAATACATACGAGTTACTCGCGGGCCTGTGTATGTGTTAGTTCATTGGAAGGTTTTCACTCTGCAATATCCAGGGTGTTTCTAACAATAAGAAATAAGAGTCTTGATTTTTTTTTTTTGTTTATAAAACTATGCTGTGGAATGACATAGATAACAGCTTTTTTTTTTTTTTTCACTTCCTGATAACCATCTTTCAGTGCACTGTTTTTGCTCCTTTCTCTACATACAGGATGCGTTTCATCTGTGATGTCCTACTTTTATTCACAGGGAAACACTAACACATTGTAACAACACACATTTCTTCAAGATTTCCACACTTTACCTCAGCACCTTTCATCATCATCCTCCTCTGCTCCTACCTGCCTGTGTGGTGTTGTTGTTTTTTTTTCCTATCCTCCACACACACAAACACACATAACTCCCTCCTCCCTGTTGTGCGTCTTACGTGTTGCTTATTGTCTTCTCTCCTTTTATAGATTAAAAATGTTACAGGTGTCAGTTCAGTAAATGAAGGTAAGAGTCCCTTTGTCCGGAAGCTTGTGTACTATCACAGAAAGCCCTCTTTTTTTCTTTTTTTTTCCGCTGGTCTACTCATCTTTCTGTCTTTATTTCACTAATGAACTGCATTTGCCCAGAGCTTTGAAATGAATGCAGAGAGACGATTGTTTTGGGGATGGCTATCAGGTTGGTAAGATTACTGAGAGAACCGCACGGCTGGACCAGTTGTAACACAGTAGCAGCATGTATGGTATGGGTGCATTCATTGCGTGTTTTTTGTTTGTTTTGTTTTTAATTCTGTCTGGCATGTCCCTGCTTTATCCTTTTCTTTTCTTTTTTCCCCCTCTGGTTTTTCTTGTCCTTTGGCGTGTGCCTATTTGCCTGGGGCTACATCTGACACTAACACCTGCCCTACTGGAAAATGTCTTTGCCACTTAAGCTTTGTTTGGATTGCTGCTGGGAGCCAATAGGGATGAAGCCTATTTTACTCTAGTTTTTTCCTCTCTCTCTCTCTCTCTCTCTCTCTTCAACATGGAATATTATTTATTTAGGTACAGTTCTCACACCTGTTTTTTCTGGGTCTTTTTAATTACAATTATTTGTTATATGAAATGTGCCTGATTTCCTAAAAGCACATCCATCCTCTCATTTCATCTTTCCCATGTTCAGGTCTGCAAAATATTCAGTAACAAAAATTAATAAATAAATAGGATAGGATACACTAGGACAATGAGTCCTGAACACAATGTTGAACTTTTCAGAGAGTCTGAGTTAGCAAGCAAGCATTATGCCATGTGAGAGACATATGGATTAGTCTACATCCTCACTGCTGGCATCCTGTGAGCTGGGCAGCTTAACAAAGCACTCTGTGTGGATGACGCCTGGAAGGGACACCTCCCCACCCTTGTTCCCTCCTCTCATCATCCTTTGAGCTGCTGAGGGAGCGTTGTTTGCACTCTCCTCCCCCTCACTCTGAGAAGCCCTGGAGTGGAGGGCAGGGAGGATGCAGAGGCTGCGGCCCTCTCCACTGAGTACATGTTCCCTACACCATCTGCTCTCAGTAATTTGAGATGCCCATGAAAAAAAAGAAAGAAAATGGCAGAAAAGAACGGCAGAAAGAAAATAGCCGAGCAGATGCCAGCTTTACAATGTGGAAAGCTTATTCTAATTTCACAATTTCATAAAGTTGGCCTTATTATTTTAATGTACATTTTGAATAATTGTGGTGACTTAATTATTATTTATTATTATTTGTTTTAGTTCAAATAGTGGATTTATTTATTTATTATTTTAATGCATCACAAATCAAGGTAAAAAAAATTCTAATAACTTGGCAAGTCACCCTGTAGTATCTCCAGCTAGATCTGTTCTCATTAAATGAAAACTTTGTTGCTTTTTTTTGCATACTTTTTTGTGTAATAAATATATGCAGTTATGCTTGTCATTTGTTTCATCTGAACACATTAGTCCAAATCATTTTATTAAGACTGATTAAGTATTTACTTATTTTAATTCATTCCAACCTTGAGAGACCTTTCCAGAGCTGCATTCGCATGTTTTTACATAAATTTGGCTTTACTCCATAAAGCAAGCATGTTGATCCATTTCTTAGTCACAGCATCACCACTAATGTTTGTCTTGTCACTTGCCGTTTATTCAGGCTCCCTCACTGGCAGCACGAGCGCTGAGCTAAGCGTTACTGTGACGACCAGCGAGTCCACTGAGCAAGCTTCACCCACCATGCCACGCGCCTCCAAGAACCGGGTTTCAGGAAAACTCCGGCGTTCGGCCAGCGCCATCAGCAAGTCCTCCAACTGAGCTCCACTTTTAAGCAAATAAGCACTTCGTCACGCTCTTCAGACTGCAAAGAACTTAAACTTGTTTTCTCTCTCTGTGTGTGTGTGTGTGTGTGTGTGTGTGTGTGTGTGTGTGTGTGTGTGTGTGTGTGTGTGTGTGTGTGTGTGTGTGTGTGTGTGTGTGTGTGTGTGTGTGTGTGTGTTTTGTTGTTGTCACTTTTAACTGGATTTATTTTGTTGTTGAGTTTCAGTAGCACTGGGAGATGAGACCGTGTCATTAGTGCAATGGTTCTGTAAGGTTCACACACAAGAGTATCATTTGTGTGTGACGTCCCTGTTTTGCTGGAGCAAATGAAAATGAACTTCTATGTTGACCATAATGCACATAATGTAAACTTTCCAATAGAGGTTTGTAACATCATTATTTTAAAACATGCTAAACAGAGTTGCATAGGTCTAGAGACCGATTTCTCCAGACTGACTTTAACAGGTAACAGAGCAGGCTTTTTATAAAACATCAGTGATGCGACTGTAGACACCACCATACTGTATGTGAATCTCTTTTACCCCACGAAGTCTTAAACACTGAAAGGTTAGGAAATTACAAAGCCATCAAGAGAAGGGAGGCTAGTGAGTGTGTTAAGAACAAGTTTGTCTTTTGTGCTTCTCCACTGACAATTCACGCCTTTCTTTTATAACAAAAATGGGACATTGTCATAGGTGTTTAAAAGCAGTCTGCCATGCTGAAAAGGTCCTTTATGTGAGCTTCATCAAATTTTCATATCTCAAGTTTAAAACTTTATTCTTTTGTGAATATGGCTTACTCTATCTGAGTGGACAGCCTCTGTGGTCTGTTTGGAATGGCTGGGGGGGGTTCTTTCTTTTTTTCCCACTATCATGTGCTTTTTAAATTATTGGTATAACAATTTTACGTCTGATTTATGTGATCATGCTGGTCTGCAACTATAATTGTTTGTATATGGGTATCTGTTCTAATGACTCTGTTTATAATCTTTGAATTAAGTTCTGTTTCAATCTAGTAATGCTACTATGACATTCCAATATATCATACAGGGTTGTTTTTGCCCTCACTGGTGGTCTTTGTTGCTTTCTTTCTGTAATTTCTTGGATGTGTACATATTTTTTGGATTTTTATTTATGTTTTGTTGTTGTTTGTTTTTGTTTCATATTGTATCCAGAGCATGATATCGGAATTATGGTCTATTCCTGACCACATGCTAAATTACCAGGTGAATCTTAACTTGCACTGGTGTGTGTGTGTGTGTGTGTGTGTGTGTGCGCGAGTGAGTGATAACTTTTCGAAAGATAGCGCAGTGCCTGTATAATACGTGTTAATATTTCTGTTAACTGCTGGCAGCGATCAGTCGCTTTTTGCCTCACCTCGCTGTTCTGACATCTTTTCTGTTTTGGGAGAAGTTGTTGTGTGTAACTCTCTTCTCTATAGATGCAGAGCAGAAGGGTTCAGGGTTCATCCCATACATTTCACCACTTTGTAAAACCTTTTTTTTTTTCTTCTTCTTTTTTTTTTATTCTGAATGGTGGTTCTCCTCCACCTTCTCCGCTTCATTCCCCTGTGCCATCCTGACTCCCCTTTACCATACCAGCAGGGAAATAGGACACATGACAGTACCTCTGTCTCTCCCACACACTTTTTTTTTGTTCCTTTCCACACCCCCTAAAATCCTCCCTCTCTCTATAGCAGGCGGCGGCCTGGTGCTGCCAACTCCACGACACCTACCCTCTGTTTCCCTAGCGCCCTACCCGAGTTGCCATGGAGGCCAGGTGTTACACACTCTGTAAGCCCCGCCTAAGCTGCAGCAAGACACATGCTGCACTACTTTTCCTTACCTGTATATCTTTCTATTGTGTTCGCTTTGCGTGTCTAGTCCTCATACTTTTTTCCTCCTACGCGCACTGACAAGGAACATAGGAGTTCGTTAAGCTTGAATGAAGAATGTATACAAACCACAGCCCTATTCCAAGACACAGATACACACCTGGCCGTTTGAAGTTTCTCTGAACTACAAGTGCTGCATTGTGTGAATTAGATTTACAGTGCACACTCTCTCTTATTTCATGTAGGTTTGGTATGGTTACTATGTAGGCGTATTTGCTGTTTGGTTGTAAGGTGCTGATGTGGTTTGTTCCAGGGATCTGTCCTACTGCAACTGGCCTAATTTAAGTGAAGTGTCATTTGTGTTTATGCTACATTTAGTTGTTGTTCTTGTACCTTGTGTCCTTTGTGAGGGCTCCAAATCCTGAAGGATATAAATATATTAATGCCTGTAATATAATCTTTGTAAAAGACATTGAAAGAAAAAAAAGATTTCATCAAGACTTGTTAACATATCAGACTGTTTTTAATGGAAAAATAATCATTCTATCTTTACTAGGAAAGTGAAATCTGAACATTTCATTAAATCAGAATGAGATTTACAAATGAGTGTATTTATTCAATGCCTTTTCTTAATGTTTCCTTATTAACTTAAACTTTACATTTTCTGTATAAATAAGTACTTATCTACTAATATAATTAAATCATTATGTTTATTAAATATCAAATATTAGTAACATCAAAACGTGTAATGTATTATTATTATTATTGTTATTGACTGGATAATGTATTTCTAACATGTTATAATTACTTATATGTTGACGTGCAGATTTTCTGAACTTTAAGCTTTACACACACACACACACACACATATCACTTTTTAACATTTGAAATTGTAAAATATAGGAAAAACGTGCCTTCATCAGATTTCATGTTTAATGATTTTAAGAAAATTTAAACCTTTCAGCAGTAACTTTTTTGCATGCGTTTTCGATTTGTGTGTGTGAGTTAGAGAGAGAGAGAGAGAGAGAAGGCCCTTAGCAGCGTGTGATGCGCTGGCAGGTTGGCCCGCTGTGGGAGGGGTTAAGGGGTGTTTGGGGGGTTAGAGGTTGTCCTGTTCTTTAACTGCAGCCCAGAGCACAGCAGGGGTAACCTGACCCCCCTCCATCTGTCTCCTCACTACTCTCCAGCAGGCGATCCCCATCACACACACACACACACACACACTACAGGTGGACACACTCCAACACCTAAGGCTGCTAAAACTCTGCCAAATACAGCCAACTCTGTTTAAAGAGTCACTAGAAATCCTATTTTAAATTGACCATGTTCATTATTTTATATACATGTACTGTAATCAGTAGAAATGTAGCCAGAATCAACTAAGTCGGTTATGTGTTTTTCTGACCGAGGTTGGGAAAAAAAACTGTAAGCAAAATATGTAGCTTTTGAACAAAAGACTTATTACTCTGCCAATCCCTTTGAAGTATAAATGCATGCTCTCTGTAAAGCAAATAAAACAGTTTTCTGTCAATCTTGAAGTCTTAGAATTTTTGTTTTGCGGGTTATATGTTTATACGAACACAGAATTTAAACTGAATAAATAGATGGACATCAGCGTTTGTGAAGACTGATTTACATGACAAAAAGTTAAGTATCTGAAACAGCAGGGGGAAAAAACACTTCTAAAATGTATTTTGTATACCATCCGTCCGGATTATCTGTTTTGTGATTCGTGGATGTCCAATATTTTAAAACAAATCGTTAATAATAATTCAATTTTTAAAAATATTTTATTTAGTGGACAACACAACATGGACAGCGCTAGTAGCAAACATTTAAGAAAATAAGCTGTTTATAGAAAAAGATTGCATCTCTAAGAGCTTCACGTTTACAAGAGCTGATCAGATTGTAAGAGCACTGAAGACACAGGCCAACACAACTCAAACCCGAACAAACATTTTGGCTATAAAATCGGACAAAGGACTTTAATCACTCAAGAACACAATAACTTACAATGAAACAGTTGTAAATAAATAAATACATAAATAAATATTAACGATTAAACATTTTACAATCATCTTACATAATGACAGTCAATTGTAAATATGTGCCAACATTCAAAAAAATCAAAACAATCATTACACCGAGTTCTTAAGGCAGTTTTACAGCAAGTGTTTGATGTGTTTCTCTAAAGGCATTTCTGGCTATTCTAAAGGGAACCTTTTGGAGAGAGAAATTCCCACATCCTGCAATTCACATACTAGATTAAAGCTACAGACGAGAGAAACGTACAGCATGTGAATTCGAGGCTTTCACAGAGGTACACCAACGTTTGAACGTTATCTTAGGTCTAGAAGCTATTACATTACCACGTGTGCATCGGCCCTAGAAAAATACCATTTCACAACCAAACTAATACTCTTCTTTAGGCTACTTGGCGTGAGAAATCTGAAAATAGTCATTTCAACTGTAGATCGATGCCAAATTTTGTTATCTGCTTAGGAGATGTTCCTAAACTTTACATGGTTTACAACTGCAGGAATGCGTAGTAAAGGTCGAATACTACGCCTCTGTGGTTTGGCGCGCTGCAGAGTGCAGGAGTGTGCAGTTTCACACCGAGTGCTGTGAGGGTCAGAGTGCGCGTGCGCCCCGCTTTCCGTTTCGCTGTTCTTCAGCACGCGGGCCTCACGGGCATCTGAAGTAGTATAACCTGCCGCTTTTCTGTGGGGTGACACTTGTTGACATGCCTGGTCAGACCCGGAGAGCTGTAGAAAGTCGCGGGGCAGTGCTTACATGGAAACACCTGCGAAGCGTGCAGCACGCGCACGTGCCGCTCCAGACTCGCCCTGTCGGCCATGATCTCACCGCAAACCGGACACGGCAGGCAGTCAGCGGGGCTCAGATTCATCGGGCTCAGATTCGGACTCGGACTGCCGTCTGCAGAGTGCCGCGCCACCTCCGGGCTCTCTCCTCTCTCAGCGCTCGGGAAGCTGTCGCCCATCGTTTGGTTCTGCAGCGCGTGGTGCGCCAGCACGTGCTTTCTGAGGTACGCCTGGCGTTTAAACCTTTTCCCGCAGCACTGGCAGTCATACAGGCCGTCCTCTGAGCCGGACTCGGACAACGCCGGGCTCGGAGAGTCCCTCTCGCTCGAATACTCTCTTCCGTCTTTGATCTCCTCTGCAAAGCCTCTGGGGAGCGCGGGCATTTTGGACGTTTCGTTTTTGGCCGTTTGGGAAGTTGGCACGCCGGGTGCAGGCTGAGCGCGCGGTTTGTGCCAGCGGCGATGAGAGGCCAAGTTAGCAGGACAGCTGAAGACTTTGTCACATTCAGGACACCTGTACTCGACCCTCACTATCCTCGAGCACTTGTGCTGCGCTAAAGAGAACGGGTCCGCGTATTCTTCCTTGCAGAGTTGGCAGATGAACTCTCCCAGGGGTTTGTTGCCGCCGGCCGATAAAGCTCGCGGTTTCAGATCGACAGGACCCTCTTTGATTTTAAGCCCGAGTACCGGTGAAGTGGTCACCTCGTCCTCGAAGGTCAGCTTCCGTATGGCTTTGGGTTTTTTGGCTCCGCTTTTACTTTTGCGCTCGTTGTCGGCGGAGGGCCTTTTCCCGGAGCTCCTAACAGCCGATGTCAGCGCGCTGCTGTTGCTGGAGCCGATTTTCAAGTCTACCGGAGCGAAAAGGAGGTGGTCCAGGCTGGAGAGAGAGGTAGGAGTCGGAAATGATTCGGCGGAGATGGGTGAGCCCAGGTTGAAACTTCTGTCGAAATATTTCCTCTCATGTTCCTTGCTGACGGGGCGGGTGGGGCTGTACAGGGCCTGATAAACCAACTCCGGATTACCAAACTGCACCGGTTTGGCTCCATGACCGTGGACCGGTGTGTCTGCTCCATCGGATGGTGATGATGATGATGCGATCTCCGGGCTGCAGGTACCAGACAGAGGCGGGGACGCGTCACGTTGAATCTGACATTCCAGTGTCGCTTCCTGTCCATCACCATCATCGCAACGAATCCGGTAAGAGACGTGCGCCGCTTTCTTGTTTCTTTTCACCAGAAAACCTTTGGGCATGTCGGCGGGTGGATGAAGAAAGGCACTTGGAGAGGATGCGATGGGTGTTGAATGTGCTCCACGACTATGCACTTGGCTACAGACACGCCGAGTGTAGTACCTTTTGGTCAGGGTGTGCCTACCTCCCCTCCCCGTAAGGTTTTCCCCCCTTCTTTCCTCTTAATACATAGCTGCACTCTTTTTAAGGAGGGATGATGCTGTTGTTCTCGCCCCTTATCGTTTGCTTCTCATCCAATCAGACGCCCGGAGGATCTCTGTGGAATTGCCTGTGGGAGGGAGTGGAGCACTTGGGCTGGGGGCTGCGCAGGAAAACGCTACCGATTTGCTGAGCAGATGTACCTGCGCTTTATTATATTAATTCACCCTCGAAGCCCCTCCCTTAAGAGAACACACGCCGGGACTTTTTCTCCGTTTACGGTCTGATGGCTTTCTATAGACAGGAACACGTGCCGCGGCTGTGTGCGTGTCTTTAGGGGCCGCCGATCTGCCCAAAGGAAACGCTTATCAGCACCACAATAACGCCAGGTTTAAATGCAATTCAGATATGCAAATATAAAAAGTCTCATTTTTAAGATCTATTTCCCCGGTCATCCAGATTCTGTAACAGTATATATTTGTTTCGTTATAGTGTCTGTTATGTTTTTATTTCTGTAATTTTTACCTTTAAGCTGACACGCTGATGACACCAGTCTCACCCTGAACTGTGTGGTATTTGCAATTCCAATTGCTATTATTATCACTTAATTTCTTCCTTTTATTAATAAATCATTAAATAGTTTTTTTTTAAACTCTTTCCATTTCTTCTTATTGCTTCAACCTTTAAGCAACTCCATCTGTAAAAATGAATCGAGGAGACACATATTTAATAGGGCACGTGTCTTTCTCGGTAGTTTAACTGAACTTATAAATCAGCCGGCTAGCGCATACATAAGTAATAAGAAGGGCTCTCATCTTTTTAACACAATGGCCGCGTCTGCCCAGCCGTCAGAGCCTTTTGCGTTTGAAAAGCAAATTGACCTCTCCACTGTGAAACAGAACACACAAGCAATCTGGCCGGAATATAGACACGTGCTGGGGGAAATCAGGGAGATGGGTGCTGCCCTCAAGGTCACTCCACTAGTTAGACGCCATTAAATCTTCCCAACCTCCCGGATTAGCCACATATCCAACTATTTTGGGAAAAATTTTATGAAGACACATACACGTATATACACACTTATACGCTTATACGCTATAAAACCATAATAAATGAATCCAGTTAATAATTGCTTTAAATATTAAACGTGGGCGCTTTTATATCAGCAACAACAAGCCTAGCCCTGTCTTTAACCCATGTTGTGTAGAGTGTGTATTTAGTAAAACTGTATTGCATTGTGGTGGTGCAGGTCGGGGTGGTTGGGGAAAACCGATCTGGGTGAATGTGCAGGCATCATGGCGTATTGTTGAGCTCATTAGCATAAAGCTGTGCTGCATGAGCGTGCTGTAATCATCTATGAGCTTCAGGCCTCCACCCTCATCACACTCCTGCTGCCGCAGGCTGCAGCACTGCAATACCTCATTGTTCTGCTTTCATCACTTATTAAAAGTGTATGATCTTACATCGTGTGCATATGATGGGTCGGGATATGTAACAGGGTAAACTTGAAAGCATCTGCCTTAGAAAAACTGAAAAAGTCAATTCGACAAACTATTTAGAAACTGTTCAGTTTAACTGCACTAGAGTTTTTTCCACAACAGCAAAATGTATATATTGTCTCACAAGTTTACCGATATTATTCTTACAATCACATGTCATCCTGAAGATTCTTTGCCTCGATGGCATTTATAAAAGAGACTGTATAGGCTCCTGTGTGTGTGTGTGTGTGTGTGTGTGTGAGTGTATTTGCTCTGTGGCGCATGCTTGTCTGGCCTCTCATTTGCATACAGCTGCCATAGGCTTCCCCAGAGACTCTCCGCACAAACTCTTCGCCCGGAGTTTTATAAACATTTATTCGCTAGCATAATTTTTTATTAAAAAGTCTTTACTTTCGAAAACCTGATTTTGAAAATGGGATGTTCAAATGATACATGTTGTTGTATTGCCCGTCATTTGAAAAAGACCAAACTCTAGATCTTAAACACACCTTACTATGCTATACGTATATAAAATAAAATATATCGGTGTGCAAGCCTGGGCATATATTTAAATACAGTGCTATCACTAGGGTACACTTTTCACATTATTTCAGTTTTCTTGTCCTAACATCCAATCTAAAATAAAGTCTGAATAATTTTTTCACTGAAGTATAATAAAAATGAGCAGCCCGTGTGTTCGAGTGTTTCATGTTTAGATGTCAGAAAAAAGAAATACCGTACATCCTATCATACTTTTTGCATTTATGTACATTTTAGACACACAGATACATAAAGCTTAAATTGACAATAATTACTGTATAATGCAGAAATTACTGTTTTGGAGTTTCTAGACGTTGTAATAAGTTTTAGATCACGCACAACTTAAAAGAGACATATCCCTGTCTGAAATTTATACTAAAAGTGTGTATATATGTTAAGAAACATCCCAAAGTAAATGAATAATCAATGATATTTAATTGTGTAATTTTACGCGTTTTTTCTAATGCACAGTGTGAGGACTGTGACGAAACTTGCCATATATGTTGCCATATATATATATATTTTTTGAGAACAGCTTTTCATGCACTTTATTTAGGTAATGTCCTGGCGTACTTTCTGAGTTAACAGGTGGTGTACAAAGGTTTTGTTTTTGTGAGATTGAGAGCAGTAAATATTACTGTTTCAGGCTTAACATTTTAAAAACCACAACTAAACAAGTAGCAAATATATAATCCCTAGTCTAAATAATTCCGATTAATACTAAATGGAGAGATAAATGCATTTAAATATCAGAATTTTCGCTGTCTTTTAACCTCGGGCGGGATTTACGGGGCTGTAGTTGCTGTCCATGGTTCTGAAAGCCTGATTCGTCCTCGTCTCTCGGATGTGTTGCCGCGCACAGACACAGCATGAGAGAGATGCAAAGACAATGTCAAACTCACATGCGCGCTCTCGTATGCCCCTTGCAATTATGCACGCACACACATGTTCATACAAATGAATAAATGACCCTGTGTTGAGAATGCTGAACATCACATTTTCCATACAAAGCATTTCCTAAATTGACATGTAGCTCGTTAGCTTGCATAATTTGCATTCCCTCATAATTGTGCAGCTTCCTTGATTAATCAGAGCCTGCTCATCACACTTATCATTTCTCCTGCGAGTGGAGAGGAAAAACAGAGGCAGGACTTAATTAATTGTATCAGTCTTTTCATCTGCAGGAGTAGTGTTCCCACACAAACATTAATATGATTCTGTAAATGGAGGGAAGAGGCACAGCCCAGGCCTGAGACATGAGAGATTGTACTCAAATTAATTTAGGCCTAATTAGAAGGTGGGCGTCAGGGAGTGGTTTGCATAATAAGAGGCAGCAAATGAGATCAAACCCTGTGCTTCAGGCAATGCCTTTACATCTTCCCCATGGATTCAACTAACAGAATATATCACATACTGGAAGAAACTCAGTGTGCATCTAAGTGTTGCGTGTGGATTCATAGATCATTGGCAATTTGTGCTACTAATCTATACCCATTAAAAACAGGATAATTTGCAGGTATCCTAATGAAACTAATCAGGTTCTAGGTATGATCAATACAGGTTAGGAATGGGGTAATGTATTTAACAATGTTATTGGGGAAATTCACCTTGTTATCAAGTAAATGAGTTTTACTGTAAAAGAGACATTTTTTATGATTATTTCACTTATTATATATTATTTTTCATTATCAGGCTTGAGACATATGGGACTTGATTCTCTTGATTACCAGGACTTGCTGATAAGCTCTGGCATAGTTATTTGTGTTAAAATAAACTGATAGTCATTGTTGTTGCAGTAATTACTTCCATTCTCTGTGTAGTGCTTAAGATTCTCTGAGCTGATTTCCTACTGTCTACACATGATCAGCCATGATCAGCCAGAACAATAGCATTTCAAAGGGCAGATGAAATGTACAAAGAATGTGATTAGGTAATCAAACCAAAGCCTCTTACTCATCTAGTTTGTCTTGAATCATTGTTGTACTTCTTTCTTTTTGTAAATTATATCATCTTTCCCCTCCATAACATTTATCTGCATATTCAAACGTATGCATGGATCCTGTCAAGCAAGCAGTTATGTTGTAAATAGTTTTATAAATCTAAAGTAAATACAGGCTATATTGGACTCCAACTTTGCCAAAACCAAAAACTAAATTTAATACTCAGAGAACATATTTGTTTGAAACAATGTACACCCTAATCTGTTTGTCCATCTCGGCATGGTTCCCTTGTATCTTGCCACAAGTTGTGGTTTGCAAATGTGATTCTGTTCATTATTTTCTGGTTTGATCTATCCTTCAAACAACATGGCTGCATACAAAAGAAGTACTCTCCTCTGAGTCACTCAGAGGAAGAAAGAGAGAGAGAGAAAAAGAGAGAGAGAGGGGGAGAGAGGCAGAGAGAGTGAGAGAATCTCAAATGTCATGTGGAAATGTCAGTGGTGTAGTGCTCTGGTATCTCAGCCTGGCAGGAGGGTCTAATCCACAGCTGCATTCCTCCAGCGCAGTCAGCAGTGGCCCAACCGAGCTGACAGATGTTCTGTAAGATGTGAGGGACAGAGGGATGCTGTGCACATCCTATCAAATACACACATATCAGAACTTCCTGGTTGTGTTGTACAGAATTACTTTATGATCTGTATACAACAGAGCAGTGGAGTTACCATTTTATCAGGCTCTGTTTTTTAGTACATCCACCAATCGTCCATAACAATAAATTCACCTGCCTAATATTGTGTTGGTCCCGTTTGTGTCATGAGCCATCAAAGTATGGACTCCACAAGATCTCTGAAGGTATGCTGAGGTATCTGGCACCAAAGTGTTATCAACCAGTCATTTAAGTCCTGTTTTGCAAGGTAGGGCATTCATGACTCAGGCGAGTTAGTCCAGCACACCCCAAAATTGCTGGATTGGATTGAGATCTGGGGAATTTGGCCACACCCTTCCATTGCTCCATGGTCCAGTTTTGTCATTCAAATGACACATATAGTAGCTTTTCAGCACCTTTCAGCATGGACACTCTATGGCTATGCAGCCCCATTCACAGCAAGCTGTTATGACACCTTTCTATCATAGCCAGAAATACATTTTCAGCAAAGTTTCCTACAATTTCTCTTCTGTGGGATTGGACCAAATAGTCTATCATTTGCTTCCCAATCAGAATAATGTGGCCAGTTCACTAGTTGTGCTTCCTTTAACTACTTTTGTTAGGTCATAATCACTGCATACCATGAACACCCCAGAAGTCCTGCTGTTTGGGAGATGCTCTAAAAATACAGCTTTTTAGTCATCACATTGTGGCTTTTGTTAAAAGTCTATCAGATCCTTATGCTTGCCCATTTTTCCTCTAGCATATCAACTTCAAGATCTAACCGTCCACTTGCTGCCTAATATATACCACCACTTGACAGTAATCAATATAAAAAGATAATCAATGTTATTCACCTCACCTGTCAGTGGTGTTAATGTCTTTAGTGATCAGTGTAAATCTTTTTAGATTTGTTTTCCATTATACTCCTCATGCAATAAGTTGGATAAGGCGTTCCAAACCCATGATGCCAATCCATTAAGTTGTCTATCTGAAATCTATACACTAACAGGCTGAGTGTGCAGTATGATGGATTTGATGAGCTTGATGGTGGCCCCATGTGGAAATTTCCAAACTTGACCTGATCTCTGTGCCATTGGCTGCTGCCATTATTACTCTGTGACAGATGCCCATTGTGACTGAGACTGCAGAGAAAGAAAGAGGGTGCGGGTCAGCGGGAGCCCATCCGTCTCTGTCTTGAAGGGAATTAGGAGGGGCTGTGTGTCTGATTCTGTTAGAAAAAGGAGCTGTCCTTGTGAGTGATGGCAGGGGAGCCCACAACATCTCAGCACATGTCTCAAATGAACAGGCCATGATGAAGGGTCAGAAGCAGCTGGTAAGATTAAAGGAAGTGACATGTTGTGCGTGCATGTCTGTGCATTTATATGTTCATCACAATTGTGTTATATCTCCATGATTAAATGTTTACTATAAAACAATAATTTGTTCAGTCATGAATACAAACAGGATCTGTCACTTATAACAGGATGTCTTACTTATCCATGGTGGGTGAAGACCAAATAGAAAGATAAAGGTTTTTAATATACGAGATAAATACATTCAATTTAGAAATAAAGACCTTAATGAAATTATGCAAAATACTATTTTGACCTAAAATAAAAATATTCATTAATGCATGCATTTTCATTAAGTACTTTATTCAGTCAGAGTCATAGTGTGATGCTGTGTGTGAGGGTGTAAAACACCCTCAATGGGATCCCAGTTACACCTAGAGCAGACAATTCACCTATGCTTTCAAACAGTAGAAGGAAGCCACAGAACCATGCAGAAACCCTCACAGACCTGATAAGAACATGCATAGAATCTCCATATAGACAGTAATGCGAGATCAAACCAGGCTCCTGGAGATATGACACAGCAATGACCTTGCTGCACCTTTAATGTCTTGCATTATTGTTACTTTATTGTCATTATAATATTTAATAACAATAAGAATTGTTTTTAAGGTAATCACATTAACCTGTTACATTGAGCCTGTTACAGCTGTGTTACTGCTTGAATACATGTTAAAATTTATCTCACACTGAGATTGGAGCTAATTTATTATTTCCTCCTGGCCTTTCGCTGCAAGTAGGATTTATCCATGTTTGCAGACTGAATGGCTATATTAATGCCAAAAAGATATTATTCTAGGCAGTATTTTTCCTGAGATCAAGCACAATGATTAAAAATCTCCAGATATGAAGAAATAAACCAGTCACTATAAATGAGTCACAGCATCAGCACCATAAGCATGGCCCCATCCTGTAAAACATCACATTCCTGTAGCATACTAGCCTGTAATTCTGCTAATGGCTTCCTATATACGTGTGTATATACAGTACAGTATATCAACTCTTTGTCTGACTCTAGATGTAGTATTATCCAGGGTGTAAATCAGCAGCTCAACACACTTGAAGCGTGTCAACACAGCACCCTGCATTACAATAAAGAGCCGCACAAATCAGTTATCAAAGGACTGTGAGGCAGGTCAATCAAAGTTATGTGTTATGGACATGGTGTTAGTTTTAATTACAGGAAATGGTACACCTTTTTGTGTCGTTCTGTAGAGCTGCATGTGTGATCTGCCATGTACACTGGTAATCTGATCCTATGCTGACAGAAAGAGCCAGGTGCACATATATTTGCACATACAGCTCATATATAACAAGATATTTAATGGAAGCGTGAAGCAAAAATTTGTAAATATTCAGTTTGAGTCAGACTCTGGCACTTGCATTTGAACTTGCTTGGAAAGATTGTTAAGAATATACATTCGGTTTAATTTGAATAAATTCGTTTTTATTTGTTATTATTGTAGAAAAGTGATCTCAGTTTCTCAGATTTTTACAAAAACCTTTTTTGTTCTACAGTAACATAGCTGCTAGTAGAGCCAGTAGAGCTTCCACAGCCTCACACCAGACTGTCTTTCAGATCATTACACATATCTTATCCAGTCCTACCTCCTCTGTGTTAATATCGCCCAAACAATTGCATATGCCCAATAAAGCTTTACAGGCCTGGCATCTGCCGCTCAGCCATCGGTGCAGGAGATTTGATATTTTCACCTGTTCCGCACACGTACACTGCTGAGCGGTAAACATGCCTCAGTCCACACTTCTTTGAGGGCCCATCTGGTGCCTAGTATTAAAAGTGCCTATTTAAACAACAGTGCCCAAGAACTGAAAAGGGCAGATCATACTGAAGTCTCCAATAAAGACAAGCAGCGCATGACATTTACCTCCCCATACACACTAGGACTCAATACTTACACAGGTTGCAGCTTGTCACTAGAGGTTGCAAATAAAAAAGGTAATTTCAGCAGATGCATTTAAGCTCATCAAAATGTCCTTTTTGTTGCTTATTAATATTACCTTAGTCTCCGGGATGACAGTGTACATGACAAATGATTGTGAATATGGATTGACCATAAACTGTACAGGAACAAACTACAATTTACACTTTGAAGTAGTGTGAATTATGTTATGCACCAGGGTATTTCTTATACCTGTCCATAGTAAATTGTTCATAGTAAATATTTTCTTTATCTGTAATAAAGTCCAGCTTTTGTAAACTAAGATTTTTACTACATTTTAAACATATTGTATGTATTTTTAATATACAAGTAGAACCAGTATATATGGAATGTTAACCTCTAAAATCAACCTCTAAAAAAGACTAATCCTTTTACATCTATTTTAGATGATGTTATACATTTCATTTAACTCTTTTGTTATAAAGGTTTGAACCTGTACAGCATCAATACCATATGCTTTACTATATGAGCACTTAGGACATGAGTCAGAAATGTCAATCTTGTTACTAAGGATACGAAGGCTGATTCTGGAAAGTGATAGGGTTGAAAGTAAACAACAATGACAACAATCATCATCATTATCATCATCATCAGAAAAAGCATTTGTAATAATCAATCATTTAAAAGTAAAGAAAATTAAAATGTATAGTCTGAAAGAGAAAGATGAGCCACATGAGTATATATTGTGAATATTCAGAGTATATATTCTGAAATTATAATAATTACCATTTACAGTATATACCAGATTTATTTAGAGTACAAGGCCCACTTTGTATCCTGTTGCCATCACTTGTATGACTCTTTGCAGCTTCATACTGAGACATATTTGGCTAAAAATAAATAAATTCATAAATTAAATAATAATTATTATTATACCAACCAATATTGCATGAAATAAATTGATCTATTATCACGGGGGCAAAAGATAAATTACATATTATAAAATAATATTTTATACATTAGATTCTATATAAAAAAAAGAGGGGCCCAAACAATGTATACACACTTCACCATTAAAAATATACCTCGCTTCTGACAGTCACATGATAGCATTAATGATGGTGCGACTCCTGACATCTTTGGAGGAAACATAACACTACACATTGCTGCAATAATTCAGCAATTTTTAATTGACACTTTTTAAAAAAGTGTATAGATAACAACTGTCGAAGTGTGTATACAATGTTTGGGCCCTTATGTAGCTGAAAATGTCCATGGTTTATGTGAAATATAAACAAACAGAGAAAGGTTGAATACTTATAGAATATGGACAGTCTATATATTAAATACATCTTCTTAGTAATAAGGAGGGAAATAGTCATCATGCACCCTTTCAGGAAAATAGCCAGCTAGAAGAAGGATCCCAGAAGATCTCTGGTGTTTGGGCTTTGGTGCCCTCATGTGGTTACCACAGGGAACCACACACGTGGTTCTATCTTGAGATGTATGAAGGGTGGATGCAGGTTGTCCTAACCCTAAATTTCTGAAGGAAACTAAAATAAAAAATGTGCAGATGTAGCAGGAGAGTCAGTACATGGGTCTGGTTTGGTTGTTTGACAACAAGCCTTTCAAGAGTCTAGCTATGAACCGTCTACAGCTGCCAGTACTAATGATGCTAATTAGCTGAGTAATTACATTACTGTCTCTATGGGAATGGAAAGGGGAAAACAAGAGCTCTGACATGGAGAGCTTTTTCTATTTTTTTTTCCTCAATGATTTCTTTTTTTTTTCTTTGAGAATTAATCACAGCCATGCTTTACTGATCCACATTAGAATTCCAGCGGCTAATTTAGTTAGAGAACATCGTTTTGACTTATCAGCTGTGCTCTCTGTTTCTCCTCCCTGTCTCTTATTCTTTTTTTCCCCCTGGCTCACTGTAATTCTGTTCAAAGCTTCTAATCAAGTTATCCGATTCAAATTTGTTCAGGAAAATGAACAATATGAGGAAGTCTCTACACTAGCGAGGGGTTACGCCATACTTAATTGTAATGCTGGGACAGGATGAGGTATTCAATTTGAGAACCTAGAGAGAGAGAAAGTGACACTAATCTCTAATCAGGATTGGGTAGAGCATACAGAGCTGGGAAATTTCACACAGCTAATGGGAATGGGGTTTGTCATAGCGCTAGTATATTTAGGAGAGCTGCTCTCCATGAGGAGTGGAGCAGGATTAACAGACACTCTGAAAGGATTCCGTGCAGAATCACATCCTCCCTAGAGAAGCCTTCATCCCTCTGAAAATCTGCTCGCACACTCCAGCTTTTCTTTTTGCCTTCACTCAGCCATGGCACACATACAAATATTTCCTGGAATGGAAAAAGAAAAAGTAAAGCTTTCCACAGAATGATATTGATTTTTGTCAATATTAGATTTTGTTACAGAATACTATTTGTTACAAAGGCATATTCAACATGTGTGGACAAGACTACTATGATGACAAATTATTATAATTATTATTATTATTATTAAATAAGCTTTTATCCCAAGTCAAAGACTTTATCTGTGGAACAATTTACAGTCCAAGCATGAAGTGGAATGTGAGAATTAAGGGTTGTTTTAAATCACAAGAACATACATTTCTTCCACCATATGCTTACTTTAAAATGTTAGAAAAAGAAACTAATCAAATTCATCACAGAGTTTAGCTGTGTAGTAATTTGTGGAGCTCAATAAGGCTGCCCTCATCTGGTCGATGTGGGGTATAACAATTCATCAAAGTCAGGTCAAAGAGAGGTATAACAATTCATCAGTGGTCAAAACATCCTTTTTGTGTATCGACATTCTCTAACAAATTAATTTGTGTAAATCTTGTTAAAAATGTGCCATCTTCATGCACACTTCAGGATTCAGTTATATACCAGGTGAAATCTGGTCAATGCCCAGGGTCGTAAAATATATAACAATATAATACCTGTAAAATAGCTTACATTTCCTGTCCTGTGCTATGTATATACGACTGTATCAGTTATTGAGTCATGCAAGCCTACAGTACGTCTAATAAAACAGACAATAAAGCCACACTGCCACACAAGTGTGCTCCAAAGAACAGAAATGATGACAAGACATAGAAAAACATAATACTGGTCTTGTTGAAATATCACCTCTTTAAACATGAAATAGACACAGCAGTGTACAACATATAATAAAACATAAATATGAGCACATCTACACTTTAACATCACGGGGGTGACACAGACATGGGCCGAGATGCAGTAACCATGGAAATAAACAGACAAACATTCTTACTGTTGTTTTTCATAACCAAGATTTAAGTGAATAAAAAGCAATGTTTCAGTCACAAATACTTAGATGGATCAACATTACTTTTACCTTCGCTGTTGTTTTGAGAGAAGATAAGAAGATGTAAGAGTAGTACAGGATGCTGTTAAAGCTCTCATATCTTCTTGTTTCTTTGTGTTTTAATGCACATGATTTGTACTTTAACGGTTAGCTAGATTAAAAAAAAGTGCACACAAACAGCAAACAGGATCAAAATGAAGTATATGCGGAGTAGTGACCGCCCATTACTCCCATGACGCATGGCATAAGACTGAGTAGTGTTTAAAATTGATTGTTTTATTTCCAAAGTTACAGTTACATTTTCTTTTTGTGCTTATGGTGTTTGTTTAGGACATGGTAGTTTAGGTTGATGGTCATTTTTGTGCTGCTTTATATTTTCCACCATGGGTGAGTTACTGTACTACTCTCTGGTCATTCTTCAGTGTTGTGCTGAATTTGCAACGCAAATGGTTACTCGGTTTATGTCAATGCAATTTGAATAGATTTCTCATTTTAAAAAAGAGCATGATTTTATATGTTTAATAATCAAGAAGCATTTTACTGGATGAAAGTGGCTAAATAATATTTTATGTGGCAGTGACATTACGTACAGAAAACGTTATTTGTATGTCAGTTCAGTTTGAAATCTCTCAAGGTTTTGTATGGCAGAATGACACTAATGATGACATTGCTTTGAACAAAATTTAGTCAATATTGCATGTGATGTGATTGTACGTAGTACGTTTTTAGATCAACCCTATGTTGTTTGAGTCAACAGCATTCAGTTTATCAGCTTATTTTCAGCTTATTGAGCAGTTGTTGATGTACTTTTGTTTAACCACATTTGACTATGCGGGCATTTCCTAAGAAGCTAAGAAGCCAATGTTAGTATCATGGGTTGCCAGATTCTAGGAAAAATTTCCATCCCCATACACACAAAAAAACTGACACTAGCCCAAAAAAATCAGTCTGGGAAAGGGAGACAGATGTTTCTTCTTCTTAGGTTCTGTGTGGGAAACAAGTCACATGCTGAATATCACCTTGCATATTGCCTTTGCCCTTTACTTAATAATATAATTTGCTATACTGTACAATAAGATATTGATAGTCATAGAGTATTTTATCTAGCTCATACAGACATACAGAATTTTATATGCAAAATTCAACATATATACACGAACCCGGCAACATATTTATTAACTGCCATACCTGCCATGTCTGCGGCTCCACCTATACTGAAAATGTCTTGAGAGAAGCATAAGGGCAAAATGTCCCAACCACCTCAATCTGGCCTCTCTGACTTCAAAACATCTAACATGGGTTGTCCCTCTGATGAACTGATTCTTGATCCTATACATCCTTGTCACTCCCAAAGAGAACCTCAACATCTTCAGCTCTGCTACCTCTAGCTCTGCCTCCTGTCTTTTCTTCAGTGCCACTGTCTCTAAGCCATAGAGCATCGCTGGTCTCACCACAGTCCTGTACACCTTTCCTTTCATTCTCGTTGATACTCTTTTATCGCACAACACACCTGACACTTTTCTCCACCCATTCCAACCTGCCTGTACTCGCCCCTTCACCTCCTTTGAACACTATGGGAATTATATTTGTGATTCGCATAATTGATTTGGCAAATGTTTTACGTCGGATGCCCGATCTGACACAACCCTCTGCATTTATCCAGACTATCCGCATTTATGTCTGGACTGGCACAAGAAGACACTGGATTGCCCCCCCCCATGCCCCCCTCCCCATCTTCACTATCATAACCTTCAGTATATCAACACTGCAATTAGCTGCTCTTAGAGTGTTAGTGCCCTGAATCATACGATGTAGCTCATGATTTAAGTGATGTGTACAATGCAGATGAGAAGTGGACCAGCTGCAGGGCCATTGAATGGCAACAAATTGTAGCAAAATACTCATATGACCACTGAGAACACTATTTTTGCATTCCTCTTTAAATAAATCAACAATAACACAGATAAGTCAATCAGATTTCTTGGGACCTTAAATAGGACTGAGTTAATCATTACAAGGCCTCGGTAGAAATAAAAATATCTTTCTTAGATAAAAGTATCTAAGAAAATCCAACCTACCATAAAGTAGGTTAAACTTTACAATTTTAAAGTACTATTTAAATGATCATATGAGCAAACTAAGGGAAAAAAGAAGTATCCTTTAACAAAACTTGTTACGTGATTCATAAGGCATTTTTTCCAGTCTGTTTTGTATTATATCAGTAAAAAATGTGCATCTAGACATTCTTCAGTTACCTCAAGTTTCTGGATTAATCTCTGCAGTCTGCCATCAGATTTACTCTATGACCAGTGATGGCTTGTTAAAAGTACACGTTGGCACATGTGTGTATCTATATACTGTAATACAGGCATGATAGAAACTACAAAGCACTCAATAAGAGTGTCTGCCAAATGCCTAAATGTAACCGTAAATATAATACAAATTTAGCGAAACATATTGTACATGTATTTTATTACATAGGAAAATGAAAGCAAATCTTTAAATTTTAATGGAGGCAACGGAGCCTGCATATTGCATCATTCTCAGAGCCAGTGGTCATCAGCTTTGCATGAAAATTTTCTATTGTCTCCTGACGTAGTGTTGCATTCCTCCCTTTCACTGTACACCAACACATTTCTGCACAAGAACAATGGAATTCCTCACGTCATAGCGTGCTGTGAGCTTAGCTCGCTCCGGAACAGTCAAGCGGTTGGTCATCTTTGTTGATGTTGCATGTGCTGCCTCTCGCAGCTGATGCCTGTGCTACCGATGAGGGAAATATGTGATCCTATTTAATATTATTTATTTAGAGACTGTTTTCATCATGACTCCAATGATACTACCTGTTACTAAATATTTCCTAGTTAATTTTCACCCACCCTATACCACTTTTTGAGTACCAGTCTGGTGTTTGGACACACCTTCTCCTTTAATTATTATTATTATTATTATTAGACATTATTTTTATTTGTAAAATATATATATTTATTTATTTTTGCATTATTGTACTGTACTACTGTATACTGAAGACATCAAAACTATGAATGAATATGTATGGAATTATGTAATAAACAAATAAGTGTTAAACTAACTAGAGTATATTAGAATATTCTATTGCTTCTTGGAGTTCAAGCTGCAGACATATTTCACTATCCACTGTTCAGAAGAGACTGCATGAGTCAGGCCTTCATGGTTGAATTGCGGCAAAGAAACCATTACTTAGGAAGAACATCAAGCAGAAGAGACTTGCTTGGGCCAAGAAACACAAGGAATGGGCATTTGATCAGTGGAAAACTGTCCTTAGTCTGATGAGTTCAAATTTGTGATTTTTAGCTCTAACCACCGTGTCTTTGTTAGATGTACAGAGAGTGAACGGACGGTTCTTGAATGTGTTGTTTCCACTGTTTCCAAGCATGGAAGAGGGGATGTGATGGTGTGAGGGTGCTTTGCTGGTGACACTATGAATGACTCAAAATTGAGAGTGCACTTAACCAACATGGCTACCAGTGCACTGTGCAGTGACATGCCATCCCATCTGGTTTGCAGTTAGTGGGACTATCATTTGTTTTACAATAAAACAATAACCCTAAACACACTTCTATGTTGTGTACTAGCTATTTGTCTAAGAAAGAGAGTTACAGAGTGCTGCTTTCACTGACCCGGCCTCCACATTCAGCAAATCTAAATCCAAATAGTTTGGGATGAGTTGGACCAGAAATGAAGGAAAACCAGCCAACAAGTACTCAACACCTAAGGGAACTTCTTTAAGATTGCTGGAAAGATATTTGAGGTGACGACCTCATGAGGTTGACTGAGGGAATGATAAAAGTGTGCAAAGCTGTCATCAAAGCAAAAGGTGGCAACTTTGAGGAACTGAAATCATAAAATTTCTGGGTTATTTAACCGATTTTTGTTGACTACAAAATTGCATATTTGTTCTGTCATACTTTCAGTGTCTTCAGTATTAAAATACAATGAAAACAAAAAAAATAAGAAGAACCATTGATTAAGAAGGTGTGTCCAGGCCTCCGAGTGGCGCAGTGGTAAAGTGCTCGCTCTATCATCCAGAGATCGCTGGTTCGAACCCCGGGTGATGCTGTTTTCCTCTCACAGCCGAAGGCACAGAGAGAGCTGATTGGCCGAGCTCTCTCAGGGGGGAGGGATGAGAGGTACTTGCGCTCCCACATTAATCACGGCTCTACAGCCAATCAGGGGCATCTGTGAGCTCGCGCACGTGGAAGGAGCGGCTAGCGCTTCTTGTCTCCAAGTGTGTTATTCTGCCCCTATTGGTGCGTGAGCAAGCAGATCGAAAAGATGCGGTCGGCTGGCGTCACGCGGTTCGGAGGAAACACGGGATTCACCCTCCCGACTGAGTGGTAGTGGTAGCCTTAATGTGGGAGCCCCACCTAGCGACGGGGAGGAATTGGCCACGACTAAATTTGGGAGAAAATTGGAAAATTTATTTGGAAAATAAAAAAAGAAGGTGTGTCCAAATTTTTGACTGGTACTTAGGCTAGGTTAGGCTTTGGGTTCCTCTTGTATCCCTTGGGCATCTCTGGTCTCTTGAGGGTTCTGTGGGTTCCTGAGTGGGGCCACCATGGATCAAAATTGTTTGTCCAGCCCATCCCTTGTGTGCCCAATTGGATTGGGAGCTGTGGTGTTAGAGGCCAGGTCAAGTGGACTTGGGCTCTTTGCATGCTGGGGCCCCATGGACAGTGTTGTGTTGGCCTTTCTTTCGTGACCAGCATTGACAGCATTAGCTTTTTCTAAATTTACTTTATATACAGTATGTTTAGACAGAACAGAAAAAGTGATTTTAAGACTAAAATAATCCACTTATGTTTATAAATGATTTATGCATGAAAGGGTTAAAGTACGGCAAGCAAGTTCCAAATTTCACATTTCTTGTTGTAAATCCAACTTGGAGTATAATCTGGTTCTGATTCGTGTTTTGTCATGACACAGACAACAGATTGGCTGTTGGTGATTGGAGTAATTGAAGTATGCCCTGCTGACTGAGCTGATGTTTCTTTGGCTCTAGTGTTGCTTTAAGTGTTCTGAATGTACAGTATGTGATTGTGCAAACAATCTGTACTTGTGGTTCTATAATATACTTACTAAACTTGTTACCATGCTAAAGAACGGATCTATGACATGCTTGGGTATTTCCTTACTGTTTACTTGGAGTTGTGTGATATCAGGAGTCCATACATTACTATACCTGAAAATGTGGACAGCAGAAAACCATGAAGAAAACAAACATGAAGAAATTACATTATGACTTATTATCTTGGTGATTAGTTTTAACATATGTTTTGCTCCTTTCTATTAAGCAACATCGTCTCATCCTTCATATCCTTTAAGCAGTTGTAGCCAGTATCCCATCTGGAAACACATATGGGATGATGAGTGTGTGGAAATGTACTGTTTAACATTGATCCTGATTGTGGTATTGTCTTGATGTTGTTTGTAAGATGTGATGTTTTGTGCAGGCTGTAGTTCAAGTTAAAATGGTTGGAATAATAGAGCACACACATCTGTATCACTCACTAAGCAGAGATGATAATTTAGATCATAAATAATAAATGATCATTTTAGATTCATCTAAATTTTGTTTTGGTCCCCATAAAAAATTCTCAAGTGTTCTTCCAGCACTTTGAGTAAATCTGGCACTCCCACTGGTATGTTGCTTTAATTTTGTCCCTGTGGATGATTGTCCCTGTATTCCTATTTGTAAACCTTCAATATCATTTAAATATCACTTTTCCTTTTTCTTTGGACTTTATGTTTCGAATTTAATTTAATAGTTCTTGCATAACAGCAACAAAGCAGAATGGTACTCTCTCATTATTTTTCCATCCTGGCAGGCCAATGTCCAGCGGGGTTTGTAATTCCCCAACACCCAAACACATCCACGGAACCTGGTAATTACCTGATTAATTGAATCAGCAGTGAGTGAATTGAATCACCAAACTGTGCTGGACACTGGTCCTCAGGACTGCAGCTGAAGAGCGCTGTAACAGGGTCCAGGTCTCAGGAGGCAATAGCTTACTGTAACTAACGTACTTAAATGAAGTGAATAGGAAAATGATTTCCTAAAGGCAGAGGTGTCAAGTAACGAAGTACAAATACTTCGTTACCTTACTTAAGTAGAAATTTTGGGTATCTATACTTTACTGGGGTAATTATTTTTCAGCCGACTTTTTACTTCTACTCCTTACATTTTTAAGCAAATATCTGTACCTTCTACTCCTTACATTTTAAAAATAGCCTTGTTACTCTATTTTTATGATCAGAACGCGCACACCCCCCCGTCACATGATCAGAATGCGCACCCCCCCCCCCCCCCCCAGTCGCATGATCAGAACGCATCCCCCCCCCCCCCCCGTCCGCCGCATGATCAAAACACGTGACCTTAATGCTTTTTTCTCCCCTGACGTTACTTTTACTTTTATACTTTAAGTAGTTTTGAAACCAGTACTTTTACACTTTTACTTGAGTAAAAAGCTTGAGTTGATACTTCAATTTCTAAAGAAGTCTGCTTAGACCACTGCCTAAAGGTAATTTCAGTGGGATTTTATATAGTGAAATGAAACAGTGCTCGAGGTGATACAGGGTACATAAGCGACTTTTGTCTGTATATTTACTGTATTTAAAATGTTGGAAATTAAATACCTTCACTCCTGCATATAAGTCAAACCAACCTAATGCAAAAAGATATACAGTGCTCCTCCAACACATCTGGAAGCGATGTGTTACTTAATGCAAGACTGACTCTTTTAAGGCTTGATGCACATCCAACATTAAAGCTTTATACGGCCACAATTGCAACAACATAGTCATGCAATGCTCATTTCGATGAACTGATGAACTGAAAATTGTGTTGTTTATGGGAGTTTAATGATGTTTATCAATCATATTTCGACAGCACAATCTCTTGCAATTTGGGGAAAAATAGGGAGTTTTAAAGCTACTACAATAAGTTTAAGCTTTAACAATTTTCTGAGACTAAACCAGAGCTATTCATACTTTCTGATTATTTATTATCTGTTACATAGATTTATTAAAATCCAGAAATACACACACACACAAAGTGTGTGGGTAAATAAAGCTATCTCTGTGTGTGGATCATAGCTGTCCCAGGTCACTTACTTGTTTTTGTGGATTCTTTAGAGTTCTGTTTCTTCAGCTGTGTCTAGGTGCTCTATGGCCTGCTTGAAAGCACAGCAAGCTGATATGCCTTCCTGCACTGGGCTGCTTTCGATTAGCCCTAGAACGGCTGCATTTTGATACCGTCACTTCAAATGAAGCTATTTTCACCCACTGCTGGGAAAAGAATATGAAATCCAATAAATACACAACAGCAAGTCGATTCTGCAAAACAGATGGGGAAAATCTTTTGACAAGTATGCTTCAAACTACCTTGTAAAAGAACACACTGTGCTGTGTGTGCATTGGTAACTTTACATATTGAGTATTTGAATTAAGCCAATAAGACACACAGCTAATTACAGTACTACTTAAAGGGTGGCTGTTTACCTGTCAAGTTGAGATTCTCCACAGGTGTACTATGTCTTAATTGTTTTGACTATGTTTCTTTCTTCCTAACACGGGACTTAACCCCTGACCCTTCAGTGTGACTAAAGAAGAGGCCGATGTGACCACAGGTTTATGCAGCTCATGAAGTGAACCTACCACTGCAACATGATACCGTACATTTGTGGTATAGTATACACAAAAATGACTCCACCCCTGGACGTTATCAAGAACACCACCGTCCATAAACATGCTGCTCTTTTAGCTTTATTGTCCTTCCCTAGCGTGAGGATTGTGTGGAAACATAAACATCAATGAGGAAGCAGGGGGAAATGCATCTGTTCCTCAGAAAAGCCACTTAAAGTGAAATCCAAACACATGGCCACATTAAGTATAAACACAGTAAATGACTGTCATGATATATTTTGTTCAGAGGCAGTCACCATAAACAGTACCCTGGGGAAAGTTGCTGAGTCAGCAGAGAAAAGGCTTAATGGGTGGTAAAGTGTTTGTCTGTAGGTCGGTAAACCTAATATGCACACATCAAGCACAATTAATAATAATAATAATAATAATAATAACAATAATAATAATTTATTCAAATGCTAATGTGGAAAAAAAATACAAGAATCTGAATTCTGATAACTTATATAACTAAATAATAGGCCTAAACTGATAGGTTTACTTACAAACACTAGGTGGCAGTGTGGCATGTCCTCTCCCCAGATGTGGCCATACACTGTCTAGCTGGCTGCCTAGGAGCAAACCGGAGATAAAAATCTAAATCTACAGAAAACAGATGAATACACATGAGTGATTAGTACAATCACTCTGTCATCACACACATGCTGAAGTTATTACTGAACAACTGAGATCAAGATTATACTTGACAGATTCTAATGAGAAGGAATAGAATTGCTCGGATGACCACTAAATAAAATTTTTTAAATATTTAAATTTTACACATTTAGATTTCACCTAAGCAGTCTCTTAGATATAGAGTAGTTTTAAATAATCTTCAAGCATGTCTTAGTTAGTGTTGACCAAATTTAAGCCTGGAAAGCTCTTATCGTCTTTCAGTGCTAATGTTATTCTAAAAACTCACTCGAAATTCAATTTCTCATACATTTGGCCTTTTATTTTAAATTGTAAAAGTCATACTTTTGTACAAGACTTGAGTAAAAATTGAGATCATGTGCCTTAATAAATGAACAGAATGTCAAATGCCTTTGATGTGGTTAAAAATAAAGAATAAAAAAAACACTAATTTGATAAGAAAAATAAATGTGTATCATACAGAGTATAAACATCCACATTACCTTGACATTGAATTTAAATTTTAAGTAAAATTAAAAATAATTTCTAATATAAAATTAAAATTTAAGCATAATTTGTATTTTAGTATTTAAACTCGCACTCGAAACAGACTTCACTCACTCTAAACCATAACTGAGAGGCTTAGAAAACCACTGCCTTCCTGTTTAATGTGTCTTTTGGCATGGAATGCTGAAATGTCATGGAAATTCTTATGAGCCCTCATCCCACCCATACGGCATATTTATTTAGCTTCATCATTGTACAGCATCGAGTATTACATCCTACTGAATGTGTTCATGTAAGTAAAGTAGTGTCAAAATTGCACATTATTCACAATTATACATGTACAGACCAGGAACAAATCAGGAATGACACCTACACTCCCAAAGGAGAAGCACATTAGTCAGCACAGCGTCTCCTTTGCCTGGGGTGTGTGAGCAATCCTTAGCCTTGCCTATGTACTGTGTGTGTGTGTGAGTGCGTGTAAGAGTAAGTGTATATACAGTTAATAACATGCATATGGCAAGATAGTGGTCTGTCAATTCATGTGGTGTGGACACCATAATAGTTTCAAATACCAGTCTACTAATTATAAAGCACTGGCTGTTAAGATGTTAAGAGCCCCAGTGTCTCATTCTCAAGCTTTATTCTAACTTGATAACCAGTTGTTATACAAAAGGCACAGTAGGAGAGCGGGGATTTTGCCTCTTTGAGGCCCCATTAGCTTTTAAACAGTCAGGCCTGTCTTTACGAGAGAAAGGCATGACAAGTTTAGTGGTGAACATAGCAATTCTACATCTATAACCTATGTTTGCTAAATGTAGAATTTACTAATGAACATCAGATTTTAACATTTGTTAGAACTCAGTTGTTACATTTCTTTCACTTCATTTATTTCATTTAGGGCTGCAACTAACGATTATTTTGATAATCGATTAGTTGGCCGATTATTGTTTCGATTAATCGGATGACGCTAAGCGCTTCTTTAATTTGATGGTTTGCTTATAATTATATATAAAACCATACCAACATTTGTTTTGTTTTTAACAATAATTGCAGATGGCAAGTTGACTGTTTTATATATATATATATATATATATATATATATATATATAAACACTATCAACTTGCCATCTGCATACATACATACATAATATGTATATCGATTAAATCGGATAAAAAGCTAGACTTTTATCGGATAAAAGCTAGACGCTTTAATTTTATGTTTTGCTTAACTATATAAAACCATAAATCAGGGTATTATTTATGTATAAAAGTAAACTTTAAAAAATGCAATAGCCACATAGTTTAATTATCTTTAATTTTGACATTTAAACCTTATTTTATGTAAATCAACATTTTTGTTTTTAACAATAATTGCAGATGGCAAGTTTACAGTATATAGTTAAAATAAATAAATAAATAAAAAAAATACACTTGTCAAGATGGACTAACCTGAGGTGACCAGAAGACGTAGCTTTAGCGGTTAGCCCAATGTAGCGTGGAGGATAAACCCAAACGCGGAAAGAAGCGAGCAGGCAGGATAACCACGCGATTTAGTTTAAGGACTCTCACAAAAACGGAGCAAGGGAAAAACACAAATCTAACCCGCGTCCTAGAAATACACACACAATAGCAAAAGACATACGGAACCAACATGTGAGTACTCACGGTTTGCTGAAACGACAACTGGAGTTGACATGGGCCGAACTCAATGACTGAGCGGTAAGCCATCGTTTGTTTACCTCTTTTATACTTCCTGGTTTTGCGCCCGTCTTACTTCCGGGTCCTAGTGCCGGGCGCAGATTGCGTGTGCATGACAGTACCCCCCTGTCCAGGACTGGCTCCTGACGGTCCTGGGGCGGAGGATACCCTGTGACGGTAGTCCCGAATTAGCTCCGGGTCGAGAATGAACCGGGCCGGGATCCAAGATCGCTCCTCGGGACCATAGCCCTCCCAGTCCACCAGGTATTGCGTACCTTTGCCCCGAGGGCGCGAGTCGAGGATTCGGCGCACGGTGTAGGCGGGACCGCCGTCGATGATCCGGGGAGGAGGAGCTGGGGGGGTGGGTGGAATCATGGGTGAGGTGATGAAGGGCTTGAACTGGGACAGGTGGAAGACTGGATGGATCCGGAGCGCCGCAGGCAGCTGGAGCCGGTAGGTGACAGGGTTAATCCTGTGGGTGATGCGGTATGGTCCGATAAATCTGGGTGAGAGTTTTTTTGATTCGATGTGAAGGTGGAGGTTCTTTGTAGAAAGCCATACCTTGTCACCTACATGGTACAATCGTCCCGGAGGATGTCGACGGCGGTGTTGGTGGGTGTAGCGAGCGTTGGCGCGTTGGATGGCCCGGTTGGTTGTAATCCATAGCCGCCGACATCTGCGGACCAACTGTTGGGCGGACGGTACATCAACCTCCGGTTCTGGGTGGTTGAACATCGAAGGTTGGAAACCGTAACATACCTCAAATGGGCTTAGGTTGGTGGCAGAGGAGGTGTGGAGGTTGTGTGACAGTTCAGCCCAGATGAGATAGTGCGCCCAGGAGCGCTGTCGATCAGCTACGAAACATCTCAGATAGCGCTCCAGCTGTTGGTTGGTCCGCTCCGTCTGACCGTTAGTCTGTGGGTGATATCCAGATGAGAGACTGCAGGTGGAGTTGATCAGACGGCAGAAGGCTTTCCAGAACCGGGCTGTGAACTGGGGCCCTCTGTCCGAGACGATGTCCTTGGGGAACCCATGCAGACGGACTACGTGCTCTAAAATCAGCTCTGCTGTTCCTTTGGCTGACGGGAGTCCGGCGAGAGCCACCAGGTGCACGGCTTTAGAGAACCGGTCGACGATGGTGAGAATGGTGTCCTTTCCTTCGGAGGCCGGCAGGCCCGTGATGAAGTCGACGGCAATGTGCGTCCAGGGCCGTCGAGGAACTGGGAGTGGCTGCAGCTCACCGGGGGTTGGTTGATTAGTGGTTTTGGCCCTGGCGCACACTGGGCATGCCTGGACGAACTCTTGGACGTCTTTCGTGAGGGATGGCCACCAGAAGTCTCGTTGGAGGAATTGGAGCGTCCGTCGAGTGCCCGGGTGTCCTGAGATGGGAGAGGAATGACCCCACTGGAGGACTTCTGATCGCATCCTCTCAGGCACAAAGAGTCGTCCAGGTGGCACACCTGCCGGTTCGGTCTCTGTATCCTGCGCCTGGCGAACTCTCGTCTCCAGGTCTAGTTGGAGTGGGGCGATGATCCTGGACGATGGAAGGACAGGCGCGGGGTCCGCCCGGGGAATGTCCACTTCCAGCTGTCGGGAGAGAGCGTCCGCTTTTGTGTTCTTGGAGCCCGGGCGGTACGAGAGGTGGAAATCGTAATTTTCGAAAAATAAGGCCCACCGCGCCTGTCGTGGGTTTAACTGTTTCAGATTCTTGATGGTTATGAGGTTTTGGTGGTCCGTCCAGACTATGAATGGCTCACTGGCGCCCTGGAGCCAGTGACGCCACTCCTCCAGAGCCCACTTTATGGCCAGCAGCTCGCGGTCCCCTACCCCGTATCGCTGCTGAGTGGAGTCAAATTTTCTGGAGAAGAAACTACATGGGTGTAGTTTCTGATCTGGACCTCGTTGTGAGAGGATAGCTCCAGCGCCCACATCTGAAGCATCCACCTCCACAACGAATGATTTTCTGACATCTGGGTGGAGGAGAATCGGTGCCGTGGTGAAGCGGTGACACAGTGACTTAAAAGCGGAGACAGCTGCAGGGTTGAGATGAAAAGGGAGAGGTGAGGGACGGGTCAGAGCGGTTAGGGGGGCGGCAACTGTACTGTAGTCCCGGATAAAGCGACGATAGAAATTCGCAAACCCGAGAAACCGTTGAAGTTGCTTGAGGGTCTTGGGTAGGGGCCAATGACGCACAACCTCTAGCTTCTGCGGGTCCATGGCCACACCCTGGGGCGAGATGACAAAACCCAGGAACGTGGTGGAGCGCTCGTGAAAAGCGCACTTTTCCAACTTACAGTACAGTTGATGGGCGAGTAATCTCTTTAGAACCGCCCTGACGTGCTGGGTATGTTCTTCCATGGTGCGTGAGTAGATGAGGATGTCGTCCAGATAAGCAAACGCCCACCGACCGAGCATGTCGCGAAGGATGTCATTAATGAGGTGTTGGAAGGCGGCGGGGGCGTTGCACAGTCCAAAGGGGATGACGAGGTTCTCATAGTGCCCAGTAGGGGTGATGAAGGCCGTCTTCCACTCATCGCCCTCTCTGATGCGCACCAAGTTGTAGGCGCTCCGGAGGTCCAACTTAGTAAAGATGGTGGCGCCAGAGAGGGCGTCCAGGGCTGAGTTGGTAAGAGGCAATGGGTGTCGGTTTTTGATAGTTATATTGTTTAGCCCCCGATAGTCGACACATGGACGAAGTTCACCGCCCCGCTTCTTCACGAAGAAGAACCCCGCGGCGGCAGGTGAGGAGGAGGGCCTGATGGTACCTTGGCGAAGGGCGTTAGTCACATACTCCTCCATAACCTTCGTCTCTGTAGGTGTAAGGGAGTAGAGGTGGCCGCGGGGTGGAACTGTACCGGGTTGGAGGTCAATAGCGAGGTCGTAGGGACGATGTGGAGGAAGATGGGTCGCTCGTCGCTTGCAGAAGACCTCCGCCAGGTCCCGATATGGCTCTGGGATGGCGTTGGTGTCGACGTCGGGGGCCTCGGACTCCCTAGAGCACGTCCCAGCCGTTGCCTGTAGGCACAGTTCGGTGCAGGTCGCGCCCCATTGGAGGATCCGGTTCTGGGTCCAGGAGATGAGAGGATCATGCTGGAGCAGCCAGGGATGTCCAAGGATGATGGGAGGTGATGAGATGGAGGTGACGAAAAATTGTAGCTGTTCATGGTGTTGGTTGATGGAGACGGTGATGGGTTCGGTTCGGGTGTTTATTGGGCTGGTGGAGAGGGGGCGACCATCGACAGAGGTGATGTGAACGGGCTGGGATAACGCCTCGAATTTTACCCCCAGGGTTTTGGCATATGTGGAGTCAATGAAGTTACCTGCTGCCCCGGAGTCGATGAATGCAGCACTTCGGACTCGTTTGTGGCCAACCCGGAGGTGTACCTGAACCGTGAGACGGGAGGAGTTGGTGGTGATGGCGGAGAGATGAAGGTGACCCGGCGAGTATCTCTCTCCTCTCACCGGGCCTGGGCGTTTCCCGGTCTGAAAGGACAGGTTGCTCTGTGATGTTTGGCTGACCCGCAATAGGCGCAGAGCCCTTCACGGAAGCGTCTCTCCCGTTCTGCAGCGGTCAAGGAGGCGCGTCCTATTTGCATGGGTTCCCCGGCTCCGGTGTCAACCACGGCAGGAGGTGGAGAACCGACATGTCCTGGGGTGGCGTAGGTGGCGGACTCTGCAGGACGTGGAGTGGTGACGGTGAAGGCGGGTGCGGGTCGTGAAGTGGTGATGGCGAAGTTGGGTGCAGGTGGCAGGGTGCGAGGGGCTGGCCTCGGGCGAGAGAGGAGGCGTTGGTCGATCCGGAGAGCGAGCTGGATCAGGCCCTCCAGGGTCGCAGGAAGCTCTCGCCCGGCTAGTTCGTCCTTGATTCGAGAAGCCAGTCCCTCGTAGTAGGATGTCCGGAGCGCTGCATCGCCCCATGTTGTTTGAACGGCGAGGGTGCGAAACTCGGCCGTATAGCGGCTCACGGGCAGTCCTCCCTGCCTCAGGTGGTAAAGTCTTGTGTCGGTCTCCACCTCGCCCGCTGGATGTTCAAAGGTGAGTTTGAGTTGGTGGGTGAACTCATTGTATGAGTGGGCGGTGTCTGTATCTGACTGTAGAACTGCCGTGGCCCACTCTGCTGCCTGCCCTTTTAGCAACGAGACGAGAAGAGCAATGCGAAGGCGATCGGTGGAGTACTTGGTGGCATTAAACTCAAACACCAGATCGAGAGCTGTCAGAAAAACGCTGCACTTCCCGTCCGTGCCGTTCCACTTCTCTGGTAGAGAGAGAAAAACATCAGAAGGAGGGGGGGGGGGGGGATGCGGCGCCGCGGCCCCCGCGGCGTGCGACCGAGCAGTGACGTCACCAACAGCTGCACGGAGATTCGCATTCTCCCGCCGGAGCTCAGCGACCTCGCGGCGGAGGGACGCGAGATCCCCGGTCAGCTGATTGATTAACGCCGCATGCCGATCTACAACGTCGCAGAGACTCGCATAATCCGCTGGGTTTACCGCGGAGGGCTCAGTCATTCTGTCAAGATGGACTAACCTGAGGTGACCAGAAGACGTAGCTTTAGCGGTTAGCCCAATGTAGCGTGGAGGATAAACCCAAACGCGGAAAGAAGCGAGCAGGCAGGATAACCACGCGATTTAGTTTAAGGACTCTCACAAAAACGGAGCAAGGGAAAAACACAAATCTAACCCGCGTCCTAGAAATACACACACAATAGCAAAAGACATACGGAACCAACATGTGAGTACTCACGGTTTGCTGAAACGACAACTGGAGTTGACATGGGCCGAACTCAATGACTGAGCGGTAAGCCATCGTTTGTTTACCTCTTTTATACTTCCTGGTTTTGCGCCCGTCTTACTTCCGGGTCCTAGTGCCGGGCGCAGATTGCGTGTGCATGACAACACTGACATTCAGTTGTTAAGAATGACTTCAATTTTAAATTCTCTTAAATTAATTCAACTTAATAAGAAGAATAATAGACTTCCAGATTATGATATGATATTTAATTGAAGTGTCTACTACATCCTTTTCACGGTTTATACATTATTTCGATCCTCTTGTGTATTTTATCCTTTTTTTTGTCTCAATAAATAAATATATAGACCATTTTGCTATACTAGACATTCTTGTAATACGGCGACGTGGGGAGAGGAAAAAAAAATCTCGCCGCTACTGGGTTCTCTCTGTTTATTTTGCCCTTTTTCCTGCATTTCCGTCTGTATAGCCTGTAGGATGATGGAATATATCCGGTCCTCCGAAGTGTAAAATGAACGTGAAGAAAACGCACTAGAAGTGTTTTCCTCGCGTTCGTTAGGATTTGAACACAAAGGAAAAGCTGCATGCAACGTTTTTTTAGCCCCGTATAACCGCGCAGGCGGACAAACGCACGTCACCAAAGCCCGTGTGAACACACTCATTAACTCCTATGTGTAGAAAACCCTCGGCGCTTCATCCGCGCTCACCGGACACTACGACCGCCAGAAAAACGGTCGATTTTAACGCACGATAAGAGGTGTTTAATGTAAATTGCTCCCATACCTTGGAGGACTTGGGGCGCGCGCTTTTTCCTGTAAACTCCATTGCGCGAGCGACTGTGTATCTGTGTGTGTATTTGTGCATCTTGTGGTCGCGCGCCTCAATAACGTGAGCAGCCCAACTAATCGATAACGGCATTCGTTGACAACGAATTTCATTATCGATAATTATCGATTTTATTGATTAGTTGTTGCAGCCCTAATTTCATTAAAAATTGTATTCAATTGTATTTGTGTAGCACTTAAGAATGGGCATTGTCGCAAAGCAGCTTTACAGAATCAAAAGAAAATTATGGAAACGTGTATGAAATGTGAAAAATGTGTATGAACCAAAATGCTCAGATTGTCCCTGATGAGCAAGCTGAGGGCAACGGTAGAAAGGAAAAACTCCCCGAGATGGCAAGAAGAAGAAACCTTAAGGGGAACCAGACTCAAACAGGGAACCCTCATTTGGATGAGAACAAATAGCAGTATAATACAGTGTGTTAGGCAGCTGGAAGTTCAATATAACTGTAATCACCAGTAGTATCTTGATTATTTTAAATATTATCTATATATACAGTACTATGCTGTTTGTGAGTGCCCTAAATAATATCGTCCTTGTACCATAAACACACCTCCACCTCTAAAAGTTCAAATAAAACCCTGTTAAGTTTGATAAAGAATAAACAATCAGACAATAAATAGCAGAGTCATCCACTGATTGACTGCTTATACTACAAATAAAGGTCATGCTTTATTTTAACTTCTTTCTGCTGCTACACATCATTTAGCAATTAAAACAAGTAGATATATAAAAAAAATTCACAGAGGCCATCAAGCTCATGAATAGGTCATAGGCTTTAAAGACAGTTTGTAATCTTTAAAAAATAAAATTACCATATGCACCAGCAAACACTTTTTTCACTTTTACTGTTCGATACAAATACATATAGATTGTACTATGGTACAGCAAAATTACTTGTTATTTGCTCTATTTGCAAATTTGTAGTTTTATTCTTCGCCCATTAGTTCCACATTAAAAGCTAAAAATTTAAAGTTGCTTAACTGCTACCAAAATACCATTGCTACTGTTCTACGTAATTGTTCCTGTTCAATGTTATCATTTTTACGCAATTATACTATGTGTTGTGTGAGTGTGATTGTGAGAGGTACTGAAAAAAGAATCATGTCTTGTGTACAGTATGTTCAGGCATACTGTATGTGACCAATAAACTGATTATACTGTAGCTACAGTACACATGGCTCTGCACATATTCACATTTACGGCTTAATTATTACGGCTATAGCATTCAATACAAATGAAAACCATGTTTCTTTAGGAATCAGAACAGTGCCAAAGAACATTTTTCATTGCTTGCATGATATCAGTATGCATGATAAACATCAAGATCTTGTTCCCTTCATGAGATATTCACTTCATAAGTTTCAATCTGACAAGTTGCAGAGCATGAGAACACTATGTTCAGAATACATTTGTACAGTAGTAATTGATATTTGATTGTGGATATATTATGTGTATCTGATCCCAATGATAAACCTAAACCTTACTGATGAATACAGCATGACAATTAATTAGATTTTCCATTATTAGTATATGCTTATGTAACCCAGTGTGCTGTAATCTTTGCACCAAGTCAACTACTAAAAAGCTAAGAGAGATGACGCACCTTTTTTTTTTTTTGCTCAATAGGACAATCAGAGAAATTAGAAACATTTGGGTTTTAAAAAGTGAACAACTCTTTCCAAATCTTGGACTACAATTTAGAACTGCGAGACATTAACAGGGGAAGAAGGAAGCCATTGGGTTCCCGCTGCTTGATTTGCACTATCACATTATTGCTTTTTAACGAGTATGGGCAAAGGCCCAGTGATTCATGGCTTTTAGTAAATGAAACATGTCAAGTAACATTTAGATCCAGCCAAATTGGGTCGAGGCAAACTATAAATGCAAGCAGTAGCAGGGTGTAGGGAACCGATGAACAGAGCGGTAATAAAATAAACCCACACTCATTGTTATTACAAAGACAAATGAACTGGAGGCAAATGAAGAGCTTCTAAACCCACTCTGTTCTAGTGTTCAGGCAAAAGCAGTGTGAAAGAAAATAAATTCCCCTAGAAATATGAAAGACATGTTTTTCTTTCTTTGCTTCCCATCTACCCAGCTTCTTACCACTGACTCCTCTTTAAACTGACAGGCCCAAGCCCTTATCTAAACAATGTCTGTCAATGTAAAGCCTTCTGTGGGTAGAGATCCCTAGAGTGTGACTTTTTCCAACCTCCATTTGGATTTTAACAATTTAATAACAAAACACTTAATTTAATTTAAGATGCCTTTTTTATTGCATTATGCCAATATGCATATAAAACATATTGAGCTGTTTGCCCTTTTGTTACCAATATTTTAATACCAATAAGAAAGCTAAGTTAAGCTCTATAAGCTTGCACATGTACAAGTTTGCACATGTACAACGAAAATAATTATATCTAGCCAGTGCTGACAATCAGTCAAAGCTCTCAGAACTACATTAAATATATGTGAATGATTATTATTATTATTATACTGATATGTTTGGTAACAATTAACATACTGTAGATGTTGTCAGAAAGCCTGTATTTACATGAATATGGGTGCAGATTCAGGTCACTAATGAGCAAGCCAGAGGCAACTGTTGCAAGGAATAACTCTCTGAGACAAGACGAGAATAAAATCTTAAGACCAACCAGGCTCAAAGGAACCCATCCTCTCCCGATAACCCTGAAGATAAATCATTAGACTGAAACTTTAAGGTAAACAAGACAGTCTTTTATGAGTGTAACAGTAATTCCCAGACCATAAAGATGAATTCAATCAGGTGGGTCAGAGAGCCAGAAACTTCACAGGAGCAGAAGTACAGTATGTGAGGATCAGGCACTGTTAGACATCAAGTTCTCTCACTACTGCACATGATGCAACTAAAAGGCCATCAAGAGTTCTAGATGATTAGAAAAATACTTTCCTTGCCCATTTCCAAGAACCAAGTGTCCCTGTCCTTTACCAATTTCTGAACTTGATTAAGCTGGTGTCATGGCAGTGGAAACAAATACCATGCACATGAAGAACGGTACCCAGATGTAGTACAGATAGGAGAAAAGTTGAGGCCCAGCCCAGAGACTTTGATGCATCAAATTAGACAACACACTCGCTGAACTATACAGTACTTGCTGAACACTTTATTAGGAACACCTGTGCAACTCTTCATTCGTTCAGTTACTGTGGCAGCAGTGCAATGCATAATCCACATAATCATGCAGATCCGGGTCGATGGCTTCATGTGATATTCACATTAACCACGGGGAAAATTGTTGCCTGTGGCATTGTTGTTGATATAAGACAGGCTAAATGCATCCTGTATTCTAATAAAACATTGTCATGCACAACAGTGTCTATTATTTACTCGGAATGGTTAATTAATGAAAAACTCCCAGTGAGGAGCAGAAACGCCTTGTGGATCAGTACGGTCAATAGTAAATGCCCAACCTGTCTGTCTGTGCATTATTACTGACCACGTGCATCCCTCTCTGTCCAAAATCTGTCAATCTTTTTATTGCTACTTTAAGCATGATAATGCACCATGTTACAAATCAGAATTGTTTTAATCTGGTCTCTGTAACATGACAATGAGTTTGGTGTTGTTCGGGTTACTGGAACTGAATCCAATGGAATAATTTTAGAGCAGGGGATTAACAGCATGAACATGTACCTGAAAAAGCTGTAGGAATGGTATGATGCAATCCTGTCCACATGGAACAGAACTTCAAAAGAATGTTCCAAACATCTTTGAATTGAGGCTGTTTTCAGAACAAATCCTACTGCATTTATCTCATTTGGAGACCCTAAAGACCCTAACTCATTTAAATTACTGTTATTACCATAATGAATACGGCCACAAACAAGTTTACCTAATCATTTCAGCTCATTACTGATGGGAATATTAAAGACTTCAACAGTTTATTTGCTAAAGCAACTACAAAGGTGGGAATAAAATTTCTTAAAAAAAATAAAAAAGACAATTGATAATTTGATAAATTGGAAGAAATAAAATGATTAATTATCCATCAGTGTTGTTTTGTTAAGTGAAAAAGTGTTAGTAGATGACTGGATTCTTCTTCTTTCCTTAAAGGAAAGTATTGATGTTTCTCTGTCAGAGTTCTTGTTCCCGCATATGAAAATACTAATGTTAACTATATCCAGGTTCTCATATTGGAGAAGTATGAGGTTACATTTGCTAAATAATAATACAAGACACATTCATTAATGTGAAATATTAGGACAGGGTGTTCTGTAACACACCATGACAAGTTCGTTCTCTTTCCTGATCATTTATATTAATATTGCTCACTACTCAGAAAATCGTCCTTTTTTAGTGGGGAAAAAATGAAATCATCTTCTCCACTGAGTTTTACCTAAATGTGTAGCTAGTTTATTGATTTTCATTTGGTGGACTTTTTCAAACATTTGAACTACACATAAGAAGAATGTGAGCACCTTTAGCTTTTTTATGTTGATTCCGCCTCAGACTGTACCCATGGAAGTTTATTTTAAGTCTAATGGAAAATATGAACAGCCATCTATAAATAAGTGTAACTAAAATACTAAAATATTTAAAATTAACTAAAATAATTTTTCCTTTCCAGGAAACCATGGATAAATATGCTTCAGTGTTTCAAGCTATTTATTTCATACCTAATAATTGCTCTCTGAAAATGTATAGTAAAACCAAAAGACACTGTTACGAATGTAACTTGTTCTTCATATGTCTCCTCCGTAGGCAGAGAAGAAATGTCCCAGCCATCATGTTAAACTGTACATCTCTGGACAATATAGATGGATCATACTCTGATGCCAAAGTGTAGACTTTGACAAATGATTAGTAAGTCAGCACATCAAAGATAAGCTGGAAAGAAGGTGAAGCTACATCAACCTGAGAACATGTCCCTGCATTTCTGAGGCACAGGGAAGCTATTATCTTGTCTAGACAGCCTCTGATGCATGATCCACCACACTGGCCACAAAAGGCTCAGGAGGTCTCAGTACAGAGGGCATGTATTTCCAGCAGACACCCTGGAGCCAAGGAAAAAATGATGACAACCAAGTCATGGAAATGTTGCAATCTAATAGTAATTGGTTAACTATAATGCACATCATGCTTTCTGCAACAAACATCAAGAATAACAAGAATCCTTCAGAAGATGAGTAACCCATACCAGAAGCATCAAAGAATGCACTGTTAAAGCCAAGGAATGGTATCTACTATATTAATATTTGTACACAATACTGGTAAATAATGTTTGAATAGAACAACAATATGTTTTAATTTCTTAGATCGCCTTTTTCTAATCTGAGAATGTGTTGTTAAGGTTAATGGCCGGGTTAGCCTTACTGTATAGTTTCTCATAAGATTGTGTATATCTGATTATTTTTTTTAAGCATAAACAAATTTGTAAAACTTGTAATCTAATCACAATATTATTTTAATATTTATTAACATCTCATTGCTTTTCTAAAACATACAGTGAATATCTGAGTTGCAAATCTAACATTTGTAATAAACAAATAAAATTAGTCTTGTTAAAATTAAATCGTGGTTTACAAATGGTTCTATTAAACCTGAGCCGCAAAGTAAAAAAAAAAGTGCCTCAAGCACGCAGGAAGAGCTGTCGAGTGAACGCCTGAGGTCTGCAAGTTCTATGTACCTTTAGACCACAAAAAAACTGTGGCTTTTCCCCATTGTGCCGCTAGGCTTCTCAAACACTTTCCAAACCATCAATGCAAATACAGTATAGCCCTTAAGCTTTTCTTTTCCACTCATTAAAGAGCAGCTCCCATTCCACCCCCAGATAATAGAGAAATGTGTGGAGTAAGAGTTCCCTCAGGGTAGTACCCTGACAAATAGCATGCCATTTTAAGACCTGTTGGAGATTTCGTACATGGGGCCTGAAGGCTGTTCACTGGTCCAATTATAATCTGAAAGTTTCTGACTGCTGCTCCACATTGTATTTAGTCACAAGATGTCAGTAGATGTTCAGAGGGGGAACATTAAACAAGCTGTACAAGATTGTTCTGCTGACTAAATAATGTGATTAAAATCTAGATTTGATTACTCAGAGGTTCCTAAACAATATCTCATCGATGACATGATTCATTGTCTCTGTTGTGGTAGACCAGCTAGATTATTTAGTCAGATTCATAGCAAGTGGTAGATTCCTAGTTGTTTATTTCCTAGTTGAAATAAATAATAAAATATTACCATTTATATTTTCTTCCCTGGGTTTTTGATTAATGATACTATTGGGATGGATAATATTAGATAGTCATGCAGTGATATATTTGTTTTCATCAGCACAGCATGAGACAATGCCAAGACAGGAAACAGATTTAACACTTTTATATGTGTAGCTGGTAAATCCAAAACTTTTCCAGAAATACAGAACCTCATTTATAATGAAATGGACATAGATTAATGGTCTAGTGGTTCACTGACTGACATGACAATCTGTTATTCCTTGTCCAAACACATGGGCATTTTCCCAAGTCTGAACGCTATTCCAAATGTTTCTTATTTAAGCTTATTTCATGGATGGAAATGATAGAGATAATTGGTTTGATTACAGGGTAGGTAATCATGTAATATTCTTGAGCATTTGCCACTATTCAAGCTGGGCCTTATGCACGGCTGAGGCTAAGTAACTACTTTTCCCCCATAAAGATGGAGAAATCATAAACACATTTATATAAACCTCATTAAGCTGCCATTAGAGGGAAAAAACATTTTAAATTAATATTTTAATTTAGGTTAAGCATAATAAATAGAAGGTTTTAACGTTAAAGACCCATACCCATGTTATAATAATTCCTTCGGCTTTTGCTTCAGGTATTTTCTTTCAATATACAGTAACAAAGAATATGTCGACTAGACAGCCATAAGGACTGTCTTAGTAAATATATTACCATAAGAACCACATTCTTATCTCCCTCAGGTTAAAATTAAAATAAGAACCAAAGCTGCTGGTTATTCCACAGTCCATTAACAGGATTCTATTTTAACAGAAATCCCTACAGCCAACTGAGATTTAATAGAACCAGAATTTTATTAGTGGGTTTGGACTTAATATCTATTTTTGCCGCAATGTAAAAGTTAGCTTATAGCCTTTTAACACAAAAAAGATTAACTTAATTCAGTATGAATTTAATTAAATTTGAACAACACTAAACACAACAGGTTTTTAGAAAGCACACAGTGTAATGCAAAATCAAGCTGCCATTCTGTCATACTAACCAATCTCAAAATGCACCAACTGTGGTCTCACTGTGGAGCACTTATCTCCAACCTTGGGAAAAATTTCAGATTTTTCTTCTTTTCTGTGTTATAATGGGTAGGGAATGCTTTTGAGAAGAGAAGAGAAGAGAAGAGAAGAGGAAAAAAAATATTTTAAGCCTGTGTGACCTTTGCCAATCAATATAATCAATCGGTGTTTTTGTCAAAGGTTGCTAAATAGAATAAAAAGTAGAGATGTTCCGATACCATTTTTCCCCTCCCGATACCGATTCCGATACTTGGGCTCAGGATATCGGCCGATACCGAGTACTGATCCGATACCTGGGTGTGTATCTGTACAGTGTGTGTGTGTGTGTGTATATATATATATATATAGAGAGAGAGAGCATTTCTTTTTTTTAAGTAAAATACTACTAGCCCTGTGTAACGGGTTCAGCCCTAAGTGCACGGGCAACACCATGAAACACGGACACGAGGCGAGTTCTTACAGGAAAAAGGGTCATTTATTTAGAAAAATGGGGAAGGAACGGGTTAAAGGCTCTCTGCGGCCTTTTCCACTTCGGCGGCAGGGATGCGAAGGCGGGCTCTACGCGGAAGTGCAGCTCGTTCACGCGCTCCTCTCGCAGAGATCAAAGGCTCCCAACTTTTTAAAGTCTCTGGGGCGCATCACATCGCCCCGCTCTTGTGCCACTGTCTCTCATAAAATCCACCGCGTCGCCAAGTCCAGATTCCCAACAGTCAGACCCCGAGCTACACTCCCCGCTGTGTTTTATAGCGCCGGGATCATTAGCAGCGATAGCTCATGGGCCGTTGCCTGATTCTGCGGCGCTGCTCCTTCACATACCTAAAGGGTGGGGAGGCCGCCTAACTAGTGAGCGAGGAGCGATATCAATTTGGGTGCACGCCCATCACAGGCGCACGCCGTGACACTATGTAAGTCTGCAACTCTGCAAAGCTAGCGGGCATAAATAGGTTATGTTTAGGAAAATGGTATCGGATCGGTATGTGGACTCAAATACTCGGCTATTCCGATGCCAGATTTTTTTGTGGTATCGGTGGCATTTCCGATACCAGTATCGGAATCGGAACAACCCTAATAATAAGTCACACTATTAAAGTGGGACATTTTAAATTGTCCATTCAACCCGAGTGCCTGAACCCACATTTCTCATAAATACTGTATATATGTATCAGTGACTATAATCTGTTTATTACCCAGGCTACAATGAAATTCTTGCAAACACTTCCAGACACTTTATAGTAAGGTGGTTGCTTAGTGGTCAAAGCATTGGGCTGCTGATTAGCTATGGCTTATTATAGTTCATATCCAAGTACAGTCAATCAGCTTCTGTTATGTTCTGAGCAAAACTCTTAACCCTCAACTTTAATTAGCTTTTTTGCCAAATGAGATAAATATAAATATAGCTAAACTGAAGTTGAATCATTGTCTGAAGTAATTTTTCTGAATTTATCTTGATATGGTCAATTTCCTGTTTAATTTTCAAAATGCTATATGTGATGGAAATCCTGAGATATGCATCTTTTTCACAGCAAATGCAGAAATAATAATCTGCTCTAAACTTTTGAGCGGAGAGGACAAGAAACAGGGGAGGACAAATGCAGTTGTTTTTGGCTTCACAGGTCTGTAAAGGGTCAATCCATCAAACATGATTAAATACAATGATATAAATAATTTCTTTGTAGTTTAAGAAAAGTCTATAAACTCTCATTTCAAAGCAATATTTTGCTTATACTGTAATTTGCTATTGTCCCAGTATTACGGATTTAGTATGATTGTGTAACATTTTGGGAAGAACTTTTTCATATTTCTAGTGCTGTATTACTGGATGCTTGGTGTTTTTATTTAGAAGATTTTGAAAAAATGTTTGTCTACAACAACAATATAATTATAAAAAAGTTATTTTGGTTAGTTGTTACTGTATACAGTATCAGTGGTTCTCAAACTTTTTCTGTCATTCCCCACTTAAGGGGGTGGGGCGAATTTTCAAGCCCCACTTGTCAACAAAATAATAACGAAATCGGCCAAGTTTACTGTTTATTGAAATATCAATTTCTAAACCAATAAGATCAAACAACACCAAGTTCAAAATAGAAAAAAATACACGTGCAATTGTTATAAAAGGCTTACGTTGTCACTTATCTTTGCATAATTGACCCCATGTTTATTAGCTGCTCAGCAATCGTTTGTAGTTTTTGTGCACTGGCCAATTCTGTATGCAAATTTGAATGAAGCAATTTGTGCTTTGCTGTCCACTGATTCAGATGTTACCATGCGATTCTCCTGCTGTCTGTATTCTGCCAGCTTTCTTTGAAAGAAGTTTAGTGGCTTATTAACGTGACTGGAGTGTGTTGTCTCCAAGTGTCTTCCTAATTTGTTGGGTCTCATGTGGTCTGCTGCCAGCGGTTTAAGACACATAACATGAATCCAAGCGCAAGATAGGCTTCATTAGGGGTGGGCGATATAGCCTTCTACCTCGATAACGATATATATCACAATATAACAATTTGTATCTGAAAATGCATAAATAAAAATTAAAACACAAAGAAACTGTTTTACATAATGTAATTTTATTTAAACTGTGAATTGCTGAGGTTTGCCGCATTTTTTTTACTTTGGCCATATTCGTTTGGATGCTTGGATTTCAGATGATAGAAAAGGTGTTTCCACCACTTGTTAAAACAGTGCACTTACGTATCTTGCAAATCATGTTCATCTCATTCATATCACTTTTCTTATACACAAACCAATTACACAACACAGACGATGCAGCTTTTTTCTTTACAATCTCCTCGTTGTTGGTTTCGTCACATGTAAGCAAACTCACTGCTGCTGCAGCGTCTTCTTCCATTGTTGAAGTGTATGTGAAGCCAAACCCATCAAAAGTGGGACGAAACCGCGGCACCCGATTGAACCGAGTATCTGCGCAAATACAGCGCAGCGCGACTATCTGGATAGCGCAGTGATGATCTGGTTTATTCGCGCAGCCCGGTGGATCGCGCAGCGCCGCTCGAATCACAAACCTGCGCGACTCACTGTGTTTTATTTAAAAACAATTTATTTAGAATGTCAGGACTGTTTAATATTGCTTCCGCCTTGCCATGGCTGGTTTGTACGTGCGCAATCCAGCGGGGTAAAATGTATTTTGATGGTCGGCGCGGTTTATTTCTGTCAGTGTCGTGCAGCGCTGCCCAGTGGCTTGCGCAGGTTTCAATTCAATTTACTTGTATTAATGATCCATTTATTTGTGTGTGATTGTTTAATTTTGCGAGTACGCTCTTCATTATCAATAAAGAAAAGCATGAATTAGTATAGGTACTTTCCTATTATTTTCCACTAATTTCCTCCCGATCATGGCGCCCCACCTGTCATGTCTGTATTCCCCACTAGTGGGGCGCCCCACACTTTGAGAACCACTGCTGTATATGGTTATAATAACAATATGAGGTCTTTGCATGTCTTTGCAGGTCTTTGCATAGTCCTTGCATTGTTAATAAAACAAGAATGATGATTTCATTGTACTGTAATTCAATGAGCATGTGTCCTGTGAAACTGTCACATTCAAAATTTATATAAAAAAAATAATAATAATAATTTGCATTAAGCTTCAACATTTCTCTTCAAAAACAATTCGGATGGTTCAGGGATGAATCGATGAGTGTAGCACAAATAATAGTCGAAAGTGACCCATCTTCTGGAAGCCTGCAACAAGCAGAACATCTGAGACTTTGCATGTGTAGTGTAGTGTTATAGTGTAGGGGATGCAATTAACAAAGATCAGTGACAGATGAAGTAGTAGTGCGAGAAGTAGAGGGATACTGTAGGAGTTTCTGGACTGACTCAGCAGAGTTGTGGTTTGTCTTGCTGCCAAAGTAATTGGTGCAATAGCTTTCATATTCCATATAGTCCGATTACATTTTTTTATTTTTTGTTTTCTGTGTAAGGGAAAAATTTTATCTGGCAGCCTAAAGTAAGTCAGCTTCTTAGCCCTACTGTGACTGGAAGTGTTTGACCTGCAGCAGTAAGAGCTTTCACTAATGAGGCAGTGACTGCTTGTGAAGGAGAAAAGCCATCAAGCATATCTTGGTGTGAAATGTTTCCACATTTACACATTACAGTGACCAATATGGTCAAATATGGCCTCAAATAATTTCTTGAGGTATACCACATATGATGGGAATTCTTTAGTCCAGAATGTCCAAAAAGGAAATGCTTTAACAAGGGATTTGGCAAAGGTGTGTTTTTGCTGGAGGAATAGAAAGAAGCAGTAGCACAAAAAGCAAATAAGAGGTTATCCTTGTGGAAACATAGCTTCCAGGAATCATTTCAAAATTTGAAAAAAGTTCTGTGACTAGGCTACTGTAAATATCATCAAAATTACTAGAAAGCTATGGTACCTCATAGCTTACCATATGCATGACTGTTGATGGCAGTATGGTTCTTGATGAAACAGCTTTTATTTGTCCACAATTTAACAACAGGATTGACTGATGACAGAAATATAAAACAATAATAAGACAATAATTTTTTTAATCAACAATAATTAATACTCTTAATTGAAATAAATACTCTTACTTGAATCAATACTATTTCTTGAGTTGTTTATTTTCTAGACATTTAAACTAAATGAATACACAACATTAATGATTTATTTATTCAAAGTGAAAGTTAAAGCCACTCTGACGCAAGATATAAATGAACAATTGCATGTTGTTGTTAGTCTATCAGTTGCTTCCATTGGCGAGTCACCGCAGCAGACCATTTGATCCACACAACAACTTGGCACAGGTTTTACGCCAGATGCCCTTCCTGACACAACCCTCCCATTTTTATCTCGGCTTGGGACTGGCACTGCATCTAGTGGCTGGGTTTTGGGCATTGGCTTCCACATGGCAGATGAGAAACCTACCACTGAGCCACCAGTGCCCTTATAAATGAACAAATGCATAATGAATGGATTTCCTTAAGCCGTTGCATGAGTTCATAATCATATATATATATACTGTAGATATATAATATAATATAAAACACAACATTCAGCTAAAAATAAAGAATGTTTTTGTTTAATTTGTCTAAATATAAAGTGTTTAATTTGTCTAAAACTGAAAATATGAAATGTTTAAAAATCATTATGAGATATGATATGATACTGTATATGATGTACAGTAATATGGTATATTTACATCAAAGCCAGTTTAATTATATTGTTGTTGCAAGCTGTTTTCAGAGGAATGGATCTCGTTATCAGTCGTCAGATCATTCACCTTGCTGTTTCAACGGTCGTGACCTGGATCTAAGAGTGCTTGTAATTATTTGAAATCAATCAGGCTGCATGATAAACTCCAGTTCTGTTCTGACAAAGAAGCAAATGTATTTAATTTGATGTGCACTGCTTTTTCCTAAGACAAAACAGTAGATGGGACAGAGCAGCACAAGAATGTAAAAGAAACAGAGGTCTGAATGCAAATGTGCTGTTTTTCTTTTTTTGTTTTTTTAAATCCTGTATTAGGAAGACATTTTTAGGCTGCCTGGAAATATTGCTAGAAGTTAAAATAGATTTTCTATTGGTTTATCAAATAAAAAGTAATATAAATTATTTTCTGGAGTATCATTATTATGAATAAGCTTCTATGAACTTAATTTAAATGTAAAGTTTAACTAACTTATATATAATAAATAAGTGATTTTCAGAGAAGCGTGCATTTTCAGTTAAGCGTACCTACTCTGTTATTTGTACTGATTTGTAGTCAGTATTCTGTTTTTGGCAGAGTGGGAAGTCTACTTTTGAAGTAAAATTTACAATGTAGCTCTTAAACCTACATAAAAGCTGATTAAAGTAGCCTAATTACACTGTATAATGACATTATGAGTATTCATTCCAGAACAGATAACCACTTGCTTTGTGGTAATGCAGCATTAAAGCACAATGAGCACATTTTAAAACAAGACATGAAGAACACATTTTTTCCTGAAAGTAAACACTATATACAATTTAATAATTATGATTCCATATACAAATATATGTTATGAGGGGGCGCTGCAATATGGCACCACCGAATATGTTAAGTGTGGAAGCCCCAATGCAGGAATTAGAGGGGAGTGTTGAGATGTGGGGTGATTATTGTATGTGTACTTTAGCAGGGATTAATCGGTTAGGGCAAGCACATCGCAGTGCTAAGTAAATGGCGTTTCTACACCGCTTTGAAACTCAACTAAAGAAGGGGGAATGTCTTGTGAACCATGTGTCTCTACATTTACATTTAGGTATTTGGCAGACGCTCTTATCCAGAGTGACTTACATTTTTATCTCATTTATCTCATCTGAGCAGTTGAGGGTTAAGGGCCTTGCTCAAGGGCCCAACAGTGGCAACTTGGTGGTTGTGGGGTTTGAACCTGGGATCTTCCGAACCTGGGATCTTCCAAACCGTAGTCCAATGCCTTAACCACTTACCGTAGCTACCCCTGGCCCCTACCCCTGAGAGACCCCTGGTCTCTAAACCTAAATATACTGTATATATCATCAGAGGTGGAAAGAGTAATAAAATTTTGTACTCAAGTACAAGTACTGTTACTTCAGTGAAATTTTACTTAAGTACAAGTAAAGTTACCATTATAAAAATCTACTCAAGTAAAAGTAAAAAGTAGCTCATTAAAAAATTTACTCAGAGTAAAAGTTACTGAGTTACTTTTTTATTTTTTTAACAGCGGGGGTGCGATGAGGCATTCTAGCATAGTTCAAAAAAGATGAGCAGATATACAGTGGTGTGAAAAACTATTTGCCCCCTTTCAGATTTCTAATTCTTTTGCATGTTTGTCACACTTAAATGTTTCTGCTCATCAAAAACTATTAGTTAACTATTAGTCAAAGATAACATAATTGAACACAAAATGCAGTTTTTAAATGAAGGTTTACGTTATTAAGGGAGAAAAAAACTCCAAATCTACATGGCCCTGTGTGAAAAAGTGATTGCCCCCCTTGTTAAAAAATAACTTAACTGTGGTTTATCACACCTGAGTTCAATTTCTGTAGTCACCCCCAGGCCTGATTACTGCCACACCTGTTTCAATCAAGAAATCACTTAAATAGGAGCTACCTGACACACAGAAGTAGACCAAAAGCACCTCAAAAGCTAGACATCATGCCAAGATCCAAAGAAATTCAGGAACAAATGAGAACAAAAGTAATTGAGATCTATCAGTCTGCTAAAGGTTATAAAGCCATTTCTAAAGCTTTGGGACTCCAGCGAACCACAGTGAGAGCCATTATCCACAAATGGCAAAAACATGGAACAGTGGTGAACCTTCCCAGGAGTGGCCGGCCGACCAAAATTACCCCAAGAGCGCAGAGACAACTCATCCGAGAGGCCACAAAAGACCCCAGGACAACATCTAAAGAACTGCAGGCCTCACTTGCCTCAATTAAGGTCAGTGTTCACGACTCCACCATAAGAAAGAGACTGGGCAAAAACGGCCTGCATGGCAGATTTCCAAGGTGCAAACCACTTTTAAGCAAAAAGAACATTAAGGCTCGTCTCAATTTTGCTAAAAAATATCTCAATGATTGCCAAGACTTTTGGGAAAATACCTTGTGGACCGACGAGACAAAAGTTGAACTTTTTAGAAGGTGCGTGTCCCGTTACATCTGGCGTAAAAGTAACACAGCATTTCAGAAAAAGAACATCATACCAACAGTAAAATATGGTGGTGGTAGTGTGATGGTCTGGGGTTGTTTTGCTGCTTCAGGACCTGGAAGGCTTGCTGTGATAGATGGAACCATGAATTCTACTGTCTACCAAAATATCCTGAAGGAGAATGTCCGGCCATCTGTTCGTCAACTCAAACTGAAGCGATCTTGGGTGCTGCAGCAGGACAATGACCCAAAACACACCAGCAAATCCACCTCTGAATGGCTGAAGAAAAACAAAATGAAGACTTTGGAGTGGCCTAGTCAAAGTCCTGACCTGAATCCTATTGAGATGTTGTGGCATGACCTTAAAAAGGCGGTTCATGCTAGAAAACCCTCAAATAAAGCTGAATTACAACAATTCTGCAAAGATGAGTGGGCCAATATTCCTCCAGAGCGCTGTAAAAGACTCGTTGCAAGTTATCGCAAACGCTTGATTGCAGTTATTGCTGCTAAGGGTGGCCCAAGCAGTTATTAGGTTCAGGGGGCAATTACTTTTTCACACAGGGCCATGTAGGTTTGGATTTTTTTTCTCCCTAAATAATAAAACCCCTCATTTAAAAACTGCATTTTGTGTTTACTTGTGTTATCTTTGACTAATAGTTAAATGTGTTTGATGATCAGAAACATTTTGTGTGACAAACATGCAAAAGAATAAGAAATCAGGAGGGGGGCAAATAGTTTTTCACACCACTGTAAATCTCAAACTAATTGTTTTTAACTGAAGGAACACCTTTGCATAATAAAGCTGTTGTCTTTCTTGTGCTTGAAAATCAAAGTGGTCACTTAAATATGGTTTTACGTCCCAGTCTAGGGCCAAACAGCAATAGAATGGTTCAGGGCTCTATTTTTAACTGTATGGAAATGGTGGTATATGGCAGAAAGAACTAGATCCAATCATTAACTGATGAAATAATGAGGTTTGTATACACACACACACACACACACACACACACACACACACACAACAGGAGGAGGATCAGATTCAGGATGGACCCAGGACAAAATAATAAACAAAATGGTATTTATATTTAGTAGCTAGATTACCTGCAAAAAAAAAAAAACACACACAAACAAAAATACAGGTACCTTCCCGGACTCCCTAAACCAAAAACAGTGAAATTATCTACAAATATATACAAAGACCAACCAAACCAAAGGGACAAAGCAATAATCAAAGTCAATTGGAGGCAAAAAGTAAAAACCGGAATACACAACCAAATATCAAAACGCCAAAATCACAACCTTTCCTTTTTCCCGCGTCTCTCTCTGGTTTATATATGATCGCGCTAGTCGATGACGTCACTCTCAGGGCGGAAGCGACCGTGTGGAAGGTCAGGAAGATGCCGATGTCAGAAAACCTGGAGTGGAGTCTGGAGCGGCGCGTGACCAGGACATGATGCACACACGCAACGGAGCATTTATATAAAGCATAATATTTTTATTATTTTAGCATTTTCATTAATTTATTTTTTACTCAGTAGCGAATATGATTTAAAATGTAGCAAATTACAATACTTCAAACAAAACGTACTTAAGTAAAAGTAAAATTACAGATTTTTAAAACTACTTTAAAAAGTAGAAATACACAAAAAAACTACTCAATTACAGTAACGCGAGTAAATGTAATTCGTCACTTTGCACCTCTGTATATCATATCCCCCCCTTTTTTATGCAAACTGTTTATTTATTCCAAATATCTATTTCCCTATTTATATAAAGATAGTATTTCTATTCTCTTTACTTTATCTTTTCACTTCTCCTTTCTTAACCTTTCTTCAGATTTCTCTTTCTTTTCACTTCTCAGTTCTCTTCTTTTCCTATACCGGAACACTGCTCCCAGACCTGATGATGCCCTCTAAATGTTCTCACACAGTGTGCTGGTTTCTGGGGGTTTAAATAACCTACCGGACAGGTGTAGCGCTTTTGCTCTGATTGCTTAGCAACCATGGCCGGCCTCTGCTCTGCCTGCCGATAAATCCGCGTAATTGTCTGTAGATTTTCCCTTAGCGCGGGCGGCTGTTACAATATACTGTATGACCATTGTTAAAAGCACTAGATCAATAAAACTGAATTCAAATAAATACACCCACCTAATGTTGATTAGGTCCTCCGTTTTGCCACCAAAATAGTAATGACGTGTGTGTTAGTAATGACGTGTGTGTTCTGACACTTTTCTTTTGCAGCCAGCAGTACAATATAGTACATGTCCTGTTGGCTCGGACTACAGTACACAGGCCACGTGCATCAGTGAGACTGAGACTTTCTTGGAGCACTTTTAGAAGGTCCTGACCACTGCAGACCGGGAACATCCCACAAGAGCTGCAGTTTTGGAGTTGCTCTGATCCCCGTGACCTATAGCTACCACAATTTGATCCTTGCCAATGTTACTCAAATCGTTACAGTTGCCCATTTCCTCAGCTTCTAACACATTAATGTCAGGGAAACAAAGTTTCAATTGCAGCCTGTTGAACAGGTCTTAACGGATCTTCTAGTCCCGAGTCGTGCGTTCTTTTATCACACGACTCCCACAGACGCCATGCAGTGCAATAGATTCAAAACAACGAACGACTCCGACTAGAAGATATGAGAGGTGAGCTACTCATTCTGTTTATCATAATATGTCCTTAACTGCATTCTAATATTTCCATTACTGGATCTAGCCAAAATTTGTGCATGTAGACGTGTTGGGGGTCTGTTTTTTGAAAATGTAACGTTTTATTTTATTTTTGATCAAAAGAATGAAATTAACTGAATGACTCAAAAAAAGATTTGTTCATTTTGATGAATGAGATTTAAAGAACCGAATCATTAAACTGATTCAATGATTCCCATCACTAAGAACTACAGCTCTTGTGAGATGTTACCGGTCCCTAGTGATCAGGTCCAGTAAATTGGTGGTGTCATGGGTGGACAAGGCTCACTGATGTGGGGAGTGAAGGTTGAATGTAATCCAATCCAATAGAAGAGCTCCAGTAGCTCAAATAGCTGAAATGTTTAATTCCGGTTTTGATAGAAAGGTGTCAGAAGACACAGTCCATTACTGTTTTGTTGACAATGACAATGGCGGTCATAAGGTTATGGCTGATCGGTATATGTAATAAACATAATATACATCGATAAGCTATAACATTAAAAAACAACTGTTCTACAAAATGGATTCCATTCCACTTATCTGGGGAAGAGACAGCATTAGGATGTAGTATGGGAAGAAGGCATGCTAACCAAGGCAGTGTGATGCCCTTGGCAATGTTCTGCTGGGAAATCTGGGAGTTCTGGCATTAATGAGCATGTTGCTTTGGCACATACAACCTATGTAAACATTGTTACAGACCAAGTACACCCCTTCATGCCAATTGTATTTCCTAATGGCAGGTGGTTTTACTTTTACGGCTGATCTGCTTTACATATGCATATATTTCACTCTCATTCTCTGTAATATTTATATATTTAAAAATGTTTAATTCCTATACTTACACAAAGTGAAACTAGTAAAATAATAAAGAAAAAAAAAGTTTACAGAGGCTTCAAGAGCACGACCGATAATTGTTTCCAGTGAAGACTACACAGATTTTAACATCATCCAGATGGCAACCCAGTGCTCAACTTAAGGTTCAAAACCTCTCTTCTACAAAAACTACTAGCACATGCATTTGTGAAGTGGTTCACACTCACAAACAAGTCTAGAACGATGAAGCTATTGTCCAGACTTAAGATGTGGGAGTGAATTCAATACAAACTTGTCATTTACAGAATTAAAAATGTTTTTGTTAAACTAGGTCACTTTATCTGTTTGAATTTGACATCACTTAGAAATTCAATCTAGATATTTGACAACAAGTAAGGACAACAAGTAAAGCCATTATGTCATTGCTGAAATCCAATTCAGATGATAATTAGCCATGTACAAACTTAAATGTTCCTTACTACTGTATACAATAATTTTATTCAAAATGAACTCTGCATAAATATTAATCTTTGAAATCAAGGGGATATTGGTTCTACATGCATAGGTCATTGTGAGTGTGTAGTAGCAAGAAGTAGCAATATATGGCAGTATACTACTGATTAATTGCTCACATAAAAAAATTTATATTGCAATGTGCCCCTTGTCCACCAGAGGTCACAGTCAACAGAATTTTTGTGCAGTTTTCTTTTATACTCATTACTTATCTTTCCTATTAACAATTTACCTACTGTTGTCCAAGCTGGGTTTTGTTGAAATTACATGTTATTAAGCTAGCCTGACTACTGACATTTGCTTTTGGATTATTGCTAAGCCTTTGTTTGACAGAGCATAATGGATTATTCAGATACGCTGATATGATGGATGACGCAAACAGCAACATTTATATTTCCTGTCTCTGGATCTGAGACTTCTCAAAACTGGAAGCCAACAATGAACATAATTTGATGTGAAGTAAAGAGGGAGTACAGGGTGTGAAATCCCAGTTATAGTGTGTGGTCAAAAAAAGGTATATTATAAAATATTTAATTAATGAACCACTCAGGTAACCCACTCCAGATTTTCCACAGGAAAGTGTGATATGTGAGTGATGATACTCCCCATGCCCAGATTGAGGACTGTTGCTGTACATGAACACCAAACAGCAGTTAAGAGAATTCAGCCTTTTTGATGAAGCACATGCTCAAGAGTGACCACATAGAACTAGGAGAATATTCATATATTTAATCCTCATGTTTGTAATAATTAAGACACTTGGATGGACAAAAGTCTAATAACATTTTAATACTAGAGATGCTCCGATCAGCATTTTTGGGGCCGATCACCGATTACCGATCACCAAAGACCGTGATCTGCAGATTAGGGTTGTTCCGATTCCGATACTGGTATCGGAAATGCCACCGATACCACAAAAAAATCTGGCATCGGAATCGGCGAGTACTTGAGTCCATGTACTGATCCGATACCATTTTCCTAAACATAACCTATTTATGCCCGCTAGCTTTGCTAGCATAGCTTACTTACAGAGTGTCACGGCGTGCGCCTGTGATGGGCGTGCGCCCAAATTGATATCGCTCCTCGCTCACTAGTTAGGCGGCCTCCCCACCCTTTAGGTATGTGAAGGAGCAGAGCCGCAGAATCAGGCAACGGCCCGTGAGCTATCGCCGCTAATGATCCCGGCGCTATAAAAAACAGCGGAGAGTGTAACTCGGGGTCTGACTGTTGGGAAGCTGGACTTTGCGACGCGGTGGATTTTATGACAGACAGTGGCACAAGAGCGGGGTGATGTGATGCGCCCCAGAGACTTTAAAAAGGGAGGCGCCTTTGATCTCCGCGAGAGGAGCGCATGAACGAGCTGCGCGAGCTCCCGCGGCACCTTCACTTCTGCGTCGAGCCCGCCTTCGCTTCCCTGCCGCCAAAGGGGAAAAGACAACAGAGAGCCTTTAACCCTTTCCTTATCCATTTTTCTAAATAAATTACCCTTTTTCCTGTAAGACCTCGCCTCGTGTCGGTGTTTCATGCTGTCGCCCGTGCACTTAGGGTCGAACCCGTTACACAGGGCTAGTAGTATTTTACTTAAAAAAAGAACTTTTATATATACTGTATATATATTATGTGTGTGTGTGTATATATATATGTATATATATATATATATATATATATATATATATATATATATATATATATATATATATAATTTATATATAATAATATATATAATGATATACACATACACACTGTACAGATACACACCCAGGTATCGGATCAGTACTCGGTATCGGCCGATACCCTGAGCCCAATCGGAATCGGTATCGGGAGGGGAAAAATGGTATCGGAACATCTCTACTGCAGATCACTGCCGATCACAGAATGGCAGGGGAATGGGAATCTTTTATCTATAATCTAGCAGAGTTTGTACCATTTGTAGAAATGAAACTAACTCTAAATTAACCATATTGAAAAAAAAAACTTTAGAAATAGGCTACAGTCAAGATCTTGAAGAACCACGAAGTGTTTATTTTAGAAAATGAGAACTTAAGGCTACTGTAGGCCATCTTTTCCAAATAAGGCAGAGTAACTTAAAATTATTCCAAACACAGAGGGGTCAGGCAGACCAACACACATCAGATCAGCTTAATGGGATGTAGCCTCTTAATACACTGATTACATTTTATAATTGGCAAAATGTAAAACTTACACCAAAACTGGCTACTGCCGCAAAGGACAAAACTATGGCAAGTGTTTTTTTCTGTTATTATTATGAACGTCTGATGTAGTTGAGGAATCCAAACTACATCAGATCCAAAAAATAAAATAATGCAATCTACTATAAGCCAGTGCCATCCTTCCTAAATAGCAAGGCAGAGAAACAAGGAGGTCAAGCAGATAGTTACCTCTGCTGTTGTTTACCTGTGCGCCGTGCATGCCCGTGTGAAAAAGTCACGCGAGTAATTTCCGTCAAGTGATCTGCTTTTTTCATCGGCGCTTTTGGGATTCGCCAATCAAACTATTTTTAGCCAATATCGGCCGATCATGATCGGTGGCCGATCAATCGGAGCATGACTATTTAATATAGCACAAGTATTACGCAATTATTAGACTTCAAGTCAAAGATGCTCAGAGGTTTACTAAGTACCAGATCACTTTACTGATCAATTTTGTGTTCAAGTGTAAATACAGTAAAGCAGCAAGGAGGCAATTCAGAATGGCTTAGAAGCAGTTATAAAGTAGACCAAGTGTTGTTTAAGCTGACAACATTATCAGAAGTAATTTCATCCAGAAAGTGCTTCCATGACAGATTGTGAATTTGGGTTTTACCAGGCAGTTTCTCTCTCCTCAGTATTTTGTACATTACAGATATTTCACCCATGCTGCGACTGACAGTTAGTGTAAATAAGGATTACTAGAGCACCTATAGTGACACAAATTGATACATATAGTTAAACATGCAAGTGCTGTTATGCTCTATTTCATCCCTTGTGGAATGCCTCTAGTCCAATCACAGTACTCGGGAACTGAGTTGTACTGTATAAATTCCTTTAAAAAGCACAAATTCTGTCTATTTGGCTCTGTAATTCCTACATGTTACTACGGTTCTAGGTAAACTTGTTTTGAACTCATCACAAAATCATCCGGGAAACCCACCAAGATTTGTTAATGTTTAAAATGTATAAATGTAACTACAGTATTCATCTACTGTAATGTCATGCACTTTCCTACAGAGCCTATTCTAGCACTCAAGCACTGGCAGATTCACCACACCATTATATATTTTATGTAAATGTACATTTCTATTGTCTATATTTGGAAAACACCTGTAATATTTTAGGTTTTTCAACAATCATACAATAAATCATAAAGGGGAGTGGTGCTCTTGGATATAGTGTCCTTTGGGAGATTAAAAAAAAAAAACAGGAATCTTCTTTAATTCTAAACCTGTGCTTTGACTGCGACAGTTGTTGTTCACTCTATGTTCATGGGAACAACTGCAGTGGGCTCTAAGCCACCTTGACTGGGATCATCATTCAGAGACATACGGCCTTCTTTAAAACATTTGCATCACTCAAATATTTTATTGTGGCTAAGAATCTCACCGTGCTTAAAGTCGTCTGTTAATGCAAATCTATTTTACATCTTTATTCATGGGAAATATCATTGCAAGTCCTGTTTTGACTTGAACACCCCTCGTAAGTGAATTTTGCTACTAGGGTTTATAAACATATGATAGTGTGAGGTAAGTATAAAGCATAATGTAATTTAACCAAAATTTACTATTCCAAAACGTTTTTATTTTCTTCTTTATTCTTCATCCTTTCCATACTTTGTATATACATTTTATAATAGATTTTCATCAGTTCTTTAATAGCATGTGTGTCTGTGTATGTTTTCCTCAATATGGGAAAATCAGTGGATTACTCATAAATTGGAACCAGTTACAGAATCAGTTTTAGAGATCAGCACGTACATGTGAAATTCACGATGCCGCTTCAAAGGTCACGATAGAATTCCTCACGGGTCTGCAATTTACTGATTGTTGGATCTATATCAAAACTAGAACAATGAAAGATAATTGGTTGTCTCTTGAAGCTATTATTTTACTTTCTCAAGCACTACATATACAAGTCTGTTACGGTACATTCTGATTACAGTATGTAAAGGAGGCTGCTATTTGTCGCATAAACTTTACACAGTGGAATTTTTTTCGGTGACTGAATACTGTATAGACTGAGTGAATTCTATTTTCTACAAAGGAACTTACAACAAACATTGTTTTTAATGTAATGGAACTATGAAATAACACATATGGCATTAGGTAATTGAAATGGTTCTGAAATGGTTCTTATAAGAAAAGTATTGTCAGGTGCATTTGCAAAACCCATCAAGCACAATGATGAAACTGCCTCTTATGAAGACCATCCCAGGAATACAAGACCAAAACTTACCTCTGCTGAAAAGAAGTTTATTTACAGTTACCAGCCTCAAAAATCCCCAATTTACAGCACCTCCTATTAGAGCTGTTATGAAGGCTGTACAGAGTATAAGTAGCAGACACATCTCAATATCAACTGTACAAAGGAGATTAGATGCCTTTAGCATTGTTTTATAATATGGAAAGAAATAAAAATCTATGAATCCATGGATTTAGAAGGTATGTCCAAATACAGCATTTCAGCAAAAACACCTCATACCCACTATTAAGCACGGTGGTCCAGGGGTGATGATTTGGGCTTGTTTTACATCTACAGGACTTGAGCACCTTGCAGTCATTGAGTCGACCATGAACTCCACTGTACTGTGTACCTGTGTATTCTAGAGGCCAATCTGTATAACAAGACAATGATCCGAAGCACACCAGTAAATCTACATCAAAATTGCTGAAAAATAAAATAATTAAGGTGTTGGAATGGCCTAGTCAAAGTGCAGACCGCAACTGAAATGCTGTGGCGGGACCCTGAGAGAGCTGTGCATATGCGAATGTACAAAAACCTTAATGAACTGAAGCAATTTTGTAAAGAAGAATGGGCCAAAATTGCTCCACAACGATATGAGAGACTGATAGTAATACAGGAAACATGTTATTGCTTCTTAATGTGGATCTTTGAGCTATAATATCATGTGGTACTTAGTATTGCCCACAGGCTTTTTCTTTTTGGCTACATTTTTGTTAAATAATTAAAAAAGTTATATGTTGTTGTTTTGGCGCGGTGGTGTAGTGGTTAGCACTGTCGCCTTGCACCTCCAGGGTCTGGGTTCGATTCCCCAGCCAGGCTCGATTCCCGTCTCTGTGTGCATGGAGTTTGCATGTTCTCCCCGTGCTTGGTGGGTACTCCGGTTTCCTCCCACAGTCCAAAGATATGCAGGTTAGGCTAATTGGCTTTCCTAAATTGCCCGTAGTGTGTGTGTATGTGTGTGTGCCCTGCGATGGATTGGCACCCTGTCCAGGGTGTACCCCGCCTAGTGCCCGAAGTCTCCTGGGATAGGCTCCAGGGCCCCCGCGACCCTGAACACAGGATTAAGCGGTATAGAAAATGAATGAATGAATGAATGTTGTTGTTTGCTTGACGTTGTATTTGCCCAATCCTAAGACCTGATCACCTCAGATGATTTTTGTTATGTTTTTACACAAAAACACATCGATTTAAAAGAGGGGAGATACTAACAGTTACACTTGACTTTCTCCCTCTGTTTAAGATGCATACTTTGTCATACTTGCATACTTGACATTTGGATCATCCGCATGATATCCTCATTTCATTTCATTTCATTATGTAGCATTATTGACTTTCTTGCCCTTTGTTCTGTTAGATAGATTTTTGATTGACCTTCCTAGCATTATAACACCATAGGATCTGTCTGCTAACAGTTTTATCATTTTTAACTGAAAAAATTACCCTTAGGAAACATGGTAACATCTCACTCTTCAAACTGACACAACGATCTATACCTTCGAGGTAAAAATGTCAGTCTTAAAGAGGAATTTAATTTTGGTGTTGTTTTGCAATTTTTGTAAAGTAGAAGAGCTTTTGCTGCGGTAAGCATCAGGAAACCATTTTGTCAAATCTAATTGCTGGTGTCAGAAAGACAGGTAATCCATCAGTAGCACCTGAAGGGTATGTGAACAGTGCTTATTTAAGTGAGGTTAAAAGTGTTCTCAAAGGAATGACATGAAGGAGCAAAGATTTATATTGTTTCTAGAGATAACATGGAGCATGCATGATGGTGATGTTTATGACATTTTCAAATTCTTCATATTTTTAAATATATATATATATACACTCACCTAAAGGATTATTAGGAACACCATACTAATACGGTGTTTGACCCCCTTTCGCCTTCAGAACTGCCTTAACAGGTACGTGGCATTGATTCCACAAGGTGCTGAAAGCATTCTTTAGAAATGTTGGCCCATATTGATAGCATCTTGCAGTTGATGCAGATTTGTGGGATGCACATCCAGGGCACGAAGCTCCCGTTCCACCACATCCCAAAGATGCTCTATTGGGTTGAGACCTGGTGACTGTGGGGGTTATTTTAGTACAGTGAACTCATTGTCATGTTCAAGAAACCAATTTGAAATGATTCGAGCTTTGTGACATGGTGCATTGTCCTGCTGGAAGTAGCCATCAGAGGATGGGTACATGGTGGTCATAAAGGGATGGACATGGTCAGAAACAATGCTCAGGTAGGCCATGGCATTTAAACGATGACCAATTGGCATTAAGGGGCCTAAAGTGTGCCAAGAAAACATCCCTAACACCATTACACCACTACCACCAGCCTGCACAGTGGTGACAAGGCATGATGGATCCATGTTCTCATTATGCCAAATTCTGACTCTACCATTTGAATGTCTCAACAGAAATCAAGACTCATCAGACCAGGCAACATTTTTCCGGTCTTTAACTGTCCAATTTTGGTGAGCTCGTGCAAATTGTAGCCTCTTTTTCCTATTTGTATTTTGGGCAGCTCGAAGAATGTGTCACTTCAGGGTTTCCGTCTGACCACGAGTCAATTCCAGAGTCGACTTGCATCCGTGGATCAGTGGCTCAACTACCCCCTCATGGCCGAAACTTGACTACCTTCTCCACAGTATGTAGGTGAGCCAGAGAGGTGCAATGCCTTCATCCTGCAGTGCTCACTAATATTCGAGCTGCAACCTTCCCAATTTCCATCAAAACGGGACTAGAGTGGGCTACTGCAGTATGGTACTGTAGCACCTCCTCTCTGAGCATGCCACCCTAAGTGCCTTCATTGAAGCACTTTGGGCCACTTTCCATTATCTGCATGCTGCGAGTAGTGTAGTGTTGCCCCTCCTTTCCAGTCGTCAAGGCAGGCAATCATAGCAGACTACACAGTCGAGTTTCGCTCCCGGGTCCCCAGCTCAGGGTGGAATGATGCAGCCTTTATGGCTCTCCATATGTACAGTACAAGGGCTCTTCGAACAGCTAAAAAATTTGCTAGCCATATGTGATCCTCCAAAGGATCTGGATCAGTTGCAGTATATAGTCTAGCCACCTGGGTGGATAACCGCCTTTGTGAGCGTCAGGCTGGACGTTCCTGCAGCTCCAGGTGGGGAACATCTCTTCCACCCCACAAAAGCCAATCCGAGTGCTCCCCTGGCTATAATCGCGAAGTCTCACCTCTGCTCATGGAGACAGAGCCCAAGGCTTCATTTCCGGTCCCTGATTTAGAGCCTGAATTACTGTAGACCTAGAGCCGGAAGACATGGAAGAGCACATGTAGATAGGCATTGCCATGCTTGTCCCTCAGCATACAGTAGCAGTCCACGGGGCTCCCAAAGGGCAAGTAATGCCCATGGGCACAGTAATCCACAGATGGGGTCACCCTAGGAAGGGGGTTTGAAGTCAAGACCCCATCATGCAGGACTCTTCTTACCAGCTACGCTCTCAGGAACCGGGATCCAGAGAGCCTGAACGGAGTCGATTGAGTTCTGAACAGGCAGAGACGCGACCACATAGACACGCAGTTGCCAGGCAACGCCGCTGCAAGGCAATCAGCCTTTACACGCCACCTGGCATCGTGTCTATTTAAGGGTCCTGATACCTCCCCACTTTATGCGATCATTACAGTAGGTAGCACTGGTAAGATATCAGGGCCAAAGCCAAAGAAGAAGCAAGCAAGAAAAAGACAAAGCATGCATAAACTACGAGAGAGAGAGAGAGAGAGAGAGAGAGAGAGAGCACGACACGCATCAGTTTAGTGTGCGCTCTAGGGTTAAAGTATAAAAATATAAAAATCACAAACTCTCTCTCATAAATCCTTGGTAAGGGCATAGTCCCCAAGTGGATATAAGTTTTATTTTTAGAGTCCTGTCCATTCTCGTGCAGACGGCAAAGCTGTTTTTGTGTTTTCAGTTTTGTTTGTTTCCTTTCAGTTGAGTTTGCTAATTAATAACCCCACGCTATCTCCAAACAGAAAGGTCCTCCTGTGCATATCATAAGCACTCTAACAAATTCCTATTTCGTTGAACCCCTCTGAAACCCTGCATTAGGGCTCTTATAAACATTATTACATCTAGTGATGCGGCTCTCCATACCACACCATATAACATTAATGTTGTATACATTAATATACATTTATATTAAATCAACCATTAATTAATCAGCTGACAAAAGTTTTTTTGTACACAATAGTTCTCATTTACTCTAATAATTTTAAAGTTACTTTAGTAAAAAGCTATCTGAATAAAACTGATGAAGTTCAAATTACAGTAATGGTAATTGTGATGTTACATTTTTGTTTTGTAAGTGAGAGGATGTACTTGAGTACATGTACTGTAAGTGTGATTGCTTTTACTGAAGCATGATTCTGACATGTTTTAGATGAGTAAGATTTTTGCAAGTATGATATATGTTTTTAAATCTTATGTTTTACTTGTTGTTTGTCCCACTGTATGATCTCCCAGTTCTCGCCCACCACCAGTTCTCCCCTATCATGCAACAGCTTTACGTGGAGGAATGCAGTTCTGCATACATGAGCATACATGATAGCTAAACACAGTAATAGTTGTATTTTCCTTTGTTTGAAGACCTCCAGCTTAACAGCTGAACAGCGAGGTTTAAACAAAATCTTTCTGATTACGAGGGAACAGTAATTCAGGGTTTTTAGGTACATTAAGGACATGCATTTTGTCTTCATTGCCTGCCAAGTACAGCTGTTTAAATATATTATCTTTGTTGTGCATGCACAAATGGGCTGTGCAATAGCATATAACCCTTTTTCAGTCTTACTTTTCGGTCTAGATTGCTTACATATGTCTTGGACTGAAACAGTCAGTCTAATGGTGGCTTTGTGGTTTGCGTCTTCACCTCACACTTCCAGTGATGGGGGTTTGTACCCCTCCTCTGGTACATGTGGGTGGACTTTGCATGTCCTCTTCATGCTTGGTGGATTTTCTCTGGATACCCCGAGCACCCCGTCAGTTCAAGGACATGTGTTGTAGGCTGTTTGCCTTCCAAACTGGCCATAAAATGTGACTTGGTGTCTGAGAATGCGTGTGCTTGTGTGGATGGATGGAGGGGAATGGAATAAAACTGTCCAAAATCAGTTTCAGTTTGTGAAGAAGGAAATGATTTGTACAAATCAAACCTGAAGTATCGATATTGAATATCAGTCTTTCTCCAGCACTGCTAATGTGGTCATGGGTGTTGAGAAACGTATTCTAACACTTCTCCTCTATGTGCTACATAGCCGTCTGAATGCTTGTAATTGACCTGCCATGTGTTAATATAATGTTATATAACTCTGGTGAATGTTACTCACAAGAAAGATCGGAATTATCATGACACAGAAACTTATTGGAAAGGTGGACTGTCTTGTAGGTATGCAGTTTTTTTTATCTTTCAAGTAGCTGTCTTTTCCACTTCCTCACCATAACCCCTCAAATCCCAGCACATGTGTTCTTGATTAAATTACTGGCAACATCAAATCTGAAACTTTCCTTAAAAGGATTGGCCCAAATTTTCACTCCAGACAGATCTTAGTGGAAAATATGCCTCATTTTTTTTCTTTTGTAAAAAAAAAATAAAAAAATCAAACTAAGGCCTTAAGTTTACTCAAAGACAGAGCTTAGTGATGTTTCTGCCACTATGTACTGTTCTGTTTGTTTCAGTAGTTTTCTTTACACCGTGAAGATGGAGAGGTCTAATATTGTGCATTGTCTTAAAGAGATCCCTCTTAAATAACTAAAATGGGAAGAAACATCAACAGAAATAGGTCTAAATCTGCAACACATCATTCTTTTTTTCTTATTCAAGAAACTAAACAAATGAAGGCATGTACATTATTCTCCAGCATCCTAATTTAAATATGTTTGTTGGTCTAACCTTTTCATTTATCACACATTTTATTTTATGCATCTCTATCTTTCTCTTAACTGTTTCAGAAGGTTTTTATGTTTAAAGCATATACATAAGAACACAAGATTGTCAATGGCTTTGCCTATGCTAATAACTTACATAACAGGCCTTAAGCACATACAGTACACACACACACACACTACACACACACACACACACACACACACAGAAAGTAATACTACACTAACCACTGCGATAGAGTTGGTAAGCCTCATGACTGGACACTACAACAAATAAACACACTCGGTTATAATTTTTTTGTATATTTTTATGTTGCACTAGCATAATTGTAAATGTTCTTAAGGAGTCATTTACAGGTTAAAACATATTCAGCATGTTCCATTTTTTCAAATAATAAATAACATCATAGGATCAAAAAGTCACTGATCTCTTTGAATACCAACTATTGCTTCTTAGAGTTTCAGGAATATAAAGCAATAATATTTTGTTTCCAAGATTTATATTGCCAAAGTGGACTAAAGATGCTACTAAGATTAAAAACATTTAGGAAAATTCCGAACTAATGCGAATAAGTACCAGCTGCAAAACTTAGTCTTAAATTATTTTAACCCTTAATCAGTAAAGAACTGATTTGTACTTTTGCTAATGCCATTACTAACGTTATTTGTGTTTTCATACATTCTGTATATGCACTACCAGTCAAAAGTTTGGATACGCCTTCTAATTTCAAGGGCTGATTTTTATTTCCTTCCTATATTGTAAAGCAATGCTGAAGGCATCCAAAATATGCAATAATCTCATTTGAACAGTTGATATTAGGATGTATCTGCTACGTATGCTCTATAAAGCCTAATCTGAAACTAATCTGTAAATTGGTGATTTTTGATGCTGGTAACTCAAAATGAACTTCTCCTCTGCAGTAGAGGTGAGGTTTGGTTTTGCTTTCCTGGGAAGATCTTCATGAGTCCATCCAAGGAAGGAATATTAAGTAATCCAAGTAAAAATATGAGTTAAACTTTAGGAAGATAACTAAGCATTGCAAAAGTTTCATTAAATTCTGGCCCGCATGTCGATTTAAGACGAGTGTACAGTTAAACCCATGCACAGTATGCTTTCTATTATCTGGTTTGTAATCTGGCACATACAGTAACTGCTCATAACTTCATTTCTCAACATTTTGATTTCTTGTAAGTATGTATTTGTATCGCCATCAACAAAGTTTCATCAAATCCTGTCCAGACAGATTTGCGTGACACAAAACCTTTCTTTTATTTATATAGATTCAATTAAACATTTAGAAAATCACCAAGTAAAACCTCTTGAAATTAAGAAATTTTTCGTTTCCAAGTATTTCAATTAGTGCTCTAAAAAGTGTTAAGAAGTTTTTTTTTTTTAAGTCCCAAAAAAGAATATGTCACTTTAAAGGGTCCTTAACAGTATACCAACCATAAATCAATCCAGTTATTCTGAGCACATGACTTTTAAATTCCTTTGAAGTTTTCCTCCCTCATTGTGTTCTTAGTAAAAGCTCAAATTTGCAAATTCAAACTTGTGCATTGGTTAATGGTTAATAAAAAAAAGCCTTACATTTTTAATATTTAGAACACCATAATTAGAGTACAAAAATAGAACATGTATGAAACTTATTTCTGTTCTCCCCCCAAACACTCTACAACTTGACATGCAGTGGTGTGAAAAACTATTTGCCACCTTCTTGATTTCTTATTCTTTTGCATGTTTGTCACACTTAAATGTTTCTGTTCATCAAAAACCATTAACTATTAGTCAAAGATAACATAATTGAACACAAAATGCAGTTTTTAAATGAAGGTTTACATTATTAAGGGAGAAAAAAAACCTCCAAATCTACATGGCCCTGTGTGAAAAAGTGATTGCCCCCCTTGTTAAAAAATAACTTAACTGTGGTTTATCACACCTGAGTTCAATTTCTGTAGTCACCCCCAGGCCTGATTACTGCCACACCTGTTTCAATCAAGAAATCACTTAAATAGGAGCTACCTGACACAGAGAAGTAGACCAAAAGCACCTCAAAAGCTAGACATCATGCCAAGATCCAAAGAAATTCAGGAACAAATGAGAACAAAAGTAATTGAGATCTATCAGTCTGGTAAAGGTTATAAAGCCATTTCTAAAGCTTTGGGACTCCTGCGAACCACAGTGAGAGCCATTATCCACAAATGGCAAAAACATGGAACAGTGGTGAACCTTCCCAGGAGTGGCCGGCCGACCAAAATTACCCCAAGAGCGCAGAGACGACTCATCCGAGAGGCCACAAAAGACCCCAGGACAACATCTAAAGAACTGCAGGCCTCACTTGCCTCAATTAAGGTCAGTGTTCACGACTCCACCATAAGAAAGAGACTGGGCAAAAACGGCCTGCATGGCAGATTTCTAAGGGGCAAACCACTTTTAAGTAAAAAGAACATTAAGGCTCGTCTCAATTTTGCTAAAAAAACATCTCAATGATTGCCAAGACTTTTGGGAAAATACCTTGTGGACCGACGAGACAAAAGTTGAACTTTTTGGAAGGTGCGTGTCCCGTTACATCTGGCGTAAAGGTAACACAGCATTTCAGAAAAAGAACATCATACCAACAGTAAAATATGGTGGTGGTAGTGTGATGGTCTGGGGTTGTTTTGCTGCTTCAGAACCTGGAAGGCTTGCTGTGATAGATGGAACCATGAATTCTACTGTCTACCAAAAAATCCTGAAGGAGAATGTCCGGCCATCTGTTCGTCAACTCAAGCTGAAGCGATCTTGGGTGCTGCAGCAGGACAATGACCCAAAACACACCAGCAAAACCACCTCTGAATGGCTGAAGAAAAACAAAATGAAGTCTTTGGAGTGGCCTAGTCAAAGTCCTGACCTGAATCCTATTGAGATGTTGTGGCATGACCTTAAAAAGGCGGTTCATGCTAGAAAACCCTCAAATAAAGCTGAATTACAACAATTCTGCAAAGATGAGTGGGCCAAAATTCCTCCAGAGCGCTGTAAAAGACTCGTTGCAAGTTATCGCAAACGCTTGATTGCAGTTATTGCTGCTAAGGGTGGCCCAACCAGTTATTAGGTTAAGGGGCAATTACTTTTTCACACAGGGCCATGTAGGTTTGGATTTTTTTTTCTCCCTAAATAATAAAACCCCTCATTTAAAAACTGCATTTTGTGTTTACTTGGGTTATCTTTGACTAATAGTTAAATGTGTTTGATGATCAGAAACATTTTGTGTGACAAACATGCAAAAGAGTAAGAAATCAGGAGGGGGGCAAATAGTTTTTCACACCACTGTATATTAATTTTAAATACAAGGTTTAGTAAAATAAAATGTTTATATAAAAAACTATACAGAGAGGGAATGGGTATATAGCTCATAAGTTCACATACAACATTAATGCCATAACCTCACAAGCAGTATTTAACTCAAGAGGTTCTTATATGGTTCAAGGGGACAATTACTTATTTGATTTTCTACAAACTTGATTTATTTTTATCTAACTCAGTAAATTATTTAATGGGTATGTTGTTGTTTTTTGTGCCAAAGACTGGTAACAGTCATATTATTGCACATTTAGTTTATATGTTTAGTCTTCTTGTACAGGTGTTCTAACTTTAAATGAGTCGAATATTGAAGTCATATGTATAAACTTAGACATGAAGATGGAACTTTAGGATGATTTTTTTTTTCTCCAGGAAAAGTTTCACCTTGTACCATTTAGAAGTTGTGGCTCAGATTGTTAACTTTTATGATGCTACTAATACTTGCTTGGCAAGTGAAAAGAAATGACATCAGGGATAATTTCCCAGGAAAAAGCTAAGTTCCCGGAGCATATGATGCTGCTCAGTAATTGGCTCAAATGTCTTTTGTGAAAAGTGTCCTGTAGTGTACTATAGACCTGATTTCTATAAGGGCATTTAATGGCATTATAACAATACAGTATTATATTGTTATTAGATATATATGCATATTATATTAACTGCACAAAATAAAATGTGTAATAGTTTAATGTTGGCAAAATACGTTATAATCTGTTTTTGATCCTGATTTGCATAAAGCTCTCAGCAATCAGAATTTCAGAATTACTTTTATTGCCCTTTTTCTTCAAAATAGCAGTCATAACAATTAAGTGCAATACTGTACGTCCCTTTATAGTCAATAAATCTGTTAGTAAGTAATCAGTGCAAGACAAAATTAAACGCTTTAGCCTGGAGATTCAATTGAATTGAATTCAATTTTATTTATATACCGCTTTTAACAATGGTGATTTTCTCAAAGCAGCTTCACAGAAAAAAAAAAAAAATTTGAAAAGAAAATTCATGGAAGTGTGAGAAAAATGTGTCTAGATAAGAATGAGCTTGTCCCTGATGAGCAAGCCAAGGGTGACGGCGACAGTGGCAAGGAAAAACTCCCTGAAATGGCAATAGGAAGAAACCTTGAGAGGAACCAGACTCAATCAGGGAACCCATCCTCATTTGGGCGATAACAGATAGAAATTATATAACATCTTGTGTGTTGTGCAGGTGAAAGTTCAATATGACAGAAGTTCTTTAAATTAACATGAAGACCAGTTCAGCATAGGGACAAGTCAGCAGGTACAGAGGGCAGATGAGGTCTGGATCACTGGAAGCACATGTGTAGCCCCAACCATCATAAAGTTGAATCCAGCTGGAGCTGGTCCTTCTCTGGATGCCTCAGAAACCTCGCAGGGTCGGCCTTTGTCTACTGAAGCTGGCACAATCTCCTGATGCCTCGGGATGGGTAGAAAAATACATAACAGATGGGGAGAATTAGCGTAGTTGCCATTCAGGATAGATGTACTGGAGTATGAGGTTATGGGATGAGTTACGTGTATGCCAGATTAAAGAGATGCATCTTGAGTCTACCTTTGAACTGGGAAACCTTGTCTGCTCCCCGAACACTGTCTGGAAGGCTATTCCAAAGCTTTGGAGCTAAATATGAAAATGCCCTACCCCCTTTTGTAGATTTTGAAATTCTGGGAACTACCAGAAGTCCGGAGCTTTGTGATCTTAAGGAATGTGGTGGATTGTAGCGTATCAGAAGACTGGTTAGGTATGTGGGAGCTAAACCATTTAAATCCTTGTATGTAAGTAATACTATTTTGTAATTATTTCTAAACTGAACAGGTAGCCAGTGCAGGGATGATAATATTGGGGTTATATGATGATTTTCTTGATCTAGTGAGAACCCTGGTGGCTGCATTTTGGACTAACTGAAGCTTGTTTATTGAGGATGCAGGACAACCACCTAGTAATGCATTACAATAGTCCAGTCTGGAGGTCATGAATGCATGAACTAGCTTTTCTGCATCAGATACGGATAAGATGATCCCAAGCTTGGCAATATTTCTAATATGGAAAAAGGCTGTTTTTGTGATATTGGAAATGTGATTTTCAAAGGACAAGGTACTGTCTAATATTACACCCAGGTCTTTCACTGTCGAGCTGGTAGTAACAGTACAAGAGCTGAATTGTGAGAGCTGTTGTGTACTGGTTTTTGGGCCAATAAGTAATATCTCTGTCTTATCTGAATTTAGTAAAAGAAAGTTATCGATCATCCAATCGTTTATATCCTGGACACACTCAGTAAGTCTAGACAACTTGGGTATTTCGTCTGGTTTTGTTGAAATATATACAGTAACTGGGTATCATCAGCATAACAATGGAAATTAATCCCAGGTCTTCTAATGATGACCATTCTAATGACCATTCCAATATATTCCCAGTGACCCAAGGGAGGCATGTACTGTATATTGAGAGAACAGCAGAGGTCCTAAAACTGACCCTTGTGCATTACACCGGACAGTTCTCCATTTAGATCTACAAAATGGTATCGATCAGACAGAAAGGATCTAAACCATTTTAATGCCTGTCCCTGAATACCTATGTGATTTTGTAAGCGATCTATGAGAATATTATGATCTCTAGTGTCGAATGCAGCACTAAGATCAAGTAAGACTAGTACTGAGATGCAGCCCAGATCAGAAGCTAAAAACAAGTCAGTTGCAGTCTTAACTAGTGCAGTTTCTGTACTATGATGGGGCCTGAAACCTGACTGAAATTCTATGAGGATTTTGTTTTCCTGCAAGAATGTGGATATTTGAGCAGATACTACCTTTTCTATAATTTTTTATATAAACACAAGGTTTGAAATCGGTCTGTAATTTGTTATTTCATTTGGGTCTAAATTAGATTTTTTAAGAAGAGGCTTAATAACTTAATTAAGAAGCGGCTTAATAACTGCTAACTTGAAAGGTTTAGGGACGTGACCTAGATATAATCTCTTGCACTAGATATAGTCTCTGCTTGCACTCTACAGTTAATATACAGTACATTCACATTATACATCGTATGACTGTGACCATACCTAATTGTCATCTCTCCTCTTCTACTCTTCCTCCCCCTCTTTCTCTTCCCTCTTTCCCCCTGTCTCCCCCTTTCACTCTTTCTCTCTCTCTCTGTCGAGCTACACATGTCGTTCCTGAGCTGCCAGTGATCCAGACTCCCTCTGCCCTCCGGACCTGTCTGACCCATCCTGGTGCCCGGCTTCTGCTTGGAGATTTCGTCACATGGATGCCCTGTGTGTCTCTTTGGGATGCGTCTGGTGCCTGGGGATGATTCTCTCTACCTAGATGACGGTTCTGGCCTCAACTGGTGTTGGCAACTGTTTCTCTGGGGACTTGACAGTCCGATAGTTCAGGAATTTCCTACAAGTCTACCTGAGTCTCCAATAACTACATGGACTCCATATTAACATCAACTAACATCAACTGTTATAGCTGACCTGCCTGCCACCTAACACACTGTATAAATGCAGATCATTTCTGCAGATCATTTTTCACCCAGATGAGGATGGGTTCCCTTTTGAGTCTGGTTCCTCTCAAGGTTTCTTCCTATTACCATCTCAGGGAGTTTTTCCTTGCCACTGTCGCCCTCGGCTTGCTCACCAGGGACTATCTGACCATTTTGATTCATACGCATTCACATTCCATACAAACTTAAATAATTATTTTGATTGTGTAAAGCTGCTTTGAGGCAATGTCAATTGCTAAAAGCGCTATACAAATAAAATTGAATTGAATTGAATATAATGAGGAATTAATAATGTTTAGAAGTGGCTCTCCAACGGTAAGCATCACTTCTTTTAAAAATCTAGTTGGGATTGGATCTAACAAGCACATTGTTGATTTAGCCGAGGTGATAAGTTTATACAGCTCTTCCTGTCCTATACCTGTCCCCCCCCCCCCCCCCTATTTTTTTATTTTTAAAAATAGCATCGTTACTCTATTTTTATGATCAGAACGCGCAACCCGCAGGTTGCGCGTTCTGATCATAAAAATAGAGTAACGAGGCTATTTTTTAAATGTAAGGAGTAGAAAGTACAGATAATTGCTTAAAAATGTAAGGAGTAGAAGTAAAAAGTCGGCTGAAAAATAATTACTCCAGTAAAGTATAGATACCCAAAATTTCTACTTAAGTAAGGTAACGAAGTATTTGTACTTCGTTACTTGACACCTCTGCTTGTGAATCTGTCTTTAGTAGTCTGATTCATATTTCTACCAAATCGATAACATGGGGAGACACAGCTAATCTGTTCTATATGTAGAGTATATATCAGGAGGTGATGATCTGTGATATCATCACTTTGAGGTAAAATCTTTATATTAGAGACATCTATACCATGGGATATTATTAAATCTAGCATATGATTAAAGCGGTGAGTTGCTCCAATTATATTTTGTTTAACCCCAAAGAAATTTAGCAAATCCATAAATGCGAGTGCTAAAGCGTCGTTAGCATCATCTACATGAATGTTAAAGTCTCCTACTATCAACACTTTGTCAGAGTTAATCAATAGGTCTGACAGCAGATGTCCAAACTCTTTAAGAAAATCAACATATGGCCCCGGGGGTCTGTACACGGTGGCCAGGATAAAATATAACAAGGGTTTATTGTGTATTAACCCTTTACTGAGTGCAACATTAATGATAAGCACTTCAAATGAGTTAAACCTGTTCTGAGTAACAGTGAGTACATCATTGTAGATAGTAGCGACGCCACCACCACAACCAGTTTGACGGGGCTCGTGCTTATAGAAACATCCTGACGGAGTATACTCACTCAGACCAATATATTCATTTGGTCTAAGCCAGGTTTCAGTGAAGCAGAGTGCGTCAAGGCAATAATCCGGGATCATACCATTAACAATAAGTGCTTTCGGCACAAGGGATCTGATGTTGAGAAGCCCAAACTTTAGAGGTAGAGATAGAAAGAATAGTCTCTTTTTAACTTCTTCTTTCTAGCTCTGTTTAAAGGCTTTACGGGAAAAAAAGTGTCTTGCATTACCTCACGCTGATAATCTTCTCCTATATTTGGAGATAAGACTTTACGACATCAGTATAACACTTTTATTAATGGCTCATTTTAGAAGCATTTGCTTGTCTCACCACAAAACCATTCCAGAACATTGTCATTCATATATGCCTATTTAAAGTTTATAGGGCTTACAAAGTTAACCAATTACCAAATTAGCTTGAACAGTCAGCCTTTTATTTGGAAATGTTTCTGCATCTAATGCTTTTGGTTTGCCTTTGCATCTGGTAGGCCTATACATAATTTATGAATAAATATGACAGACTTTCGTATAAAAGGTGTCATAAAGTCAGTGGAGTTGTATGATTAACATGAATGTATGATTAACATCCAATGTGAAATATGTTTCCAATATCTACTGTACATTTGCATGATAGTCCTTAACTTAACTGTGTTGTCTTGTCTTGTTTCAGAACCTGGATTGATTTATGGTTCAGCGATAAATAAACTCATGAGGCTTGAACTGTTAAGCCATTTTTGCAACCAATTTTAATTAATAGCAATGGAAATTTTTGTAGCTTTCCATATAATTGTGATAATTATGAAAGAGAGTGTGGTGATGCATGTACATTATATACACTTTAAGGCCAAATATACTGCATGTGGACACACCCATATGTAGGTCTTCTCCAAATTGTTGCCAAAAAGCTAGAAGCACAAAATTGTCTAGCATGTGTTCATATTAGGGTTGGGTACCGAAAACCGAAAAACAATACGGCACCGGTACCTATAGAACCGGTATGTACCGGACCGAAACAGAACACGAATTTCGGTGCCTCATTTCGGTGCCACTTAAACGCCTGAACTGTCGATTGTAATATTTGTTCTCTATATTCATATATTTTTGTAGATTAATAGTTTATTAGATTAAATAAAAAAAATTAAAAGCACTAATCATCCGGAAATGAGAGACCGTCCGACATGTGCGTGAATGCAGCAGCTAACGTTACACTCGCTCTGACGGCAGCAGGCGGTCTACCGATAGCTTAGCATGCTAAATTAAACAACTTTCGTTAAAATGCCTAAAACTAAACAGTCGAAAGTGTGGCTGTATTTCACAAGAAAGGATTCCGGCACCGCGACGTGCAGCAAATGTTTCACAGCAGTTGCGTGTAAAGGCGGAAACACGTCAAATCTAATGAAACATTCGAGGGCAGACGGAATAAAGTTAAAAGCAGAATAAATACACGGAATAAAGTTAAAAGCAGAATAAATACACGGAATAAAGTTAAAAGCAGAATAAATACACGGAATAAAGTTAAAAGCAGAATAAATACACGGAATAAAGTTAAAAGCACACTGAGGCACCGTGTACAGTATAACAGCTTGTGGACAACAGCTGGCGCTATCAGTGTGGACGACCCTCAGTCCCAGTCACACCAACTGTAGCAAAAAGGAGTCACCGATTATGATGCCAACAGCAGCCTTTCCGCAGGTTAGTAGTAGGATAATGTAATGTTAATAGCAAAATGCAAATCTTGCATTCATGTCCTGTGCAGGGCAATAAGTCAGGAAAGGAGTCGTATTTTGACAGAAAAGGCAAATATGGTGAAATTTCTGCAAAAGAATTGCTAAAATTTGAAGCTTACATATTCATATATACATTAAACTTTTAATATATTGTTAAATTTTAAGCATACATTTTTTTGTTCAATCAAAATTCATTCTTGAGTCATCCACTATACAGTAATTTTGTGGCTTAAAAGTATCGGTTCAGGCACCGTTTTGGCACCGGTACCGTTTTCAAAGTATCGATTTGGCACCGGTATCGAAAAAAAACAAACGATACCCAACCCTAGTTCATATGCCATAGAATTACAATTCCTGTGTTAGTGAGAAGCCCAAATCTGTTCTAGCATGACAAGCGCACAAGGCAATGTCCATGAAGACAAAGTTTGCCAAGGTTGTTGCCAAAGTAACCTGCACAGAACCCAATCCCACTGATCATTTAGAATACATACTACATGCCCAACCTATTCACCCAAAATCACTGCCCAATCTCACTAATTACATAAATCCCTACGTATCTTGATAATCATTATCTTGTATTTTTAATGATCTAAGAGTTATGATGTCCCTCCACCTTGAAATTAATAGTCCTTGATGTCTGGTAGGGGGTTTGTGTTCTCTTGTGTCCCAACCAGTAAGCTGTGGATCAGTGAGGATTTTCCTGGATCTTGGCAAAACTCGTAATAAAAAAAAGCACCTGCATTCCTGTTTGATGTGCTATTTGGAAGATACTGTATTAATATTTAGTTTTAGTTCCCAAGAATAGTTTAACTTGCAGTATTTAAGGAAAAATATATTATATCACTATAAATAAGTATTTGCCAATTGAAACACTTTAAATGTTCTCAAGAGTGTTTCTATTTGCACTGTGACAATTTCTTTTTCTTTTTTTTGCCTCCCTCAACATCCTCCACACTGTGAGGCAAGCCACATTTCCAGTTCTGCAAACCCTGTATGATGACATGCTGTATAACGATTGGTAGAATATGTGATAAACGATATACTGAATATCAGCTTCAAAAATAAAAAAGCATGAGTGGTGTTTCTAGATCAAGAAACACTGGGAGGCAGCACAGCACTTTTCTGTACTGCTCAGAGTTGGGAAGTTACAGTATAAACCAAAGTAAGCTGGATGTTCCAAAATCAGGACAGCTCATGACCAGAAGGTCTGGTGCTGACTCACTGGATGACATCTTGGGAATGAGTGTAGGCAAAGGGGGTTGGAGGAAGTGGTAGGTTACTGATAATATCTAATCCAAGTTGCAGTGGTGAGATAATCTAAACATCTCTATTTGTGATAAAGAGCAACTAGATTGTTTTGTCCTTTCCTAGGACACAGATGCTCGATGTTCCTAAAGTTAACACATAAGAGGCAAACCTAGGGAAATAAGATTAAAAAGACACAAATGAATTAAAAGTCAGTAAATAAATTAATTATAATCAGTGTTATAATGTGTACATTGATGGATGGATAAAGAGTTGCGTAAAACCCTAGACCTACAGTAGAAACAAGAACATGTGGGTGAAGTGCTTTTTGCAGATTCACCATGGTCAGCAGTAGTTTAAACCAAGAGTTCAGTGTCGTCAAGCTGTTAAAGAGATTTAGACCGAAAGTGGATAAGAGTGGGTGATGCACAGCTCAGGAAAATCTGTGCACCATCATTATTATATGCTGTAAAACTTTATAACAAAGTAAGCAAAGAAAGAATTCAACATTGCATTTCTGAAAAGATGTTCAATGTAAGTTACAGTTTAACATTAAAAAGAAAAAAACAGGATGATACAGTATTTGACAGACAACAATGACGGCATTGGAATGATATTAGAATTGAGATGTAGAGATTGAAAATTTATTTATGATACACAGATCCTCTTTGTGACTTCATGGATTTCAGTACTCAGTATTTCTCTCTCCTGAACAATCCCATTAATTATAAAAAGCAGAAATTGCTGAGGTGGCTAGAACGACTTTTAGGAGATTTGCCTGGAAGACGACCTTTCAGCAATCCTCCCACAGACAAACCACCAGTGGGAGACCAAAAGTGAATCAGGGGGGGGAAATGCCTCCTGGCTGTTTTTATAATAGTTTCCATGAACATAATGTGCATTTCCCATTACATTCCAAATGTTTTACCATCAATATCATAGTTCAGCCAGTTTAAATGGGAAAAGACCACATGTGACTTAGTCATGAGAGATGTAACACTGTTACAACACAACACGTACTGTATGAACTTAATTTATAGTAAGAACATATGTAAATACTATCGAAATAATATTTAAGACCTTTTTTTTAAATTCTGTGTCATCATATCGTTTTCCAAGCCTTTTCATCTATTATGTCTATTATTCTTCATATAAACTGTCCACATGTTTTTAAACGATATTGGAGGAGAGTGGGTTAAAAAACGTTTGAGACAAATTCAGCTTCTAAGGCCAGTCACTAATAAACGTGTTTTTAAATGAAGGTTGCAGAAGACGACTGAAAAAGGAGGTTTAAATTCTCTTGCAGCCAAAGTAGTGGTCACAGACTCGTCATAGAGAAACATTCTCAGTGGGGAAATCCCCATTGCTTATACAGTCTGTGCTTATCAGACAGCAGAATCTAACATTACCTAATTCTCCAAATACAGTGAAAATTAGGTTTACTTCCTACTATTGACATTTGGGGGAACAAAGTTGTGACTAAGACTAGATGGAAATAATGGTTTTTATATATATATATATATATATATATATATATATATATATATATATATATATATATATATATATATATTATTATTATTATTATTTTTTTTTTTTTTTGGAAACCAGCCAATTTTTGCAAAAGTCTTGTTTTGACCAAAAAACTGCTAAGAAAATATTTTTTTACTTATATAGACTAAAAATACACTGTACATTGTATTAACATTTAGCAGACACCCTTATCTAGATCGACTTACATTTGTATTTTTATTTTTATCTGAGCAGTTGAGGGTCGTGCTCAAGGGCCCAACAGTGGCAACTTGATGGGTGTGGGATTTGAACCTGGGACCTTCGAAACCAATGCCTTTACCACTAAGCTACCCTTGTACCCATGTACAATACCAACATGACATGGAAATCTTTTTTATCATAGCTACTTTTTAAGCTTGCCTTGATTGTCTGCTTGCAAAGAGTATTTCTAGTGTCTAGTATTTCTGTTTAAAACCTGCAGCATTTGCAAACATGTCACATGGTCAGTTGTCCATTTGTGGTGAAACTGTGCCCACTGTAGCCTTGGAGTCTTGTTATCGACTGACAGGAGTGAAATCCCAGTGTGGTCTTCTGCAATTGTAGGCTATCTGCTTTAGCTCTGATGGGTTGCCATCTACAGTATCCTGAGAGGATGCTTAACACAGTACAAGGGTTGTACAAAGGTTATTATTATACTATTATTCATAGTCTTTCTTACGGCAACAAACAAGTCTGGCTTTTTTTTGTCCTGTCATCAAGACGACTTTTCTACCCACAAAACTGCCACGCATCTGATGCTTTTCACACCATTACGTGTAAACTCTAGAGACTGGTGTGTGTGAAAATACCAGGATGTCAGCAGATTCTACTTAAACCAGTTCATCTGCCACCAACTAAATCACCACCATCATTGATACTAAGAACATCTTTTTATTCATTCCGATATTTTATGTCTGCAAAGGTCTTCTTTTTGGTTCCACTGTGTTGCTGCCACTTGATTGGATAATTAGATGATTGCATTGCAGGTGTTTGAGTGTTCCTAATAAATTGGTTGGTAAGTGTACTATTTAGTGTGAATTTACATTACTGTATCATCATCTTACAGTATCTTCATTCCTTTGGCTCGGTATCATGCATGAAGGAATCCTTTTGATTTTTATTATGCACATAAAATTTGCCTGAAATTGAATTCAGAAGGGGCTGACAGCTGGTTGTTAACAGCTTCATTGTGGTCTTTTAAATCCTCAAAAAAGTATGCTTTGTGCTATGTGAAGTCCGGATCTACCCCTTAAAAACTCACATTGTCTTAATCACAAACACACGATTCATCTATATCTTCATACCAAAAAGGCGTTTATGACGTAGTTATGCATAAGCCTTATATACAGTAGTTACAGTCACTTTGGTCTTTTTTTCCCCTACTATTACCCTCTCTGTGCCTTTCAACAAAGTATTCCTGATTAAAATAAAAATAAATAAATAAGAAAATCAGATGGCATGCCAGCTCTCATGTACTGCTTATTTTCCACACATGATGATTTAGACCAGAAGAATTTTCCACATGAAGCTGGTTTGATCATAAGTTTTCTATTTGAGCTCATCTGTGGTAAAAGCAGGACATTAACAAGACTTTTGAGCTAAATACACAGCATTGCCACATTATTAGACAACTATCTAGCACAAAATAAAAAAGGTAATTCACTACCAATCAATCAATCAATCAATCAATCAATATAATAATAATAATAATAATAATAATAATAATAGATTACAGCTTGTAAAAACCTCTAGGACAGGTTTGATGCTGTGATGTCTTAGAAAGTGCTGAAATAGCAGAGCAAAAGAGCAACCTACTATTTTAAAGCTGACAGCTTGGAACAAAGTTACTTTGTGAAGTCTTAAGTTTACAAACTGGCAAAATAGACCATATTAAACAGCTGTTACTGATTGACAGCACAGTTATTTTCAGGGAACATAGACACAGACCCTTTTTCATTATTATATTTATTTTGTAACCGAATTCAGCATTCAAGTCCAAAGATGTGATGAAAAACAAATGTTCAGATCCATGTTTGTGTTGTGTACCCAGTAGCAGCTTTTGATCATAGATTTTTATCGACTGGTTTCAGCAAAATGTTCAGACAAATGACACTTTAAATCCATGGGAAAGACCTAAAACTAACCCACATCTTCAACTGAGAGGGTTAATAGGGTGTACAAGGGGTCAATGTCATTTCAGCCCGACTGGGCGGTTATTTGCACAAGTTACTGTCCCATTTTTGACCGCTGAGTTTAATAATAACTCTGGAGCTTAACAGGGCTTTAAGAATGCTGCCACATTATTGTCAAGCATTTAAAACACTTTATATTTGGCAGATATTTTTTTTTCTATTCAGACAATTAAAAATCGATACAAAGTATCTTGACAGAATTTAAAATAGATACATGTTAAATGTGTAAAGCAGGGATATATAATTTTGAAAATGTCAGTAGCCCCTGACTATTTTACAAATCTAAAAACAAAGTTTTATGATGAGATGTTCCACTACAATGAATAAAGGAAGTACCTTCAGCTGTATATTGCTGGTAATTGTGTATGTTCATGTAATCAGATACTGGATAATTGCTAAATGTGACTTTGATGCACAAAACAGACTGTTAGATGTTACTGTTCTGACTTAGCTTGTCCTTATAAAATCCCTGATCTGGCCTACACATCAGTAAATCCATTACAGGCTTGTAGTTACGTAATTTGTTTAAATAACCTGTATCCTAAACAAATGGGTGGGGAGGGATCTAACATGAATGTGAGGGCTGTAATCATGGTTTTGGTCTGAAACCAGACTACTTCAAAGCTTCACAGAAATTGTGGGATGTTTTCCCTATTCACTTTTGTGAGAATTAATTTGCCTTTAATTCTATTTGTTGGAAACTCTGTCAGTATAGAAGAAGTGGAACAGACCACTAACACACATTAAACATTTTCAGTAGTTTTATTGAAAAATGCCTCTTCTGATTCAGAAATAAATAAGAAAATAAGGCTGTAAATTCACAATGTGCAGTTAAAATGTAAATGAGCAATTCTATTAACATAGCCTTGCAAATTCCAACTGCGTTTAACATTGATATAAAAAGGAAAAAAAACTATATTCGGATTTTAAAGTGTACTTACTAAATATACAGCACAGTCATGCAATTCCCCCTTTGATAAAAGAAATGAGCTGTGAGTTGGTATACAACAGATAAATATTAAGAATAATGAAACAAAAGCCAGGTTGAACAAGTTTTTCAATATGAGTATGGAATTACAACCTTCAGAGTTGTAAAGGAAGGCAAAAAAAACCCTGCACTGCAAAAACTGAGTCTGTTAACTTAAATGATATGAGGGATTTCAATTTTGAGTAAGTCTTGACATTTCACCTTTCAAATATCAAATACTGAGCCTACGGTGAGTGCATTGAACAGAGTCTCATAAAAACATAAAATGCACTTATGATACAATCACAAAATGGGGACAGTGAGTGAGCACATGTTTTTCAACAGGAAATAAGGGTTAAAGATCAGCTATAAATCTACTCATCCTTGTTAAATTTGAAAATGCATTAAGCCAATGCATTTATTTCTGAACGTCCTTCATGTGTTTTTAAAATATAAAGATACTTCTTTATTGGTTTATCATTTTATCCTTTTAGTTCCCTCTGATGATAGCGATCGCTTCCCACGTTGGGTTCGTAAACCGGGGGACTGAATCTCTGTCACAGTATCTTCTGATGGTTCCTCAGGGATTGGCACTACATGGGGTTCAGGCTCAGGCTGGTAGGGGCCTGGGTGGAAATATTATTTGGCCAATGGAACATATGGGTTTTAGTAACTGTTATTTGAAATTAAATGTAAAAAGTTAACTTAAAGTTAAGTTGAGATGTGAGTACAATCATTGCTGGTTCTACACAAGGAGTTTAAAACAAAAACAAACTAAAAACAATAAATTCAAGTGGTTATGTCATGTTAAAAGGACTACCACTAGTTGTGACCAAGCTACCTATGCTACTCCTTATGGCACACCGAGGTATTATAGCACAGGACAAATCACACGTTAGGAAAAAAAAAAAAGTAATTTGTCAATACAGCATTCTGCAAACAAAAAGATCATGGCTCCTAAAAGCACATGCTACAATTTCAACCTGAGCGGAGGCTGTATTCACCAATCAAAGCAATGTAAGAAAATAATAACCAAAAGTATATAAATGTTATGTTGGCAGTCAGTAAAAGCAAGTTAAGAGGCACAAGCTTGATGACAGTTATTAACCCATTTTAGATGACTGTGTAACAAATTAATTTACAAAGTTTATATACAAATACCTTATCTGTTATTATCATTGTTGAACTCAGCTATACTCATCATGGTTAGTAGCTTTACATGCTTCTTCCTCAAAAGGAAGCTCACTCTTGCTGTTTGCTGCTTTGGTGTTCAAGATGCAACCAGACCACAGGTATGTAGCCATCACTGTCACCTGCCTTATTGAGTAGCAGAGAGCTGGTGTTAGTGGCACTCCAGTCCATTCTTTGGCTTGATTTTGTTTTTTGAGTTGGTGTGTAAATGTTCATTAATCAAATCCATGGTTGTTATCCTTAAAAGCTTATTAGACAGTGCGCTGATCTCTCAGACACAGGTTTTTTTTTTTTTTTCAGGATGTCAATGCTTAAGGAGGACGCGCAGCATACTATGCATACTATGCCAAACCTGAAAGGGGTTAAAGATGGTGTTAGTGCAAAGATACTGTTTGTTTGGTTTTTGTGTGAAATAAACTACAAGCATGCCATTCACTAATGTTTCAGTCATGTTTCAAACAGTTAGGCGACTATATGATTTTTCTGTTAAAGACAATTAATGCAACCTAATGTGCTAAATGCCCTGCTCAACTCCCTATAATCGACATGCTTACCCTGGTATCCTCCTCCATTGTATGGAATTCCAACACACTGAGAGGAGTCACAGTAACCTGGAGGTCCTGGTGGTCCTCTGATACCTGGAGAACCTGAACGGCCTGATGGCCCGCGTGGCCCATCTGAGCCTGAAGGTCCAGGAGGGCCGGTCTGGGATAAGCCTGGTGGTCCTGAAGGAAAGCAAAAAGCAGAAAACCATCAGGGAATTGATGACTTCATACTTTAGGTTCAACTGGATGAGGAAGGGGAAACTGGTTTCTAGCACTGTAATTTAAATATTTTGACTGCTCAATTAAAATGGGGCAGGCGTGTGCAATCTCCAAGGGGCTCCCCATACCCCTTTCTGTCTAGACAGTGCAAACTAGCATGTTTGGAATTATTTCAGCCCCTGCTTTAGTCTGAAGTCAGCACATGTGTCAATGAGGCCCCATAAGAAAACACTTCCTGCAACAGCCTGATTGTGACCCCTTTCAAAGGCGAGTGCTGGGCTTCTGTCCCATTTAATTTATGGAAAGTTGGTTTGGCTGGACTTGTACAAGAGGCTTAAGAGGATTGCCAGACATTTGCATTAGTTCTTGTCTTTCACTGATAGGAAGCCTGGGACCCGATGTTCTCAGTCTAGCATCCTGAATAGTAATTACAAAGGATGACTATGTAGGCTAAGCTACCTCAGGGGCCAAATGTCCTATTAGATCACCAGACACTAAATCATCTTTGTTGAGGTTTGTTGCTACAATCAAGCTTTTCTTTTTTTCCATTTTTTAAATGTACTATGTGGAATTTGATATAATTATGTCTATATTATATAACAGAAAAATCACTGTAAGATTTCCCTCTGTAATATCACTACTGGTTTGTAAAATGTTTAGGCATATTGTCATTTCTGTCAATAGGAAGTCCACAATGACATACTGTAATACTTAAAAATGGTTTAGTATTTTTATTTTGATCATTTCATGTTATGTCCAGGTCCCCTGCTACTGACTAATAATAGGTTTGAATTGAGCAGTGTGTGAGAACATCTGTGTGGCCCTCTCAGGCAAGAATATCATAAATTTCAAAAAGAAAATGTTTTTTCTAGGAATACTTTGATTACATAATGGAAAAAAATTATGATGCACAGCTGGCCAAATTTCATAAGATGTAACTACGTAAATCTCAGTCCTTCACATTCAGTCCCATCCCTGAGCTAGACTGCGTTGAAACAAGCAGACTATTTCAACTCCCTAAGGGGGAATTATGATAAAGGCAAAATATACACCAGCAGATGAACACACTAACAAACGGTTCTCATAGAGATCAGTGATACTTTCGGTATTGTTTGAACTGAGAACAGGCATTTGACCTTGTCTGGGTCTCAAAAAACTGTTTCCATTCCTGATATGTTGTCTAGGATTTGCACTGTATATTTTGGAAAATTTGAGGTGTTAAATCTGAATTAATTATCTAAGTCCAAATTTACTTCTGTTAGTACCAAATGTACTAGCCAAGTTAATCGATTTTAGGTGCAATTGTGCAACTTGACAAAAAGGTATTTTACTGCTTATACATAAAAATAATGAAGTATCACTTTTTAAAAAGTGTCTCTTTACACAATATATTCATAGTGTGAAACCACTCATGTCCAGGCATAGGACATGTTGCACTTTGTTTGGCATATACGCACCAGGGGGTCCAGGTAATCCCCTTTGTCCCCGAGCGTCAGCACCTGGAGAGCCTCTCTCACCCTTCTCTCCTGGCACCCCTGCAGGTCAGAAGAGTGACTTAAATGTAGTCAAGAATCATGAAGTCAGCTGTCATTTCCAAACAATTTCCCATAATACTTACACCTAAATTATGTAAGCCATATGATGGTGAGTAGAAACCACAGATTCGCACAAAAAAAACATACATAGGAAAGGAGCATGTGGATTGCATTAATGCAAAGTGAAAGAAGCCCCATGCATTTCACTATTAATGGAAAGCAATTTCTTTGCATCTACAGTACTACTTCAGTGAACACTCAAACTTTAAACTCTAATCTAACTTTAAATCTAACGTTTGCTATCTACCAACCAACATTATGCAAGCAGAACAAATCTCTTAAAAAAAAGCAATACCTATTAGAACTTTTCACTGGGCAATACATAAATTGCCAAATTCCTCCCCAGCCAAAGGAAATTGCATTTACTTAACCACAACTTGACAATAATGAATTACATTTCCCCAGACATTTAGCCTCCTCTTGTAAGGCCCTTAAACCAGACAGGTGCTGTAACTCACAAATAGTTCTTATCATTGACATATAAAGAATGCGTACATACAGAAGGTCATCACAGAGGAGAAACTTTATTCAATCAGCATTATGTTGCATTTTGCATGTCTTAAGTACCTCTTTCTCCCTGAGGCCCTGGTAAACCTGGGCTTCCAGGGAAACCATTGCGTCCAGTTTGACCTGGTTCTCCACGAGATCCCTGGCTCCCAGGAGGGCCTGGAGGCCCAGCAGGACCAGGATTGTTGCTGCGGTATCCACTGGGGATCTGGTTGAACATCATGTCAATTCTGCTCATTTGTCCTAGGGAAAATTCATAATTATAATGTTGAAAAGTTTACATCAATCTTGATGTTTCATCAGTAGAACAGTTTGAAGGAACATTATGCAATCTCAACTTACTGTTAACAAGCTGCTCACAGACTTGTCTTGCGATGGATCTCATCATATTTTGGGAAGTAGCATCTCCCTACAGAACAGAAGCCAAGCAAAATAAGTAGAAATGCCTTTACTGGCTTCAAACTCCAGTTTTCTGTTGATATAAATGGGGCCAACACATACCCTCTCTCCCTTTTCTCCTTTAATGCCAGCAGGTCCCTGTAATTGATATGATTTAGAATAGTGAATCAAGTGCACAATACTATTGGCTATATTATATATCATATATAAATATAAGCTGGTCTTTCTTTTTTTTGACTGAATCATTGACATTAGGAATACATCTCATATATCTACCAGAATCTATACTTACTGGAAGTCCTGGTTCTCCAGCATTCCCTGTTTTACCAGGATTACCTGGCATTCCAGGGTTTCCTGGGGTTCCCTGAAAAGAATAATCAGCCTGAGCATACTGATTCTTATACAGTACACTACTAGACACTAAATCTCAATATTATTGAGCAAAGAAACTACTTGGTATGCACCAACATAACATAGGTTGAACTCCAATACAGTGCTTAAGAAACTTCAAACTTTCTAAAATGTGAATGAAGATATGGAACATTTGCCATTGCATTAGATGGAAAAAAAAAAGAAAAAAAAGCACAAAAATGAAAAAGAAAGGAAAAGCCTAAATATTACACACCATTGGCCCTGGTGGGCCTCTAGGTCCAGATGGGCCTTCAGGTCCTGGTTGTCCCTGTGCATAAACAATAGACCATCACGAACCGTGCAACATGAGCATGGTAACACTTCACGGAAGAGATAATCCAATCAGAAGGATTGTTTAAACATGTCACAGAGAAAAGCCGATGATAGCAGTCCAAGTTTAGTGAGAGCAGACATAGCATAACCTACGCTGGAAATGTAATCTAAAACAAAGCACACACAAAAAAAATCTGTGTAGTAAGTAGCAAATGGACCTTCAACTTAAAAGACTTACCCTTGCTCCAGATGGCCCAACAGGACCAATAGGACCAGCAGCACCGACAGAGCCCTGGAAAAGAATGAAGAAAAATCTATTTAGATTTTTAAAAATAGTTTCTTGCTGCAAACTGCCGTTTAAACCCATCATTCAGTTTTAACGGTCTGATATTTCTTCATATAAGCTTTATTCACAATAAGATAAAAACTTTAAGAACTAGAACCTGTAAAGTATGCACTGTAACAATACATAATAATAATAATTATTATTTCTTTCTACAGTATATCTAAACTGATATACAATTTATTAAGATTCATTGAGTACAAGCCCTGAACAGCATTAAGTAATTTGATAAAATAAAATCAACTATTATTATTAATTATTAATATCCATTCACAGTAAAATATACAATAATGTGCATGCATCAAACACTTTTTTTCCTGTTTAACATAAAATAAATACAATTTTGAAAGAAATATTGTGCCTCTGTGAAATGTGTGTTATGTAATTTAAGAGTTTCCCTAGAGGCAACTTTTTTTTTTTTAAAGAGAGTATTAACCACCCAAAATCAAATGGTCAAAACAGAAAGAAACACTTACTCTCAGGCCAGGTTGCCCAGGGTCACCAGAATCTCCTTTTGGTCCAGGCCGCCCCTGGTAATTCACACAAAAAAGGACTTTAACTTGGGAACAATAATTGCATTGAAATACAAACCTCTTGCTTCTTGAGAGGACAGGTAGAAGAGCAAGTGAGTCGTGCCTTTGTTAAAAGAAATAGCTCTATAATTTTAGCCATGCATCAGGCCCACACATTACACCACACCCCATAAAACTGCCTAAAAGATAAATGAAGATGCAATTAAATGGAAGGGTCATGAGAATAGGGACGAAAAGTCTGCCTGAACAAACATAAAAATTGTGTGTATAACTTACTGGTTCTCCAGGAAGAGATATGCCATTAGGGCCCTGTGGGCCTGGTGGTCCCATTTGTCCTGGGGGGCCCTGCTCTCCACGTGGGCCCATTGAACCCTGGATTGAGAAAAGAAATGTATTAAGTCACCATATTATTCAGATGTTTTTTTTTCTATGTGACCCATGGGTCTAGATTACCAAGTCAGCACAGGTGGTAATGTTTAAAACATATACACAGCCTACACAAATTAGGGAGGATAAAGTTAATCAAGGGATATAGTCAATGGAAGCAACTACTTTCAATGGTAGTTGGTACAAGACCAGCAACATTGTTAAAAAGCACCACAAAGAAAATGTGTTTACCGGGGACCCAGAGTCTCCTCTATCACCACGTGAGCCTTTTGTACCAGGACTGCCCTGTGAAAATAGAAAACAGCCTGGGTCACGAATTCATCAGCAGAGGATTTAAGCACTAAACCATATTGTCAGGAGGCATTTTAAAAGATTAATATGCTGTCTAGCTTGGGTTCTTAAAGACATTTGAGTCCCACTACCTCTACTGATACAACCGATAGTCTAGCTGCAAACCCATGATACACAAGATAAATACATATGAACATTAACAACATTTTGAAAATAATAAAAAAAGGGACCCTTGTTTTGTACTATACGGCCCAGTGGAAAAAGCAGATACATTTTATGCAAACTGGGTATTCCTGAAATGCTAAACCTTTCTGCTTTTTACATCAGAGGTGAAGCATGATGACTTTCAAAACTATGAAATAAAAAAAGTATATAAAATAATGAGTTTACCGAAGGGCCAGGAGGTCCCTGAGGCCCTATGCTATCCTGAGCACAAGTGCAGGAGTGGGGAAGTGCTGGACATTTTGCCTCATCTCTCTGCAAACAAAAAGAATTATAAATGCAGATAGTGCAGCATTTTCTAAACATAATTAAGAAAAAAGAGAACAATAATAACTTCATATAGAAACATCAACAAGTTTAACAGACTAAACTCCTGGGGCAGTTCCAGCATATATTTATAATGCATTAATCCATTGGTGAGGGCATCAGGAATAAGGGTGGAAAGGGAAAACAGATTACATAATGGAGAGAAGAAAATTTCCCAATCAAACCTCTAGAGTAATGGAAGTAGTGGATAATATGAATATGTTCTAGAATTAGAATTATGGTGACAAGAGTGAGATCTACTGATACAGAATGGCCAAAGAATATTATTAACATCCAGTTATTTGCAAAGTCCAATAAGATATGCAAGACAGAGAATGGAGCAATCCTCGTGATGGACAATCGATATGAAATATGCTCTTACTGTTGCTGGCAAGTCACAGCATTTGTCTCGACTTGTCCATCCCAAGCTGCAGACAATATCAAACATCTGGAGTTGGAACTACAAGAGAGAAAAAAAAGAAAAGGAACGGATGTTACAGATGGCTTCCATTGAACTTCAGGATTTAGGAATGAAAAACCTTGCCCACATGCACATAACCCACAGGGTGTTGGAAAAGAACACAAATGAGCATGGAGCAGCCCAGCCATCAGCATAAACTGCTCCCTTTGTAATATATTGCTTGATTCGCTATAAAAATAGCAGAGGAATCAGAATATAGCACTAATAGTCCCGAGAACTGGACTGCATTCCACAGAATGTGCTTTAGTTCTGCAGTCTCCATAAGAGAATTTCAGGTAATCGTCTTATTTTATCATCATCAAAACATCAAAAGCAAGACATGGCTTTACTATCACAATGCTTTTACACAGTGCTGTATTAAGTATTGTGTAGCATATACTTACTGCCCCTGATTGCCTCCTTGTACCACCAGCCATTTTTCCAAGAACCTCATAGCCATCTCTGGAGATGTTGCCAGCCTCTTTGATTGGTTTCTCTTCAATTTCTTGGCAGTCAATATTCAGCTTGATGTTTTTTGGTGTAATAGTGACATGGAGCTGCAAGGTATGACAGCACAATTCAGGACATCACTATTATAGCAACAGATGAATATTCTTTTTTTATGTTAATTAAACATGTAGTGTAAAAGGTGAAAGGGCTACCCTTGTCCATCTTGTAAAAAAACTATATAAATTATTCACATATTTAAACCAAGGGCAGAATTTCCACTCAAGTAAAATATGTAAGATGAACAAAAATAAATAATGTTAAAACTGATATGTTTAGGTTAAACTCATTAAATGGATTTAAGTACATTACAACTTAATTTACTTTTATACTTTATAAAAAAAAAAGTGAGGTCAGAATCCTTTTTCTGAGTCCATCATTAAAAATAATGCTACTGCAGTAATGTTATTAAAACCCTACTGACAACTGTATTTCAATATAGTAATAATAATAATATACTGTATACTGTACTGTACAGTATTCTCTGATGTGAAACACAGGACAAATGTTTGATGAAAGGAAAATGCTGCCCTCAGCATTACTTTTAAATGGAAAAGATTCAGCAGTGCTCGTTTTCTGTTGCATGTACAATATGTGAGAAATCCCATCCACTCAAATTTTCCAGATGCTTCCCCCCCCCCCCCCCCCCCCCATACTGTTGAAGTGTTCTTAAGTTTTTTTTTTTTTCTTTAAACATTTGCTGTCAAACACAGCAGAACCACATCTTGAAATTATGCCTTTTTACATTCTGTGGCTGGCCATCAAACATATGCTTGTCCCCCCAACTTTCGTATACCATTACATTTTTGGGTTAAGAAGGCTGGTGGGCATAAAACCAGATTAAATTCTTTCTTTGCATCAAGCAACACCTAGCCACAAAGTTAGGTCATAGATCTTGGCAACACATATTACATTATAGTCATCATCTTTGGCAAGCAAACCTACTATTTGAATGCCCAGTAGGCGAATGGTCTGAGGCTGGGGTTTGGCTGCATGATGCATTATGAACGAAAGTATTGTTACTATACAAGTATATGTTTATTTCTATTTCATTTTTCTTCCTGTATAGAAAGGAAAGCTTTGGATCTTTCAAATTAAAGTCTTTCAAATGGACCAAATTGCTGTTTAAATGTTAACAGGCTTTGATTACAGTCTTGTTCCTGCTGTATACTACAGTATGCTGCAATACTTCCTCCCCCACCCCTTCCCTGCTACTGTGGGTGTCTGCTTCAACACCGCATGTGGTTTCATTTTGACTTTCTGCTGTTCTCTTTCATTCTACTGTAACTCCCATGTCAGTGCTCCTTAAGCCCGATCTGCCTCCATTTCATGATGGCTGGTCTGGCTATGTGTTTTCTCCCTCCATCTTTTAACTTTCATTAAATGTGAAATAACACACCCTGTATCATTAATGTACCAAATATTATTAAATCAATTCCCCCTTAACAAGAAGTTCAATGAGTTGGCTGCATTTCTTTTGTTTGTGTAGGTGGTTGCACAAGTCATTAAACCCACTGGTAAGGTAATATAAGCAGACGGTTTATACAAGAGCACCGAAAAGAATAGAAGAAAAGAAATTCCTTTCTTTCTGGTAGTGAACATAGTTAATCGTAAGGGGGCCTTTGAAAGATTAATAGATGGCTCGCTGCCTCTCATTCCTCTTTTTAAAAAGAACATGAATGCTGGACCATTTCGTAAACCACCTTTATGAATGGAAAATTGGAATCTCACTGCAGATAATAGTGAAGCAATTGTAAGATACTGCTGGCAAAACACACAGAAAAGAAAAGCCAACATCTGAACGGCCTCAGTTCAAGAAACATGTGAAAACCAGCAGCAACAAAGTCCAATATCTGAGAAGAGAATTGTTCTAGTACTGTGGAAAATGTCAACTCAGTACTGGATTGGCTTTAGCCAAAAACTACACGACTGCAGTAAATCCTGCTGGCTTAGGAACAAGAGAGACCCCAAGACCTTCCCTAAAGATTTCAGTGGAGACTGAAGGTCATGAGAATAAGAACAGGCATGCAAAAATCATAACCATACAACCACCTCAGTTACAGTGTTAAGTATTACGCTACTCTGCTTTAAAGTAGCCTGCCGCAACCTTTCTGTGATTTAGACACCACACCCTATATAATTTACTAGCCTTGGCAGAGACATGGTGCTAATCACAACTGAGAATATAGTGCCATAACATTACAAGAACGAGCTCTAACAGGATATTTCCGTGTCACCTTTGACTGTAATGTAGCAAGCATTTTATTTATTTTACAGATGTACTATGCTTCAGCCACAACCAGGAAGCTTGCCTGCTGTTAAACCAATCTGTAATCTTTTGGCTATGTTGGTTAACCAAATACAGACATTTCATAAGATGATTTCTTTAATACAGGGATTTCACAAGATGATAACTTTATGTAACAGTCCTTTTCAAAATCCAGGAAAGTCAAATAAACACAGTAATCTGGTGCAGAAAATTATAGGTAGATCTCAGCCTGCACAGTTAGTAGTGGCTCAGTAGGCTCTGGGTTACTGATCAGAAGGTCAGGGGTTCAAACTGTTACTGTTGAGCCCATGGATGACCCTGGATACTGACCCTTACTAACAAGATGTGTAAGATGTGTAGGATATATGGGAAAATGAATTCATGCCAAAAATTTATATAAAGTCTTTTACTTCTCAATCTAGCCTGGAGTCAGACATTCATTCATTTTCTATACCGCTTAATCCTGGGTTCAGGGTCGCGGGGGACCTGGAGCCTATCCCAGGAGACTTCGGGCACTAGGTGGGGTACACCCTGGACAGGGTGCCAATCCGTCGCAGGGCACACACACATACACACACTCACACACCCAATCACACACTACGGGCAATTTAGGAACGCCAATTAGCCTAACCTGCATATCTTTGGACTGTGGGAGGAAACCGGAGTACACGGAGGAAACCCACCAAGCACGGGGAGAACATGCAAACTCCATGCACACAGAGACGGGAATCGAGCCTGGCCGGGGAATCGAACCCAGACCCTGGAGGTGCAAGGCGACAGTGCTAACCACTACACCACCGCGCCGCCAGCCTGGAGTCAGACATTTCAATTTCAGATGTTATACTGTATATGGGCCTCTTATACATTTCTTCATCATAAAGGAATTTAGTGTACCACTCCATGGAATAAAATCACACGAATACACTGACTGAGCACTTTATTAGGAACACCTGAACAATTATCCTTCATGCAATTATACTCTATAATCAGCCAATTGTGCAGAAGCATTGCAGTTCATAAAGTCATGCAGATACAGGCCAGCAGCTTTAGGCAATCTTCACATCTAGCATCAGAGTGGGGGAAAATTTAATCTCAGTGATTTTGATCGTGCTGATCTAATGGGATTTTCAACAACAGCCATTAGAGGTTGCTGAGAGTGGTGTAATATATTTGAGCCCTTACCCAGTAAGTAATAGCATAGCTAATAAAGTGCTCATTGAGTGTACATATTACTGTGTAAGGTTTAAATAGAATTACATTGAATTTCACTACTGAAAGGATATGTGTTGGCAGAGGAAAATAACTGGTTAAATAAATAAATAAATAAATGATGGTTTTGTAACTGTTGTATAATAGCAATATTATTCTCAAGGCCATGCTGTAGTGTTGGATGATACTGCTTGAGTAATTATTATATTATTAATTTGGGGCATGCATGATCTTATATAATGGTCACATAATGTTGTTTTCACATAAAACCCTGTCAAACCATCTGATATAAAATAGATCCTACCTTGTGGAAGCTTCCATGAAAGATCCTTTTAACTCTTTCATTATTGAAGGTAACTTTCTGGAGCTCGCCCCTATTATCCTTGTTGTAGAATGTGATGACTTTACTGGAAGCTAAAAACATAAAAAATAAGGCTCAGACAGATAGCTCACCACTAGATGCTTACCAGCCATAATACAAAAAATATTACGGTATGAGGACGAGACTCTGTTTGCCCCTCGTAGAAATGTGCATGCTTTTTAGGCATTTTACTGTGAGTAATCTATCCAACTGTAAACTATACAGCTATACAGAAAGTGGCACTTACGGTTAAGTGTAAGACCAACTTCAGGGTTGTTACTGCTATCTGAAACCTGCCACAAGTCAAATGCATCCTTGGGAGAATCAGGGAGCAACCGGAAGAGAAGAATGAGGGTGTATGATGGAGGGAGCCCATCTGGATGGAGTTCCCTTAAAAGGAAAGAGAAAAACATGACTTCAATATCAATGACAAAACCTCAACAAAGCATAACACTTCAGATGAAGGCCAAAGTTTTCATGTTCCGACACTGTAAAATTATAGCTCTTAAACCTCTAAGCACATTATTGATTCATGGAATGCATGGAATTTCGGCCTGAGAAAACAGCGGTCTATGTAATGTCTCATCTCTTGCAGTGAATCTGACACAAATCTGAGTATGGAAAAAGAAAAATATTTCCAATACAATCTTCCAACAAAGAAAGGGGAAAAGGGCATCTATCTTTAAACAGCATATTGAAAGCATTTCTCCAATTATCGTCTAAAATTGCACAGTAGTCTACCCATGGACAGATGCCAATTATGGACAAATTAATGTCCCGAGCCTTGGTCAGGTACAGGGAGCAGCTTCACAAATGCCTGAAAGATTTTAATAAACCCAGTAAACTACTTCTTTTTTGGCCGATTTGATGAAGATTTTACATACATGTTTTTTATTTTCTCTACCCTATTTTCAGTGTCTACAAAAAACTGCTAATCATGTTGAGAACATTTAACTAAGGAAAATATAAATGGTAAAAAAAAAAACCCACTTAGGAACGATGGCAACATACAAGTGAAATGAATGCACACAGTTCATGGAGTTCATACTTTGTAGGTTGGGAGATGAATGCATCCTTATGAAGTCGGTAGGAAACAAAACTGTTGAATGTGCCTGGTTCCATTGACACTCCGTTCATGGCTGCGAATGTTCGGTCAGTGATGTTGAAAGCCTCAAGCATCCTAAAGCCTAAATAAAAACATCAAAGAATAAACAACACCTCACCAAAAGTACCTTGTTGTTTAACGTGAATGTATGGTACTTCTACAATTAATAGTCTCAAAATAATGGCAAAGTTGTACCTGGTGATGTGAATCCATCCAGATATATCAAAGGGCATGCTATAAGAGGAGGTAAAACCCATAACACGATTGTCAGGTAATTCTAATAATATAATAAAAAAGAAAAAGAAAAACACATCTAAGTGTCATACTTGAGGTTGCTGTTTCACAAATGAATGTAATGAGGTTGTCTTGTATCTTTGCAAACGCGTCATAATCATCAACAACAAAGACATGTCTCTCGCTCGGCTTGCTTCCGATATTCCTCAGTTCGGTCATGTCCACATCTGCGACACCCACAACAAATACGCTGAATCCTACAGGAAGAGAAGACAGAGTTGCCTTCAGAATCTCATTCACTTTCCTTACTCTGTTCTAAAAATACATTTTGTGCAGTCAAAGACAGACTGCACAGTGTCTGTAACATATTTGTGCACTTACCGGAGTGTTGCAGTTTGGCAGCGTTCTTCTTAACATCATCCTGAGAGCGGCCATCAGTCACGACCACCAGAACCTTTGGAACGTTCCTCCTCATACCACTGTCTGAGGTGAAGACTTTCTCTCCCACATGCTTCAGAGCAGCACCTGACACAAACACACCACAGTGCTCCTTTAAACATTGTAATAAGTCATAGCATTGAGAATGACAGCATAGGTGTGTGAAGAGATAAATGAAGATACTTGGGTGGGAACCCATCACATTCCCTTCTTGGCAAAATGAAAAATACTATCTGAAACTTAAAATACTTAATCCACGAATGGCCAAAGAAGGACAAAACACACAAATTGAATACGTCATTTTCAGGGTTATGCAATCAAAAATGACAAAACTCTTTAAACCCAATGTTTTCCAGAGAAAATAGCACAAAGTGTTAATCCATGCAATCTAATCTTATAGGAAATTAATACAAATTTGAACAGACAAGAACAGGAAGTGTGCTTAGATTTCATTCAGCCTTACACGAATAAAGCTGCTACTGTATGTCTTTTTTATGTTGAAGGACCATTCTATTCTCAAGCACAGTACTTGTTCCTGCGGACAGAGAAGCTACAGTAGTAACTCCTCGGAAACTGTCTCAACTCTAGCACATTCACACAGACATAAAGTAAGTCTTGGAAGAAAAAGTAAAAATGTGCCCAATAACGGCCCAGTGGTTACATTTCTGATCTAATACAGTAGTTAGAAGGATCCCAAGACTACTCTTGGACCCTTAACTAAAACCTCAGCTCTGTACTTGGACTGTGTCCTTTCTAATTTTTATCTTGTTTTGTATAAAAGTATTTGACAAATAAGTAATTATTATTCTGTTTATTTATGGTTAGCACAGCCAGTAACCTGTTTTGGTGTTTCCTCCTCTGTAGCTGACCATCTGCGCTGCAGACAAGGCCATTCCCTTGTCATGGTACGTGTTTAACTTGAATTCTGTCTTGGCCTCATCGCTGTACTGCACAAAGGATACCTGTTTTCAGAGTAAAAAAAATTATTTTCCACCATGAGCCTGGAAAGCACTTCAAACCAAGTCAGCATGAAAGAGGTTTGTGCACATAGTCTTAATTATAAAGTTGGTGACAGCTTAGTTACCTGCATGCCCTCATGACTGACGACATCAAATGCTCCGATCATGCTGAAAACAAACTGGAGCACTTTGCTAAAGCTCTCTTCTCCAATACTCCACGAGCCATCAATGAGGAACACCAGATCAGCTTTAGCACCTCTGCATACTGGATTGTGGAAAAATATTCAGTAGACTGAATAAGAAAAATGAAAAAGTAGTCACTGGGTATAGTAAGTTAATCAGTAAAATCAGCAGTATTATTCTTACCCTCCAGGGCAGCAGGGATAGTAGGAGGTGGAGGAGGAGTTGGTGGCAGCGTAGGGGCTACGGTGGGTTTCACAACTAAGAAAAAAATAAAATGTTAATAGATCTGATGGAAAGCAGCATGATTATGTTTTCCTAAGTCTACAGTACTTACGAGTGCGCTCCTTAGTGCTAACTCCAGGTCCCTCCATATTAGGTGTCTGAGTGTATACAGTAGCGTTGTACAATGCGTCTGGGCTCAGGCCATCAAAACAATAGTGACTTTGCGCAGATGTAATGGTGACCTCCTGCGCCCCACGGTTAGAGGCTGAACGAGAACAAGCAAAAGACAATGAAAAACTGAAATACTGTAAATAAAAAAAAACAAACAAATAAAAAAGTTAAAATTGCCAATTAAACCTTTTTCTAATTTGCTAAACTTACGGTCAAAGGGGTTAACCTTAAGTCTGTAAGAGGTAGCAGCTCGATGTGGAGACCACCTCAGGCAGAATGAATCGTATCCCACATTGTATGTTGTGAGGTCGGTAACATTCAAATACACTAAGGGCAGGAAAATGTTGAAAGTCATTAAGTAAGAACATTACTGTAAATGTCATGTTTATGTGCTATAAAAGTATACATACAGGTCGTGCCCTGGCCAACCAGAGGACCGCTCATTCCAGCATCGTACTGGGCAAAGACCTTCACATCATATGTAGTGCCAGGCTCAAGATTGTGAAGGACTTGTGTGGTTACATCTCCCACAAACACCTCCTGAGTCCTATCAGTGCCTGTAATTTGCAAAAAATATAAATATTTCTAAGTTTGTTCTTAATGGGAATAATTTGGCGTGCAGTTACAGAATTCTCTTACCCTGTGGACTGTAGGTGAGCTTGTACCCATTAACCTTGGAAGGCGCTGGGTCCCAGGAAACACGGAAACGAGTGTACCATTCATCTGACACGCGCAGGTTGCGTGGCTCCATAAGTCCCACTAGGGGTAAAACACAAAAGAATCAGACTGAAAATCCAAACGGTGAATTCTTTAAAAGATAGAAAGGGAATTAAGTTTATTGCTGCTTCTGTTTGTAGGTTTAGTGTAATTACACCATTTGTATTCAGCTTCTTTGTTCTCAGTTCAGATGTTCTGGCTATGTACTACACATTTAGAAGAAGAGACAGTTTTGGAGAAGAGCCTTTCCTAAATATCTGGCACACAGCTGTTATGAACATTGGGATTTATTTTTTTATGTACTTCATTTTGTGGCTAATGATTACTTGGTTTATCTTTACTGAAAGCTTTGGATCTGGGATTTATTTCTAAAAGCATACTGGTTATACATGTTTACTGTTTGCTTTTGGCATAAATGCATGTCTTAATGTGTGTGCATGTATATGCTTCCAAGTTATTACAAGTGTGTCCATCTCCAGAAAGCTCTCCTCCAGGACCATCTTGGTAAATAGCCATGACCTTGATTGTGTAAGGTGTGTCTGACTGAAGGTTCTGCAAGATTATATTGTTTCTGTTGCCAGGAACAACTGCCTGTAAATAAAACATCACATAATAGTTATACACAAGGAAAAAAAGGTACTTTACATGCCAACTGTTGTAACTGGTGCATGCCACATATTTAAACTTACAAACTCCTCAATAGGGTCCCCAGTGGTGGGTGCATAGGTGATGCGGTACTGCTGCACAGGTCCTGCTGCATGCTCCCAGCTCACACTCAGAGAGTTTGTGGTGGGGTCATAGACACGCATGTTCCTGGGACCACTGCGTGGCACTACAACCAGAATCCAGCAGACAAACATATAATTTAACAAACTGCCATTAGCGGTTAGGTGTCACTGAATAAGCAAATCCAGGTAAGAACTAACATGTTGTGCCAGCGTCTTCCACAGCAGCACCCTCTCCATCAGCATAGAGCGCAACCACACCGACTGTGTACTCAGTATCTGGCAGCAGCTGCTCCAGCAAGGCAGTATGGGTATTCCCAGGAACAAGAACCTACAAGACAAAAAACACTTAAGGATGGATGAAAGAGAAACAATTTTACTTGCAACAAGTTATAAATGGATAAGAATCTCAGTTTAAAACAAACACCAAAATATAATCAGCTTAACGATGAAACAGTGAAGATAGATCATTTGTCTCTTACGCATATACGATACACTAGTTTTTATTTTCAACATTTAACCAGAAATGTTTCTGAAAGATCTCAATCATGCTAGAAGACAGCAAACTTTGCCATACTAAAATAAACATTAAAAAAAATAAATAAATAAAAATATTCACCTCACAAGCTGTGTTTCTACCCCAATATGTTAGTTATTAACCAAAGAATCCAGTCTAGATCCAGCAGAACCATTTCTTAGGTAAGCTATTCATTCAAGACCAAGAATCTTTGGCGACAAAATCTGTTTATGAAATAAATTGTTTATGAAATAACTGTTTCTCTTACTGACATCTGTCTCCTCAATCTGTTTTCTCTTACTGTATGTATCTGTTACAAAGTGAAAAATGGTACAAAAACATTGTTTTGATATGTTAACGACAAGGCCTGCAATGCTAAAGAAGCAAAAAAATGTTTAATGCCAGCCATATTGAAGTTCCTTCAAAACACATGGTGCAAAAATAAGCACAGTATGCCAAGCGTCACCAGTTTCTAACAAAGCCTGAAAACATTTCATTTTCATGTGCACACAGCTTACAGATACCTCTGATTGGAGGCAATTATCCTGCTCACACTCAATTGTGAAACATCCTGAACATGGCTAAAAACAAGTGGATAAACACACACACACACACACACACAATGTATATAAAATGTGGTCTTTTCATGTTGCATGGTTGTGACAAAACCACATTTAAAAGAATAATATTATTAATCTCAATTAAGACCTAATATGTTATATTAGACTAAAGTGACTTGTTTTACCAGTTTTAACCCGTTATTTCTATTCATTTAAGCTGGTTTCAGTTGGACTGTACCAATTTCCACATGACTTCAGTTAGGCTCAACACCAGGTACCAATTGAGTCCAATTAAAATTTCCTATCCAGCTGGAACCTTTACATTTGTAAGATGTGGTTTCTAATGGAATGTAGAAAGAGATCTAAAATGGCCATGTGCTTGAAATCTTACAGTAAGTACTGTATGGCCAATGAACTGGTGGAATAAATGTTATACAACTGTTACTATGAATCACTGGTGTTAAAATAGATGCTAAAATAAAGTTTTATTTTATGTCCTTGCAAATCCATCGTGCCCTATAACTTTTTAAGTTATTAAATAAATACATTAAAAATCTGTACTTTTGCTAAAAAAAAAGGTACAATGTATAATGGTCTATAGGTCAGAAGGAGGCCACAGTAGAGGAGAGGCCATATCTCACAATACAGTCCACGAATATGGCCACTATGGACTTAAACTCCCAGTTCTGAACTCTCTGCCCCAAACAGACTCACTAAGTATACAGTAGTCCAGGTATAAAAGGGCTTCCACAAGCACATTCATGTTGAAGTACAAGCTCTATGTCAGTGCCTGTCAATTAATTACCTAGCACTATACAGTAGTTCTGACTGGTTTTAGAGTTTGGCCCTGCTCCTACCTCACACAGGTATAATTGTTTGTTCATTGCCTGAACTTGAATGTTTAAGGTTCCAAGATTTTGCTTCATGTTTTCCTTGATGTTTGTTCTGATTAGCGTGCACGATCAGTCAGCTTTTACTTCTGCCCGCTCTTCTGTTTCTGTTCCATCCAGTCAATCACCCATTTAATGATAATGGAAATGAGTGTGTACTTTATATTTAATGAAAAATATCTTGCTAAACGACTGCACATAGAAGGTAAATGAATTGTTCATGCATTAATGAAAAACATAATATGTGGTAGCAAATTTGTAAAATTGTTGTTAAATTACTGTAATGCATTCATATTAGGGGAAAAATAACTAATTAAGAACAAAATTTTCAGCAGCAACCATTTGGTTCACAAGCTGTTTTGAAATCATTCAAATGGTAAAAAAATATCAACGAGATGAGAAAATTCATTGGCATATTTTTTTAGATAACCTTTAGTTATGCTTGGTATTATGTTAAAAGTCATTATATCATGGCAATAATTCATACAATTGGCAAAACGTATGTAAAAGCACATGGAATAATCATGCAAATACTGTATAAGCAAGGAAATTTGATATGTGTGCATATACAGTAAGGTCAACTACTTTAAGCTCCTACAGTACTTGAATAGTTTGCTAATAGGTTACAGTAGGTACTGTATTACCCAAGTTTTACACAGGACATTCCAGAAGGGTGCCTTTATTTTTACAGGAGTATGACAGTTGATGAATTATACAACACAATATAACCATGAGTGATTGCTGAGGGAAAATTAAGCCTCAGAAACCGGCCAAGCTATTCTCTGGCAAGTGTAGTTAAGATCCAGTGGGTAATAAGTCAGGATCAGTGATTTCCCCTTCGATGAAAGGGACTCATTTAGTTTCATTCTCCTGAACTACAAAAGAAACAAAAGCTTTAATGCCTCTGTTGAATCTGGCAACTGTTCACTTTTTAAAACAATATCCCACTGACATGGTGTTGGCCTTATTGTTTTTTACACATAAATTCATACCGCTTCAGTACTCATGACCTGATGTTGTCAAGGTTTTATTAAAAATGGAAATAGGTGATGAATTTATTAAGAGAAGAATGCAGCAATTAGAAATGTAAAAAATCCCTGAAGGCTAAATCTGTCAGGTTTTGTCAAACAGAATGGAGCAGTTATGGAAAACTGACTAAACAGTAGAAAAAAGAAATTCTCCTATCTGGTTTTGGCTTTAGCTTAGTAATGCACTATTATGTTTCATAAGGTAATTTATACCCGAACTCCCGAATAAAAAAATTTTGTGCTCAAGTAAATTAAGTTATTTAATAATAGTTTAGATTCTCTTCTGTATTAATTAAAGTACTGTGAAAATGCAACAGCATTCCATAACACAAACGATTATATTCATATAAGTAGAAATCTGAACATCACAGCACACTAAGCATTAAGTCTTGTCCATATGTCTTAAGTTAGATAACATACAAAGAGAGGTCCAATTTACTAGAAAGCCATATGTCTGATATAGAGTTACTTACCGACTGAGAAGGACGTGTTCCTGTCAGTGGAGAATAGACAACCCTGTACTGCTGGACATCACCTGAAGCAGGCTCCCAGCGCACATTTAATGTGTTTGTAGTAGGGTTGTAAACCTTGATATTCCTGGCTGCTGAGCGTTCCACTATAGGATATATATGAGATTATGAAAATGTAAGCTCAAATAAGTTCAAACAAAAAGACTAAAAAAAAAAAAAAACACCTCACAACGTTTAAAATGATTTGAACGCATTTAATAGTGTGTAACTTAAAACAGATGCTTATGGTATTTGTGTATTTTAACAGTCTACCGCATTAAGTAAACCGTGCTGGCATGCATTTAGGAACATAGAGTGCAAGGATTAGTATGAATAATAAACACAATTACACAATGCCGTACTGTAGTGAAATGATAAATAATACTCATTAACATGAAACATTTGGGGATCTAAGCTTTCATTTCTGTGTAGATAGGTTTAACCGATAGGATTTTTATTAAAGATTACATAAGAGAATTCTTTCCACTAAATAATTCCATGCTACTGAACTTGTAACTACAACAACTCTGTTAATTTTACTCAAAAAACAAAGGCAAGGACAAAAATAAATAAAATAATAATGTTAATGAATAAATGGAAAGAGCAGCGGACATTAAGAGGATCAGAGCCATGCTTCAGGTTGTAGACAGAAACAGCAGTCTTTTATGTGTTTGCATTTCCATTTCCATTTAGGGAAGGAGATTACTCATGGATTGTCTAAAGGTCTGCAGTCACTATAAGTTATTACAGACCATAAATTGAGATCCATTACATCCCATTCTAAAACTCATACAATGCAAAGCAAACACATGAAAAGTTCTGTTAAGTAATCTTCCTTTGGGATCCACTAATTATATACAGTTACAACATTATACATACCTACATACAGACATTTAAACATGCAGTTTTTAAAAGAAGACTCACATGTCTTTCCATTTTCAGTCATGCGTTTGCCCTCGCCAGTCGCGTATACTGGAACTACAGTGACGGCATACTCAGTATCAGATTGTAGATTCTTCAAGACATTGCTAAACGTGTTTCCAGAGACTTGAACCTGTGAAAAAATGGGAGAAAAAAATAATAATAAAAAATGTTCACTAAAGGCCACACCCCCTATATGCTTATTAATACATTTTATATCATGAAGACCTTCATGATCATAATACTGAGTAGGTACTGTAGAACTGCATGTTGTTTTTAATTAAAAAAACGAAAAAAAAAAAACAGCAAATTTAATAAGCAACTTGTAAATCAGAGAGGAACTGTCAGTATGTACCATGTCCTCTGGTCCCCCTGGCAGAGCATGATAGAAGATCCTATATTGGCGCACATTGCCCTCAGCTGGCTCCCACAGAACATTCAGAGAGCTGGTGGTAGGATCAGTGACGCGGAGGTTTCGCACTCCTCCAAGGGACACTATACAAAAAATGGGATGCATTTACATTACAGTTTAGACATTACCACGTACCACTGAATGCACGTATACAGTGTGATCATTAAGACAAAGCACTTACATGTCTTTCCTTCACCAGATATGTCTCTCTCCTCTTTGGAAGGATACATAGCTGTCACTGTGATGTGGTAGGGGGTGTCAGGAGTCAACTTCTGCAGGTTAATAGTGTTCTTCTTCCCACCAATCTGCGTCTATATGGGGAAACAAGACAGCTACCTGAAAAAGCAGCTTCCCAGATAACCATCTGTTTGTTTTAGAGATATATTAGGAAGTCCACTTCAGTAGGAATGTTATTATTCAGTCTCAGCAAAGAGTGTTTAGAATGTTTTAAGCAACCTTGGGAGAGTCAGCTTGCCCCAGATAGAGTTAGAAGTTTGAGATGCCACTTTCCATCCATAAGCAATGCTATCTGTAAACTACGCATAAGTGAATGCTCCAAATAAATATAGAAACAATAATTTAATCATTATTTTAAAATGTTTATAGCCTTTCGAAAATCTGACCTGATTTATTTGCCAGTGCTCTTTACTTGAACTTGAGATGGACAGTGAGAACAGTTTAAAATATCCCACAACCTCTGCAAAGATAATGTTGGGAAGATAAGGGTATACGCTTCCCTTATCCTCTTGTCTACTACTCCTCTGCATTTTGGATGGCTTAGGAATCCTCACCAATATCCCACCCACATACACACAAGCATCTGTCGCAGTCAGAAACATCTGCTATTAAAATTACATAATATATTCATATATTCAGGTTTCTGTTTCTTGAGTTACTGATTTCCAGCAATGCTTTAAATAACTAATAATAATGGTGCAAATTAAACTAACTTCTAGTTTAACATATTGTATTAAAATATACAAAAATATACTACAAGTATATTTTTGTGTCCAAACTTAATATAAAGGCTGAATAATGAAATTTCTTTCAAAGTGAGGAAAAACAGGTGAAAAATTCAGAATTCTGCCCAGCAGTCACATCCTCTACAAGTCCTTTATAAACATTCTAACAGCTTAAAAACAAAGTGGGGTATGACGAATCTGAATCTATATAATATAAACTCATTCTGCAACTCTTCAAGATGTTTGATATTACAACTGTCTGCTGTGAATGTTACCTACCACAGCGTTAAACTATGTGAGGTCACTGCATTCCGTCGAAAAACTTTAAACCCTCTGCAATTGATAAAATCCTTATGACAGGGTCAATGTTACAGATCAACAGCCATGAGAAAAGCTGTATACTGTACAAATATACCATTTTGAGTATATGGCACTTGGCCATATAGTACACAATGCTTTCTATTATTATTGTATGCACGTGTTTATAGGTGAGAATGTTACGCATTTTGCAAATATCATTTGTGCCATAAATGATTCTATGGCTCTCTTGTGCCATAAATTATTCTAAAATTAAATGATCAGATGATTTTAAAGTTAATTTACCGACAGTGGCCTGCCTCCTGTTGTAGGCACGTATGTGATCCTGTAGTTCTGGACTTTGCCAGGGGCATGATCCCATTTCACTGTGAGGGAGGTTGTGGTGGCGTTAAACACCTGCAGGTTCTGAGGGGGTCCACTGGGTGCTATGGAGGTAAAGAGTCAGATTGGTTTGTTCATATCATATCATAATTGAAGTCTCATTTATGTGTAAGAGTGCAAGATCAAACTACTTACCAGGTGTAACTATTCTGGATACTAAGAAAGATGGAGATAATAAGAAATAATACTGATTGTTAAAATTTTTAAGTTTCCCTTTTATGTGTGCTTTATAAGGATAACAATACTAATAATTTCTAATTGATATTGAAATAATGCTCTATATGTTCCTGCACACGTATAAAGGTCTATTTGACCCCCCACCCCAAAAAAAAAGGAAGCAAAAAAAGAACAAAAATCTTACATGTTTTCTGGCTTCCAATGAGGTCCTCACTCTCTGATTCATCTGGGTAGATTGCAGTAACCGAAACATCATACAATGTGTCTGGTTCTAGGTTTTCCAGAAGAAAATTGGTCTCCTCAGCATTCAGGATATCCTAAACACAGGTAATACATTTTGTGACTTATTACATGTAAAACAACATACACAATGCCAATTCTTCAGTTTGTTTCATCTAAAGGTCGTACATATATGTAGTTGTTCTCTCCTGACTTCGACCAGCCAATGCGATAGAGGGCCACGTCAGGGGCGCCATGCTCCCAGTGAGCTCTGAAACTAGTCAGTGCCACTTCAGAGAACCTTAGATTCTTTGGTGCCGGTACAACATCTGTCGTTAAGGACGAGGAAGAAAATCAGTTCATATACAGAAAGAAAAATTAACATTTCTACACAGGCTGTTTTAATCTCTATGCTAATAATTTGCAATAATCACAGAAACAAAAGACAGAAATGTATTTTATAAGTCTTAAAGTGAGACTGACATGGATAGTTTTGACATGAAGTGAGACATAAATAGTCGTATTAAAATAATTTCATTAAATAATTTTTTTTAAACAATTTACAATTGTGGACAAAGGTTGCATGCACTCATCATGAATATGAATGTCATGATAATATTGGCCTTGCAATGAATTCTTTAAATTGGTCCCCTTGCTGGGACAAAATGATCATGATAATGATATAAAAGAATATACCTCAAGAATTTGGTGCACAGGGTCAAGAGATGACACAGGGTGAAAATTATACATATATCACACCTAATATTTGGTTAAATCTCTCTTAACAGTCATGTAAAAAATGTAGACAGTGACACTGATGTTCCAGCAGCTTCCAATTCTTGGCAGTCCTGTGCCTTGGCAGTTCCTGGGTTGTTCCTGACCATCTGAACCAAATTCGCTTCAGCTGAGGATGACAGTTTGAGTCTTCTTCCAGACCATGGCAAAGTGTCTTAACCTCCCAATAACGTCTACTTATGCATGACTGTTTGAACTGATCTTGGAATCTGCAGTTGTTTAGGAATAGCTTCAAGGGACACATTCCTGACTTGTGTGCTGTAATTCTACCCTCTTCTTTCTCAGATCTGCACTGAGGACTTTCAGCACCACAGAATTAATAATCCATTTCGAAGGGTGTAAGTATATTTTTCAGAACCCCCCGTATACAGTAATAAGGTTCCAAATTCTTGGAGTTTTTTTCAACAGCAAACAAAAAGATGTAGTCCAAAGATATACAGTGCTTTCCATTAAAATTACCAGATCAAATAAATCACTGGAAGCCCGATGTGGCCATGACATTCATGTTTCTGATAGGTCTATGTATATTAAGCTTCTGATCGCAACTGTATTTTTTCTAAACTGTCATGTGATTGTGTGTTTACTACAATCAACCTCTCAAAACCATAACATCTATTTGTCTAAAAAAAGAAGTTCTTCATTAGGCAAATGAACAATATTTAATGATCTCTTTAATGTTTACCAGAAAATCTACACATCATTCATGCAAACATTCTTATTACAGCATTGTAAAATCTTTTGTACTGTACAATGCTAGGAATTGACCTGTAGTGGCCTGATTGAGCATTGGGTTTCCAGTTCCAGCATCATATACTGGAGTGACAGCCACATCATATTCAGTTTGAGACTTTAGATTATCCAGGGTCTGTGTGGTAACATCCCCATCCACTTCAAGCTGCAAATAAAAGGATTTTAAGGACACATTAAATTAGGACACATTTATAATTCTTTATACAATAATTATAATAAATGCATACATTTTTATAATGTCTACACACTCTGGTTAAAATTGCAGGTCTTTGATGTACAAAAAAAAAGAAATCCTATGAAAAGATGTTAAGGGAGAAATACGATGTGATATACTGTCCAACAAAATTTGCGAAATGAAAAAAAAAGTGTACAGGTCTACAGGAAAAAAGAAAACGATAACCTTGCAGTATCTTGGCTGTCCTCTTTTCAAAATACCAACAGTTTATGATAGATTGATCTAAGGTGTGTGCTTTGACTGTGTCATGGCCAAATATTTATCTTATTATTCTAAAGAAGAGAACATTTACCATCTATTTTCTTTGTTGTATTGGATTTATGTTATTATCGTGCTTAAAGGTGAAACTTTTCTTCATCTTCAACTGGAGCTATCCAAATTTCTTTCTATCTTGACTACAATCCCAGTTCCTTAGTCGCATGTCCTATTATAAATTAGTATGCACACTTATGCAACTGGGTTATTTGTACGTTTTTCTTTTTTCCCTTTAATGTTTCTATTTGTTTTTCACTTGAACTTAGTAGGTCACTATATCACAAAATTAAATGTGGAAAACAATCTGACATGAGATTTCATAAAACAAAAACTATGTAATAGCAACAGGGGTGATAATTATTTTTATATTCATCACAATAATCGACTATAAACAGTACAATGAAAAATAGAGTCAAATTAATTAAGCAATGGACATAATTCTACATGGAGGACTTTTGAAAATCAGAATGTCTGAGAAACTAGGAATGATCATTTCTTTGAAAATTTTAGACGAATAAATCCAAATCTGAAGCCTTTCTCCTTCAAAATGTAAATTTTCTGATAAAAAGTTTATCCTGATCTCTTAATCCAACTGCATGTCATCCATCAGGTAAGAGGCTGCTTTTTGCAGGACCTAAGTCTGGAAGAAGGTGTTTACTTCATCTCTTCATTCCAGTACTAAGAGTCACAAGCAGGCCCATGCTCTGATTTATGCCTCAGGATGTAGAGTGCTTCTCTGACTGCATGCCAAAGGCGTCCAGCAATAAACCGAAAAATGCAAAAAGCAGAATAGTGCTAAGTATTGTGACAAAGTTGTGTGCCGATCACAAATCCACAGCCTTCCATTCTCATCTGCTGTCTCTATTTAGTAGCAGACGTTTGCCTTTATGACTGAATCAGGGGCATAGAGAGTCAAAGACTCTCAGCAATTGCTTCCATCACGTTGCATAACACATTTGATGGGACAAGAGGCTCATATTCATCAATGAATATGTTTCCTTTTTTGGTCCCTGACTGGTGTTTTGTATAAACAAATGGCCACTTTTCCAGATGACACACTGGTGCAGCTGATTTACAGTATGTGTAATGGCATGGCTTTGGCCATTGGTTTTGGTGAGCAACTTTATAGAATATATCTAACAACAACAAAAAAAAGCGCAACATCTGCCTGCAATGCACAATTTAAAATGTCAAACTTAATTACATTGCAGCACCATTAGGCTTTATGTTGATTATCATTAGCTCTATGTACTGTACAGGTTAGTGCAAAATACTGATTTTAATCACATCAGTTTAATTAAATAACATTAATTTCATAATTTTTCTTAACAATACACTTTTTATAATAAAACTAAGTTTTATTCATTGATATACTGTCAATTATTACATTTCTTTTTCAGCTACTTCTCTATGTGTCTCAAATTGTACCCTAACGTCATGAAACCTTTTTTTTTTTTTCTTTTAAATTTAAAGAAGGAAAGTAAATCTGGTCATTCACTTTTCTACAAATGAAGGCACTAGAAAAGGTACCAACTCCAAAATCTGCTCCTAATTCTAGAATTACCCTTATACAACTCTGAGATACTTTTTATAGTATATTTTACCCTTGTGCTTTTAAACCAAATTTTTGAATGTTTACTGAGTATCAGTAACTCCTGAGGAACTACACTTACTAAAATAATTTTAAGATATCTGTTCTAGTGTGATGGTCGGTAGGCTTACCTCTTTACTCTCACCATCCACAGGTTTGTAAGTAATTATGTATTTGCGTACAGGCCCAAACGCCGCATCCCAGCTCAGAAACATACTGCTGTGAGTGACATCTGTAATTGTCAGGTCGCCGGTTGGAGGCAGCGGCACTGCAGGTAGGCATAAGATAAACACACACGAACAAGCAATGAGAATCACAAAGCTATGCCAAGCATTCCTGCTTGGAGCTAGCATGCTCTAGCACCACCTACGGGTCACCCCTTGAACAGTAAGAGGAGGGCTGGTCGTTTCGCCCTTCAGCGCAATGAGTGTGATGGTGTACGATGTGTTGGGGAGAAGCTTCTTCAGCTGGACTTCCGTGACCTTGGCTTTCAGACGCATCTGTGAACGTTAACCACATCAACAGTGAAAGTAGTGATGGTTACTGTGATGGGATTCAGTTACAATAACTGGTATGACTGGTGTAACAAAATGCATTCCTGGTCAACCGAACCAATGCAGTGTTTAGTGCTATCCCTAAACAAAGGAAGGTTTGGCCCAAGAAAGGCTTATGATTCAAACAATGAGGTATACATGCATATACAGTGGAACCTCGGTTCACGAACATAATTCGTTCCTAAGTTCTGTTTTTTTCATTGGAATATATGTAAATAAAATTAATCCGTTCTCCGTCACTATGAAACTACATTTAACTTTTGATTAATTTTGTTTATATCATAAAATATAAACGTAAAGTATAAAAAAAAGCCTTAATTATACAAAATAATACAATACACAGCACTAAATGTATATACAGTATAAACACTACAGAAAGATTTGTTTTATCTACACTGCACACAGCATCATCGCTAATAAGGTGTAGCGCAATACAGGTACTTCTGTCCGAGTGATACTGATCTGGAAAGGCTTGGACGTCACTCCGCTTTGCACAAAATTCTTTTATCATGTGCACAATCGGCAACTGCGGACTAAGCAAAGCTGGGTGATGGCTACATCTGGGTGATGGCCTTTGTTCAGCTGATAGCAGTAGCTTGGGATGAGGGTTTCTGGGTCGTATTCCGAGGAAGAGTTCGCGAACCGAGATAAATTTTAGGTTAATTTTTTAATGTTTGTACTCAGAAGCGTTCATGAACAAAGGTTCTACTTTATGCATAAAATAATAGGGTGGATCTTTGGATAAATATATATAAATGCATTTAGACAACATATTAGGAACTGCATTAGATACAGGTCAACACTAATATTAAAACCTGACAACTTCTTAAAGACTTACTACATTAGTAGTGCCTTCCTAAATACCCTAAAGACACAAGAATGATTTCTGTGGTTCTAAATGTCTAAAACATTTCATCCATAAATGACTAATAATTGGATTGAAATATCAACTTCAGCCACAAATTTCACTTTGTTCCATCTTTAAAAAAAAAATACAATATTTTTCAATCTTGCTATGGTGAAGTGCTGAGTTGGTGAATAATACTAGCTAGTAGAGCTGCGCAGGTCGTCTGGTAACCCGCGGACCCCGTGGGTAATCCGCGGGTCGGGTTGGGGCGGGTAAAGAAATTGTCACTTTATTTGCGAGGCGCGTCATTAAAAACAAAATTTAATAAAAAAATCCATGTATGTTGCATGTAATTCCCTATAGCCTATATTAAATATTTGGGAATATCAACTTTCATATTTTATTAAGTTCTTTGATAAGACGTCACGTTACAAGTCACGAAAGTGCCAAGCAGCTACCGCTGCCATTCACAACAAAAACAAAGAAATAAAAGTGAAGATGGAAGACGAGGTGCGGGAGAAATGGAGGTCGGGAATTTACATCATTAAAAGAAAAAATGGTCAGGCTGCTAAATCTAATGTTTTGGACCGGTTCTCAGAAATAGTTGCAGCAGGAGACAAAAGAAATATCGGCTACGTAAAGTGCAATTCGTATGAAAAAATATACAAACATATGTCTCTTTAATGGTCACGGGTGCGGGGCGGGGCGGGTTGTAAAAATAGATGCAGTGGTGCGGGGCGGGCTGGGGCGAGCCAAAATATTTCATAAAAGCGGGACCCGCGGGTTGGAAAAATACCCGACTCACGCATCACTACTAGCTAGAAAAGAGTTTCCACAGCCTCTGATGAAATGAAAGAGCTGTTGACTGTTTTGTTATACAGTAGATAATCTGAGGCGCAGCTCATACCTCTTTCCTGCTGGTGGATTCAGTGAGTGAGTATTGTAATTTGTAGCCAGTAGCACCTTCAGTTTTCACCCATTTCACCTTCATGGTGGTGGGGGACAGGTCAGAGATGATCAATCTCCTTTGAGGATTTAGGGCCACTACAAAGGGGAACACATCTTTTCTCTTTTTCTTTTTTTGTTCCATATTTATCTATACCATGAGGCTGGCAGGCAGCACAGATGGGCCAAGGCACGCGCACTGCATGATGGTTATGTGAAGGACAATGAGGATGATGAATTATGATAAATGGCAGAGAGGATGATAAATGAATGTCAGTGGATTTTACATACTTACATGATGGCTTATGAATGATGATGACAGACAAACATAGCACGTATTAATACCACACGTATATGGCAACATTACTGCACAAGCTAAACATTGGTATATAAACACAACAGCAAAGGCAGGATTAAACGAATGACACATTGCTGTACCATGCAGCATCATGCTGTATCTACTGGTAACATTTATTGCACTATGAAGGAAATGACGATGGTTAGAATTAAGCAAATGTTCAAATATTTAGCATAACAACAAAAAACGGCTTTAAAGCAACAAACACATTCCATTGCACAATGTTTCATAAAATGTATGTAGTCTAAACAATAAAATGTTGAAGTAGCAAACCATTATGGGGAAAAAACTACCAAAACTACCTCTTTTCGAAACAGGTTACAGGGTTTTTGTCCATATTTGAACAGAAATGTCAAAGTATGGCATTTCTGTGATTGCATGATCAGATAAATCGTTAATATAACACAAAAATCGCTGGTCTCATATTTAACAACTGATCATAAAGGGATTAAAATGTGCTTTTGAGAATTTCCCAATTATTTTATATGAAGGTTAATATCTCTTGGTTATGGCTCTACAATTGAAAGTAGCACTACTAATATCTGAATGACAAGCATATGATTTGCTATTGCAACAAACAGTGTTTCACATTTAATAAGAAGAAAAATAGCGACTCAAAGCCAAAGCCTCAATAATAATTCCAATTTTAGAGTTTAATCCAACAAGGATAATGACAGAGTATAATACATTAACTGCAATAATCAGAATATAAAATGTCTTAGATGCATTTTTATAAAGAAGAATAAACATTTTAGCTGAGGCTTTGGTTCGATTTATTTAAAAAATCCATTTATGATAGAAGTGAAGTTGGCTCTTACATGTGGTTTCTTTGCCGCTCAGGGGCTCACTGCTTTCTTCTCCAACCACAGCATAAACATTCACAGAGTATTCAGTCAGTGGATTGAGACCATCCAGCACCACAGTATTCACTTCACCATCCACAAATAACTAAGACAGGGGGACACCAAAGAGAGAAAGAAATAATTAATAAAAGTTGTACTTGAACCCTCGCCCTATCATCCGGAGATCACTGGTTTGAACCCCGGGTGATGCTGTTTTCCTCTCACAGCCGGAGGCACAGAGAGAGCTGATTGGCCGAGCTCTCTCAGGAGGAGGGATGAGAGGTACTTGCGCTCCCACAATAATCACGGCTCTACAGCCAATCAGGGGCGTCTGTGAGGTCGCGCACACGGAAGCAGCGGCTCGCCCTTTCTTCCGAGTGTGTTACTCTGCCCCTAATGGTGCGTGAGCAAGCAGTTCGAAAAGATTCAGCCCTCCCGGCTGAGTGGTAGTAGTAGCCTTAATGAGGTAGCCCCCCCTAGCGACGGGGAGGAATTGGCCACGACTAAATTGAGGAGAAAATTGGAAATACCCCAAAAATAAAAAAAATTGTACTTGAAAGTTTCTAGGCAAGAATGTGACGTGAGTCCAAAAGAATGATAAATGTTGCGTAAAGGCAATACGTAAAAATAAATGCTGAATGCTGTTATGTATAACATAGAGGTTAGATTTGCAAAAATTATTTAAGGTTCATTTTTTAACATTTTATAGTGCAGATCCAGTGGTCTGTTAGTACAAGAGCCAGATAACGTGTGTAGGTATTGACTAATTTCTTTTTTATAAGAAAGTACAAATGTTCTGTGCAATAAAAACGAACATGGAAAATGGAGACCCTCAAGACTTCCACATGTCATTTATGACTATCTATATCCCAAAACTAATGGCAATTACTATTTATGAACTAAAGGAAACTAAGGGCTTTAAGAGAAAATTTTGTTTTATCTGGCATTAAACGTAGAAAGGCAGCCCCAAAATGTTTGCCTCTTTGAGGAGAGAAAGTACTACTCCAGCAAGCAACACATAAAAAATTATTTTGGAATTCCCAGCTTTCCTTTTAAATTTTCCTAATGGAGTTGTTCATGCTTCATTACACTCCATTTAAAGCTGAACTGAAAATGGGTGTGTAGGATCTAAAATGCTTGTTTGTCTCTCTGCATTGATTCCAATCATGACTAGCCGAACTATTTTGAGCTAAAGAATGTTTTTGAAAAGTATTTCAGGTTTCTTTGTAAACTTTGTGGAGATTACTGTGTTACCTGTTGTGGATTTCCTCCAGCAACCGGGAAGTACTCAACGCGGTACTTTTCAACAGGAGCCTCAGGCTCATTCCAAGTGGCACGGAATGAGGAGTAGGTCACCTCAGAGGTCACCAGGTCAGTAGGTGCTCCTAGTGGTCCTCCTGAAAGTCATCATGATGACACTTTGACATTTGAACACTTTAATCTCTATATACAGATAAAAATGAGATATCCACCAAGCTCTTTTGTTTAAATACAATATGAGAACCCAATTTTATAAGACACATTTTTGACAGAAATTAAAATAAACATGTTACTATCAAGTTTTTTCTATTTCCTATGATGCTTAAGTTAAGTATTTCTAGCAGGAGAGAAACTATGTGCTATCCTTATGATAGATAAATGTGTATGTTTGCCAGATTTCCTCCATTTCGTTTACTATTTCTACACCTGGATAAAATGCCATTTCACACAATCACACAGAAGGGGCCATTTAGTCACAGGGACTATTAGGCCTACATGGGTCTTTATAAACTAAATACATTTTGTGCCATAACATAGCTTAATACACAAGAGTGCTTTCTATATACTGTACAATGTTTATAATCCACATGCCCTTTAAGTTACCTGGCCCTTTGACACTTGAACACAGATTATTTGTCAGATCGTCAACAATGTCCAACAGAAAAGAGAAGTCCATCACATTGTACATATGAATTTCATCAGGATCAGTGGCGATGGAGCGCAACTCATTCTCATCAGCATTTTTCACACCTGCACACCAAAGAGTGTCAAGAACATCAGTTTAGTTTTTTTTGTTTTTTTAACTAGACTAGTACATAATTAAGAACGGTTTCCTCACCAATAGCATAAAGCTCAATGCCACTGTCACGCAAATTTTGCGAGTTGACAATAATGTCATCCTGAGATTTGCCGTCAGTGACGAGGACTCCAATTTTACGGGAGTTTGGACGCATGCCTACATTAGCTTTGAAATTGTTCTGTAGGATGTAATTCAAGGCAAGACCTAGAGAAAATGGACAACATTAGGCATATTAACGGTAGTTAAGTCTAAGCTAAGCCTATATAAAGCTTACATATCATCTTAGCTCTGTCAGATTAATAAATTAAATGATAATCATGAGCATCTTATGAGTATAAACATACCTGTCATAGTGTTTCCTCCTTTGTAAGGCAAGTTGGCCACAGCCTCCAGGAGTGCGTCTCTTGTTCTATGTGCATTCAGGTGCCACTCAGTCTTCGGATCTCCACTATACTGGGCCAAACCTGTGCACAATAATAAACATTATCTCACAACACCCGTCTCTGGGTACACATCCAAATGTGCAGTTTGACAAAAGATGCCCTTACCAATCTGGACACGATCTGGGCCGATGTCAAAAACACCCACCATGCGAGCAATGAATGCTCTAATGGTTTTGAAATTCAGACGTCCGATACTCCAAGAGCCATCAACCAATAGGACAATATCAGCCTGTGCAGTTGTTTTGCACATTACATCTGACCAAGCAAAAAATGAAAAATTTGTGTAAATATACAGAGGTGCTGTCATTGCTGCAAAGTACATGGAATTAGAAGTAAATGTTGTGGTAAGGGAGAAAAAACACAACACAACACATAAACCAAAGCGATTTTGGACACTAAAAGAGGCGAGACCAGCAATAAAAATTGTTATTTATTAATAATATCTTCTGTACATTATAAAGTCATGATACAATATTTAAGATTTAATATATAAAACATGACACGTAACATTGTTAATTCTGAGATTTTTATTAAAGGGATTTTGCGGAGTCCATCATGAGCAGCAGAAAGATTGTGATCTTCAAGAGTTCTCCGTTCTGCGCCTCATTTCTCCTTGTTTAAAGACACCTGAACGTTGTTCCACTGGCACGTGACTTTCCCTGCTCAGGAAGAACGAGGCTGCATGGAGCTCAAAAACAAAACAAGCTCACACTGAAACCACAATGAAACAATTTCTTTTCAAAATCTTGGCGAAAGGCCGTAGCTGAGGACTAATATTTCAAAGTGTTTTAAGAAGTTTAAAAGGCTTCCTGAGATTTTGCACACGTCATGTTTTCTGTATTGTCTGTTGTAGCTTTCCTGTTATAAATAAAGAAAATAATCAAAGGCTATCAAATAAAAAAACAGATGTCCTGCCTTGATACATACTGCATTATAGAACTACATAACCATACCAAAAGCACAACACATTAAATGTGTTTTTAAATGCATTCTGATAATTGCAAAGCTATCAACAAGTAGTTACATATTTAAGTTATATGTTATGTAATTAACTGAAAACGCTTAGAGGAACTAATTCTGATTTAATTAAATATTGAGATTTTGGCATTTGAGCAATCCAAGAATATATGAACTGCCTTGAGTGTTTTAAGGTTGCTCAGGAATTTTAGCATGTGCAAACACATAGCCTGCTTTCATCTTCTTCTGACAGCACATCACTTAAATGCCACAAAATCTGTTCAACAGAAAAGCACCAGTAGGCATATAAAAAACTACCCTGTTCCTGTTTCTTTAGATTCTGATTATTTTGGGCTGTGTCGGTTACTAAAAGAGTTGAGATTTTTTTGGTGTGAATCACTAAATCTAAAAATATTATATTATATTAAAATTATATTGCTTTGAAAAGCATAATGTATTGCCTTACCTCAAATATATGCATTCAATGCTTTTGTCTCTAGACTTACACTTCACACATTTCTATTATTATTATTATTATTTGGTCATGACCTCTGTGGCATTCATAATACCATATATCAAGTCCAAAAAATATGCCTCAGTCTTATCTTTCACTCCAGATCTTTAAGCTCATTGCAAGAGCTCAGTCACTGGATCTGCTCCCAGTTAGGAGCTACATTCCACACTCAGGTCTTCAGTCTCAAAACCTTTCACTGCACACATCAGATTTCTTCTTAAACACACACTAGACCGTGTTTAGACTGATATGTGAGCAGGCAAGGCTGTCTCATATCCTCTCATAAACCAAAAACCATCTGATATAATCTAACCATGTGGAATAGTCATTGAATTCTCTAATTTGTGAAACTGTTAGTCAGGACAAAAGGCATGCACATTTGCTCCTCTGTCTAAATGCTGAAAGGGTTCCTAATGGATGACTTGGTCTTCCAGACAAAACATATTGCGTAATCTGTCCAGATACGGCTATCACACAACTACTAGATTTTTTTTATATCAACATGCAAATGCTGCACGACTAAAGTCTAGATTTATGCTGGCTCTAACGATTATGCTTAATCCGAGTGGCTCAGGAGGTCACACTACCTGGAGCATTAACTGGAGGAAGAGCAGGATCATCAGACAGAGTGGTCTTTTCTTCCCCAGCCAAGGGCATACTCTCTCCACCATCAAAAACACCAAACACACTCACAGTGTACTTAGTGCCAGCTCTGTTGTGAAAAGTAGAAGGCACCCACACATCTTAACTCTTTTAACCAAGATAATAAATAAGGAAAATGATCAATGAATGATCCATAGATACCACAATGTTTAATGGCTCTAGAATAAGAGGATTAGTAGAGATTTAAGCACTTACCTTAGCTCTTCCAGAACCACTGTGTTGTCAAACGGTCCAACATTAAGCTGTCCCAAGTCTACCTCATCACCAGTTGGGTGGAAAGTCACCTTGTAGCCCTTTACCTCTCCAGGTGCATGGTCCCAGGATACCCTGAAACTGGTCTTAGTGGGCTCAGATGTTTGTAAATTTCTTGGAGATTTGTATGGTGACACTGGAACAAACATGGGACACAAAATTAGGTGACCACACACTGAAATGGGTGTCTTTATATACATAAATGTAATGTCAAATACATGCTTACTTACTACACTCTAATACCACTTATTAATTAGGTCTTATGAATACCATTCAGATAGCTTGTTTTTAAACTTATTACATTATGGTGAGGTAAAACAGAGTTCATAAATTAATTTAAATAAATTGTGTGTATATTGACAAATACTAATAAACAATGTCTGATAGAGATGTTAATATCTGTAACAAAAAAACTGTTCTGCTGTCGTGAAATGAAAATTGAAGGATAAAAATAAATAAATAAATAAATAAATAAATAAATAAATGCAACTATTTTCTTTTACATCTCACAAATTTCCAGCAACATACTTTAGGTACATGACGAAATCACTTAACCCAGTATTCAAGGATTCGCAAACCTACATGTGGTTCCTGATCCTTCCCTTGCTATTCCATCTCCATGTTTGTAGACAGGAACCACTCTGATGTCATACATTGTAATGGGCTGTAAGCGCCGCAGAACAACGGTTGTAGTGCTACCAGAAGTTTTGGTGACCATTGGCCGGTCTCCCTCATGAGGCTTGTACATCACTCTGTAATTAACAACACTGCCTGGTGCTGGCTGCCAAGTTGCCCGCATGCTCTTCTCTGTCTCCTCATTTACAACTATGGCTCTTGCTGCAGCTGAGACTGAAGGAGAAATCAAAAGTAATATATGATAAGATAATTACATAATTACCAAAACTATTTTATAGCCATAACTTTAATATTCAGTCAGGTACATGGCAGCATTTTTTATAACAAAGACATGCTCAGGTGCAGGAAATAAAAAAACACCCTGGAAAACCAACATGTATTTCTGGTAAAAACACATCTGCCAAAAAGCTCGCCATTCAGCCGAAAAGACCATCCAGTAAGAACAGATGCATTAAGCCAAACCTGAGCATTCTCAGTCTGCCCACAATGTTCTCTTTCCATACAGTGTCTCCAGGTTTCTGGTGCAGGAAAAAAGCCGAATGACTTGTCAGGGCCCTAAATTATTCACAGAGTACTTTCAGACACTGAATGTTTTTCCAAAGTGGGAGTTTTATAGGTGGAAAATACAACTTCCAAGTTTTTCAGAACAAGGACTGACCAAAACAGACACAATAGGTTACTGAAAAGACGCTGAATATTAAAACGGGGAAATGGCTAACCATGGACATGAAACACAGAATTCCCAAAATACAGTCAGTCGTGGTTTTGACTTTAATGTCACCTGTCACATTTGTGAACTTCAATAAACAACCGGGCAAAAACAGTTTCACCATCTAAACATTTTCCTGTGGAAAAGATGAGTTACATTCCAAGGTTACTTAAACCTTAAATAAGGTTCACATTCACTGTACAGTACATGCTTTCCTCATTTTAGCCTTATAAGTGAGGTAAGCCTCATGGATCTTATTCATCGAGGTCTTCATCCCAGTGAAGAGAATGAGTAGGTATGGCACATTACATCAGTAGTTCACACTTTCATATAATAAAAAGGTCACACACATGAATGAACAAAGTGGGTATGTCAATGGCAATTCAGAAGGAGCAGCCGCACAAGTAACAATGACGTTATTCTTGAACTTATGGAGGAAATCATAAGTCATGCTCACTTTTTCCACAGCACATTGGAAGACCAGACTGAAGTTTCTTATAAATCATAAATCCTTTGTCGACAATACCCTACTCAGTCCTATTTTTATATATCTTTGTGTTTTATATACGTTTATATAAGTTTGTTTGAACCAAACGTTCATACAGAAATATAAGGTTTTAAAAATATATCGCAGCCAGGGCAATGAACTCAGTTGCATAGTTTCTAGTCTGGCCATTCAGTAATGTAAGATTGCATTTCTTTGCATCTCCTGAGGTAAGCTTAGAATCAGGGGCCCCTCTTCGACTAGGGGTAAGAGAAAGCATGTGCTGTTCCTCTGCTGGATGCATTATGCTGGTGGGAATGGACTTACCATCTGTGGTTTCCTCTCCCACCAGCGGCTCTCCTTCTCCAAGGCCGTAGGCGGCATAGACAGAAACCTTGTAGCGTGTCTCTGGTGTCAGCCCTTCAAGCACGGTGCTGGTGACATCACCAGGCACTGTTTTCTCCCCAGCCTCTTCGGAGAACAAGGATTTCCAGGTGACCCGGTAATGCCGTACATTGCCAGATGCTGCTGTCCAGAGGACAGCAAAACTGGACTCAGTGACATCCTTCGTGACCAAGTCTTTAGGAGATCCAAGAACTGGGGAAGAGAAAAATAGGTCAGTAGAACATACAGAAATAGAGCTGTAAATCAAAGAGCTTTATCTTGTTCTAAGGAGGACAAGTTCTTATCCAGCTTACTTCATATGCCACATAAAGATCATGGCAATGTGGTAAATTGATGTTGAAGCTACCCGCAAACATCATTACATCTAAACCAGTCCTGGTTAACCCGCTGTCATTTTTACAATAAAATATTAAATTACACCCAAAGAAAGCTCTGCAAAACTAATCACTGTGCCTGCCTCAAGGTCCTTTAGTATTCCATACTCAGTGTTATTTTCCATTCACTCCATAAAACACAGACACTAATCTTTTTCCCATTATACCCCCACCTTTTTTCTCACTTTCTCACTAGAATAAAGAAAGAGAGGAAAGAGAAATCAACGGGGAGTGATTGAAAGTAGTGTTTACTGGTTGCCACTGAATATTTGGCTGTATGTGGTTTCCTGTGTAACATTCTGACCACAGGGTGGCTACCTGTCTCCCTCTTAACCCCCTACTGACACTCGCTTGCTTGCTGCCCACTTGGTGATTCAATTAACTGCATTTGAGAACGTGTGATTCCGTGTGGGGAAATTATTGACAGAAGTAAAAGACTCTAAGGGTTCAAATAATAAAAATGAGACACCCAGTTTCCTGCTTTGCTCTTAGTGGGCAAACCCTCAGCATGTGGCTATTCAGTTTGAGGTTTGTGACTGATTTCGCTCACTAGGTGCTTATGTTTACTATGAGCTATAATCCGGGTGTGGGAAGTAATGAATTGACAAAAAGCACTGTTTGTGAATTCCTGGCTCTTATCATAAAATATAATGTGGTATGTCAAAAGCAGAGGCCAAAGTGTCTTGATCCATGGAAGATCTCACATCCAAGCATTCTGACACTGCCAGAGTACTACAGGAACCAGACCACATAATAATGACTTCTGCAGACATCTGGGATTTTTTTTGCCCATCAACAATCTAAAGACTAGTGTGTATGAGTGAAGAGGTTACGCACAGCAGAACCACACTGCTATTTTATAAACTTTGTTACAAAGCATTCAAAATCAAAGTAAAAATCAATGCATCGTTAACACAATTAACACAATACTTTAAAACAATAATTCATCATGCCAGGTAGCACATTATCAAAAACCTAATCTGCTTTTAATGCCAGATCAAAACATATAAAAAAAATCAGAAAGAGATTCCTTTTGGATAAGTTGAAGTGACCAGTTGGTCCACTTGGACCATTTGTTTCTTTTCACCTTTTAACTGAACACACACTTCCCCCACAAACAGTAAAAGCAAATCATGTCAGACTTATAAGACGTTTTCTCACCATGATTTATGAGAACCAATAACAACACAGCATGACATTTAACGCAGCAGGTCCTTTCTGTCACACGGCTTATTCCTAAAAGACATAAGCTCTAACAAACCAGTCAAATAACCAATGCATTCATAAGCCTGCCAAGAGATCTGGATCAGCTGGAAAATTCTGCTAGTGTAGTCCACAAATCCAGCAGTTCAAATTAGCACTGATGAACCCCAGATTCCCATAACAACATCCTAATTCCACACAGGACTTCCAGATTTTAGAGAACAACATCCCCATGCTGATCAAAACACTATTGGACATACTAACTCATGTCAGTTTGGTTTGAATTGTTTTAATTGTCAGAACATTATTGTAATCCAAGCAGAGGGCTGTGAGTAAGAGGTAAAACATTTTCTGAACTCATAGACATTTCCCATTAGCAAGTCTACATAATAAAATCGCATCCCATAATTACCATAAATTTATCAAAAAAAGGAAAATTACCCAAATCACTTACTCTTAGTCAATAAAAGCACTGACCAGGTTTTATTCAATTATAATAACATATAATCATGGGCCGGGGTGGGGGTGGGGGGGGGGGGGGGGAATCACAAAAAACATTCTTCCTGGAAACCTATCAAAAGCAGTCATTTTTAGAGTTTCAAAAAAAGCCATAATATGTTCTACTAGATTAAAATTAAAAATAATAATAAAAAAAGCTTAAACTGATCATTATAAAATAATGATTACAAACACAAACATGCTTAATTCAAGCCAAACATTTAAACGGGTCATTCAGACAACTGAGCAAGCTTTCCTTCTATTGAATAACTACTTCCAAATGCCTTGGCAATCTTTCACATTACATTTAATACATTATCAGACAAGCCTGAAGGCACTCAGGTTTGGCTTTTCCTCCCCCTGTTTTTTTTTTTTTTTTTCTTTTCAACTACCGCCAATTGGTAACAGTATTCATTTGTAACAGCAGTCAGTTGGGCCAAATGGTCCTTTAAAACTAGCTAATGATGTGTGTTGTCCGCAGGGGACCGAGGCATAGGGAATTCTCCACACACCTACTGTAGACTCAGCCCAGGGCTTCTCTCAGGAGCTCTACCTAATTGTACTGAATGTCTTTTTTCCTCCTACAGAGGCTTCCAGAACGTTTATGGCATCTAACACAAAGAACGCTGTGTTTGCTACAGTGACATAGAATTAATAGAGCTTAGCCTAGAGAGCATGTATCATCAGAGAGAAATTAATCTTCTAACCCAGTCTGCGTGGGAGGCTTACAATACCGACTCAGCAGAAACCGCAGTGCACAAGTAACTGCTGAAATGTGTCCTGGCAGAGATGCTGGTGAAAATATTAAGCACAGAAGAAACTGTCTCAAAGTTCCATTACACCAGCAGTGATAAAAGAGGAGAAAAGTGAAATAGTCATAGTCACCCTCATAGGGAGACATTTAGTTCTTTCATTTTTTATAATGATGGGGGAAAAGGGTTCTGACAGAATTCTTTGATTTCCAAGAATTTCAATGAAGGAGCTGGTTCAAATCTAGGGCTTCTTTCAGGCATTCTTGAACTTTTTCCTTAAGTCATTTACTTTTTAAGCTACACTTAATTTGAGACTTTGTGTTGCATCCCAGCAATGATTTCCCTGAGCAATAAAATCCATGCAGTCAATTTGCTGTACTGCCTCAAGGCTGTACGCAGGAAGTACAGCCTTGAGGCATTGGACACGAGGCAAGTTACACCCTAGACAGGGTACCGATCCATTGCAGGGCACACATGCGCGCACACACACACACCCATTAACATACTACAGCCAATTTAAGAGTGCCAGATAAAATTAATCCATAGTGAAAAAGATGCTTGACTGATGATTTCTACTAGCAATCACGAGTGACGAAAACACTGAAAATCACCAATATGTGATTCCAGTAAAATAATAATGCGCATATAAATGGTATACATGCAGTGCATCACTGTATACTAGTGTAAGAATTAGCCAACAATTTGCCACCTGAGGCTACTTTATTGCATTTTAGAGGTGTAAAGGGTAGTAGAGAAGACCAATGGTGTTCTACATTAAAGGATGTAATCTTTACCAAAGTGAGAAATTTAACACATGTTTAAATGGGTCTAAATGTTTATTTTTATCTGAGCTCCAGCTTGAGAGCACCCACAGGGCTAGTGCTAGTAACTTTACAGACTTCCCAAATAGCCATAAAGACTTTAATAAACCATGAAAATGCTTTTTACAAAAAAAGTGCTGATGAGGATCTGCTTAACCAAATAACATTTTAATATAATTTTTTTCTTTCATTTAGTAACCAACCTCTACTTAACCTGATTAAGATTAAGAATACATCAGTACATTCACTCTGAAATCTACTACCTGCACCATGGGCATACAGTATTACTCCAATATGGAATCTATCTTTCTTTTCCCTGTTGTACATCTCCAGCTAGGACCAGACCTCCTAATGACAACCTGACTACATGAACATCTGTCTGTAACCCAACACCGGCAACACTCGCACACTTTTTACCCTTTCACCATATGTACTGCAGAACACAATCAGGTCTGTGTGAAGTCCCACTAGGTATCAACCCAGGGGGGTATGCAGGGAAGCCCTTAGTGTCAGAGTCTCCCCATCACTTCAGCTCAGTCAGACATGACAAATCAAGAGCTGACACTATGCTGTAGACTCAAACAAAAGAGCTGTTGTTACAAGATGACCAGCAACAGACCTTGCTTGACCCTGACCATAACTTAATGCCATAGACTGCTGGTATATAGCAGAAACAGATGTCCTTATCACTCAGTATTTGTTATTTCTGTCTGAATCATTCATTTGTAACTTCCCAAGCAGAAATAAACAAAGCAAGTTTCACAAGGGAAATTGTAAATGTGTCTAAAATAGGAGCTGTTGCAACAGGCAGAAACAAATGAAATGCATTGAACATTCTCACTGTGTGGGACTGTATGGGACTTTCTTCTAAATATTTCCTAATTGCACAGGTGTAAGATATCCATGTTTAATTTGAGGTATTATTATTATTATACTCAAGACTATATTCAGTCAATAACAAAATAGAATGTAAAGAATATTTACATTAAGAGGAAGCCATGGTCATGATTTTGATACAAGAGTACTTTTGGCATTTTAATGGCTTCCACATGGCTAAATGCAGTTGCTATAGAAGGTCTTAATCTGATCCCCAGTGATCCTTTATTAGATGCTTTGTCCAACATCCAATGACAAACAATTCAGCAAAGAAAAGCAGATGTCAATAGGGTCACCTTTCATCTCTTACCTTCCAGTGTGGTGCCTTTTCCCAGTAGTGGAGCTCCCAAGCCAGATGAGTAGCGAGCACTAACAAAAATCTCGTATTCCGTGTCTGCCAACAGGTTCTTGAGTGTAGCAGCTGTGGAGTCTCCTTTAACAGAAATCTCATTCTTCTCGCCACCTTCAGGCTTATAAGATATGTGGTACTCAAGCACATTCCCAGGAGCAGCTTGCCAAGAGAGCTTCATGGTGGACTCTGTCTCATCAAAGACCCTCAAATTCCGTGGTGAACCCTTAACTAAAAGAAGATCATTAAAACATCAATACTTAAGAATTCTATAGGGCTGTATAAGAATAAATAATACTGTTCTGCTAAAATTAAATTACATTTCATGCCCCCATTAAAATATACATGGCTGCATCAAATGTCATGGTTGTTACAGAAACAAAACAGTGCTGACCTTCTTTGGTGGTACCGTGAGTATCCATGGGGGGCCCCATATCAGAAACATATTCTGCATTAACAGTCACACGGTAGGTGGTGAGAGGAAATAGTTCCTGCAGTACAATGGTAGTCTGGGTACCTTCAGTCTCTGCCTCCAGTCTCTCTCCACCACTGATGGGTTCATAGAACAGTCTGTATCGCACAACAGCACCTGGAGCTGCCCTCCATGAAACTCTGAAACTGTCTGTGGTCTCCTGTGTTACTCTGAGGTTGCGGACCGCTCCTACTTCTGGGGTTGACAAAAGTGTGAATCAAGTTAGACAAACACATGCCAGAGTTTTCTATTCTATTCTGTTTATATTATATTCTGTTCTATATTACATTTATGATAACAGCATATTACATGAATATGAGTCCATACCCTCTAAAGTAGTCTCTTCTCCTGTTAATGGAAAGCTGTCTCCTTTTTCATACTGGGCAATGACATCAACCTCGTAGGTGGTGAACGGTGTAAGATAAGGCAGAATGGTAGTGGTAGTGTCACCAGACACAGCCATAGAGATGTAGTCACCGGCAACATCAGCAGCTGGCCGGAAACGCAGCAGAAAAGACAGTACATCTGTGGTTTCAGAGACCCAAGCAACCCGGAAACTCCTAGATGTTACCTCAGAGAATGTTAAGGACTTTGGTGGAAGCAAACCTGGAAATAAAGTTACAGAGTCATTAGTCAAATGAACTTGAGTTACAATAAAAAAATGATAATATTAAAATGGATTAAATATTTATTCTCTCCTACATTAGTGATTATAGGCTTAATATTTAGGAATCGTAAAACTGCACCAATATGCAGCTAAAGTTAGAACTTGGAGCGAAATGTGTACATAGTTTAGAAAAACCAAAAGTAACAACATTTTTATATAAGGGTACTAATTAGCTCCAGACCTATAGTTCTTAGGTATTCAACCCATGTTCTAGTGAGAGCCATTAAAGAAATAAAAGAAAAAATCTATTTTGGACCTGCCAAAAGACAGTATGGACAGCTGGACAAGATAAGACATTTCCAACATTGCAATCAATCATGGTTTGCCCTTATTCTTCTAATTAATAAATTAATAAAACCACTGATTACAATGGTCAAAAGTGATGTTCCCTTACTTTTCTTCTTGATGTTTAGGAGCTCCTGCTCAATCCTGAGGCAGATGGACTGTGTCAGCTCTTTAGAGATCCTTTCAAAGGCATCAAAGTCCTCCACCTCAAATACATGATTCTCAGCAGGGAGGTTGGCAATAGCCTCCAACTCTGATCGCACTGCATCCTTAACTCCCACAGCGAAGATCTCCACATCTACATTCCTCAGTTTGGTAGCAGGGTCTTTGAAGGAGTCAGAGGACTTGCCATCAGTAATGAGCACCATGACTCGTGGAACACTTTCACGGGCACCACGACTTGACACAAATATCTTCTCCCTCACGTACGTCATAGCCTTGCCAGTGTTGGTGGAGCCTCCACGGTAGGGGAATGTGCGAATGGCCTTCACCACAGCAGAAAGGTCATGATGTTTGTTGAGAGCAAACTCGGTGTGAGGATCCCTGCTGTACTGTACCAAACTTATCTGCACTTTGTTGGGACCGATGTCAAAGGAATTGACCAGCACCTCAAGGAAGGATCTCACTTTAGCAAAGTTAGCCAGTCCTATGCTGTATGAACCATCAACGAGCAGGACAATGTCGGCTTGAATGTTAACATCTAGCGAACAGTCTGTGAAAAACAAAAATATTTTAGAATGCAGAGAAGGATTTTAACAATGGAATAATTACTTTTTCTTAGTAGAAGGTTAATATGTGGTTTGGGTTGATCTTACCTACTGACACTTTGACAGGCTGGGTCTTCTCCATTGCCATCACTGGCTCACTTGGTGTAAAGCCTTTAAGAGCAAATAAACTGATCTCATATTCTGTTTCAGGGGACAGGTCCCTAACATTTACTGAGGTCTGAGCTGGTCCTGTGTACATCTCCTGTCTCTTGCTGCCTGCAAGCATAGGTATGAGCTGCAACTTGTATCCTGTGATATCACCTGGAGACGCATCCCAGGTCACTCTCATGGACTTAGAGGAGATCTCTGTCACTTGGAGGTTTGAGGCTGGTTCAACAACTACAGAAATATATATAAAAACATGGGGGGGTTAAAAGATGTGCACTATGAATATAAACATGACTTATGTATACAGTAAAGCTACTTTGCTATGCTACAGTAAGTCATACCCTCATCTCCACTTGCAAGGGAGCTGAGCTGGTCCTCCACACCAAGGCACACCTGTGTAATAATCTGCTGCTGCACTTCTTTAATTAAGTCAAAGTCCAAAACACTGTACACATGTGTGCTGTGAGGGGTGGATGCTATTGTTCTAATTTCATCTTCATCTGCACCTTTGATTCCTGAACAATAAACAATGAACTACATGAAATCTAAATCAATGGATTATGTGACATTTCATGTATATTTATTTAAAGAACAGCTTTATACAGTAATCTACATAATAGCCCTTTAAAGTTATAAAGCGTGAGACATACCCAAGAGAAAAACTTCAACTCCAGCGTTCCGTAATCTTCTGGCATATTCATCGACAGGGTCTTGTGATTTTCCATCTGTGATAATGATGGCCACTTTGGGGAAACTTTTCCTGGCTCCAGCCTCTTCAGTGAAAGTATTTTTTACCAGAAAGTCAATAGCTTCACCTGGTATAAAAATTAAGATATTTGGTCATATAAATGTTCAAGAGGAGTGCATTATGAAAGAGCGCAATTCCATCTGTTACATATTATGCCATGTTATAATTTTTGTTCTATACACTGTAACATATTTTGCAATATACTGTAACAAGGGCATGGGTCTCTCTCAGTGACACACCTGTCATGGTGTTACCCCCTTTGTAGGGCAGGTTTCTGATGGCCTGAAGGAGTTCTGCACGTCTAAAATACTGGTTGAGGTTGAATTCCGTTCTGGTGTCTGTGCTGTACTGCACAACAGCTACTCTGGTCTTGTCTTCTCCAATGTCAAAGGCTCCCGCCACAGCGCCAATGAAACTTCGGATGTGTTTGAAGTTTTCCCTTCCAACACTCCAGGAGCCGTCAACCAGGAAAACAAGATCTGCTATTGCACTCATTGAGCACTCTGGAGGAGGTAGAGTACATTAATTATTGTACAGTACACTGTATGATTTAAAACTCTGTGGATAACGGGAGTTTTGGAATTACCAATACAAGAGCAAATAACTATGCCAGAATGTGTACTTCCTCGAAAATGACAACAAATCCATAAATGTATGTTTATCCCAAATGAGCTTTTGTTTTAGCAACAACTTCAAACTCTCTATTTGATTATTATCAACCCAACCGGATATGTGATGTAGAGTTTTATGAATGGTCCTATTGAAAAAAATAAGTATGAGTCATTGGTAAGAATGCTGATGTCAGTCCTCTGGGCTCTTTGTAAGTCTCATGTCTATAACAGTAAAATATTAAAAGTGCAAAAAGGCATATGGATCAAAGCCAAAAAACCTCAACCTTCATGGACTAGTTAGATTTTAATGATCTCACACTTCTACATCCATTAGGGAAAGATGTGAAAAAACCAATGTAGCCATGGTTCTAATAAAAATACAAATTACGTACATTTAAAACCTGCTAAAGTCCTTAAAAATTATAACAACTTAAAGCACCAAAGGTGGATGGAAATTGGACAAGATATTGCAAGGAAGAATTTAAAAGTAGTGTTTCTTCAGCGGAAAAAACTCCAATGGAATCTGCTCAGTTGGAATGGAAAAGGTTTTGGTAGTTGTTTATCGTGAATATAGACAAACTTACTAATGGTCTCCATAGCTGGTTTCCTTGCAGTCACACTCATGTTACTGGACTGAACTGAAACAGGAAGTAAAGGCAGTTTTAGTAATGAAATCACACAGTTTTATTTCAGAAGAATGATTCTCTGCCACAATTCTCAATCAGTATAATTTTCCATTTTTTAATGAACATATCATAACAAAAATTCTTTCTGACGGAACTTACTTGTTAATTGGCCAAATATAGGAATGCTTTCATCTACACCATCAAAGGCACTGATTGAGACAGAATAATCTACGTCTGGTGTAAGGTTTGTAATATCAGTGCTTGTGGCGCTAGCAGAAAGAGTGAATTCTTTCAAATCATCTGAAAAAAGAGAACAAAAGAAATAAATTGAACGTAGTACATGCAAACAAATGGCCTATCACTCCGGCACAGGATGGACGACTAATCACTTACCTATGTCAGATGCTACTTGTATCCTGTAGCTTTGTATTTGAGACAATGACTTTTTCCATGACATTAGCACTGTGTTTTCATTTAAGATTTTAAATTTCAAGTCAGAGGGAGGCTCCACTGCAAACATAAGTGTTATATGTTATTACAAAATTCAAGCAACCTGTTAAATATATGCAAATTATAGATAATTCATATGTAAATGAAGAATCTCAACAACCCCAACAACAAACACTTCAAGGCTGAAGTTGATTCGTTTACTGTTGGGCAGGCCGACAAAACTGACAGTAGTGCTGGTGACAAAAAGGCAACATGACGACAAAAGAAAAGGTGAGAGAAGCCATTTTTGAGCAAAATGGCCTTTGCTTGAGTTGCCCAACCTAGAAACCTTTGGTCAGCATTTCAAGCAGGAAGCCTAAACACACTTTATTCTAAACAGTTCATTCACCAAACCCCAGTGCAGACATTGAGTGGACCATTCAGTACATGCTGTATGCAATCACTACCAGGCATGCCCCTTTATCCACCAGTATAATTGAATCCAACTCATAAGAACGCATCACTCTCATTCAAGGTATTGATTATACAATGGAATTTATGTTGTTCATTCAAGACAAGGGGCTCTTTCAGAAATTAGAACCGTATATGTTATATATACAGTGATTGTATATATACATATCTCAACAAGGCTGATGTAAGCATTAACATACAGTGTGTCAATCCAGTATATCATCCATTGCAAACCATTAAAAAGAATACACAATTTGTCGTGAGAGACTCTTGTGTACTTCCTTTTCATCGAGCAACTTATACAAAAGACAGCATGAAGTGAGGAGACAATGCTTAAATGCTCACATGGAGAGTACAGAGGAAAGTGTACATCACGAAAAATAAATGAAAATAATAACCGGCCAATCTATGATATAAAGACATCTATGATGCCTTATTGAAGAAAAGAAAAAGAGAAAAAAGTGAAAGCGCTACTCATTTGACTGGATCTCATGGAGTCACTCTCATGTATATGAGAAAGTTGTTGAGGAACAGTTGAGGATGATTTGGACAAAAGTTTACGTGTACATGAGGGACCACACATACAGAGACCATAATATATTTCAAAATGACATTCTTCCACAGAGGAGATTTACATGTGGTTTATGCTAGCATTTTCCAAAGGAAAGTATTCTAACAGATGTATACCAGCAGTCTAACATCCAAGATAACATCTGTATGGAAGCTAGACATGCTTATGTTAGTCTTTTCGACATAACATCCTGTGTGAATGAAGAAATGAGTAAAGAAATAATCTACTCTATTACATTAAATGGAAGAATAATATGATAAGTGTGATGTCGAAGAAAAAGCTACAGTGCGTTAAACAGATTTGGCATTTGCTGGGTCAGTAGAACTAATGTGTTACTTCTATCCTTCTGTCTGACAAATATGTTTTTGGTCAATAACTTAATTTGGAACATGGTCAGCTTCATCCTGTGTCAGTGCTTTTTTCATTAGGTAATGGTTACCTCTCCATGAAGAGGATATTCTGAGTTCCATGCAAAGACAACAGAAGGGACTGTGTTTGATAGCAGGATAGGAGCATGCATTGAAAGGTGGGCAGTTGACACATGGAATCCCAGAATATCATTCTAAAATACACGGTGGGAAAAGCCAGAGCTCACAAAACATCAAGTGCACAGGCAGACAACATCAAAACACAACCTAAGCAACAAACTTGAGATCATGGAGGCTGCTGGAAAGGTGGCTCACCAACCTGGTGTCTCAACCTCAAGAGGCCTGAGGAGATTCCCCTCGTGTCCGAACAGGCCCCATCTCCAACCCATGAGTCGTCACTCATTCTCAGAAATCAAGCTGAGCATTCTTGCATGAAGTATCAAAAACATAACACTCAAATCTAAACCACGACAGCTGACGTATTTGAGGGAAAGGGGTTCAATGAGCTTTAATAGCTGTCAGCATATAATGATGAATCTAAGTGAACTTTCTGCAATCTAAACGGAAAAGGAGTCCCGTCAGTAGCACACCGCTGCCATTCCTTAGGGAACGTCTGGTCTGTGGCAATAACCTCTACCCGGCACGCCGTTCTTTTGGGCTTGCACCGTTGCCAGGCAGCTTGGAAAAGAAGCCAGAGTTCCTGAGAAGTCGGCCAGATGCCAAAGTAATTCCGCAACATGTGCTGACATTAAACGTTACTGCAAATTAACTTTCCATATGGATTGCAACTCAGCGTTTTTTAAAAACGGCCACAAAAGTCTAAAAAGACTCTTTGTCTATGCACTCTGGGGATTAATTTAGCCTTCTACTCTTACATCTTTCCATTCCATGTCAGTAGATATATTAAAGAAGATATTTGATGTTGTTACTGAATGTAATATATACCTTTAATTTTAGCATTTCCTTTTTCCCCCAAAAAACATTCATGTTATAATTTACCTAGTTTTTGTGCACATAAATGATGGCAACTTACATTACACATATATGCTTAGATAAAACAACCCCAAATTAAACAGCGAACACTTCGTACTATGTGTAACTGATGGTGTTATAAGTAAATATTTTCACTTCATAGAATAATTACAGATGTCCACAGTTAAATATTTAGATACCATTTTTATTAGTTTTTTTTTTTTCATCTTTCCAAATTTTTGTGAAATGAAAACCTTTTGAATTGCAAAAAGCAGACTATTCCAGTAACTCATTAGACAGGAATTGACTTGTAAGTGGAGATTATTTGTCTGACCAAACTGATGATCTCATGTGTATGGAATTTCTTTAAAACCACTGGTGGCCTGACAAGTACCAAATCAATGCTTTTGGTTTATATACAGATGTGTAACATTCACTTAAAAAAATTTTTGGCTATTGTTTAATTTATGTAACTAAACTTGAGCTGCAGGTATTATGAAAACAGAAAGGAAAACAATGAAACGAGGGGGAGAGAAGTGTAATTTTATATATGTCTGTAATCTGAAGCTAATCAAAGTCAGGCATTAGATATTAATTATTTATTCATAGATACATTAATAATACAGCACATGAAAGTTTATTGTAAAAGTTATCAAGAAATATAAAAAGTGGGCAAGGAGAGGGGGAGGGGCTTTTGAAATGCGAAAAAAAAAAAAAAAGTTAAAATTGAGAAACAGAAAAGAAAAAATGGGGGGGGGGGGGGGAGTGAAAAGAAAAGAAAGACAGAGAGAATGCAGTGATAGGATAACCATACCTTGAGCCTCCGCTACATTTAGTATTGCTAGGAGGGCAAAAGCGGCCCACAACAACCTTCTCTTCATTTTTTTTTTGTTAAGGGGGTCAGCAGCACATGAATTAATCTGCAAAGACAAGATTCCTATTCAGGTCAGAGAAAAAAATTAAATATTAATACACTTCATGGAAAAGAAAAAAAAAAGATATTGACATCCTGGGGCTTCATTTGCTGTTGATTCAGGGATTTGCACAAGGACAAGCAATTTCCAAACAGGAAATATATGAAAAAAGTGTTCAGAGGGAAAACATTTATAAATGAAAAAGCAGACTACCATCCATGACAGCTATGAGTGGAAATAAGCAGCAGGAGTCACACCACTTTTTCCTACTGAGGGCCAGATGGAAAAAAAATAATCACAGGCATGCATTACACTGGGATTTAGAAGTCCCTCCTTACATGGGTGCCAACAATGTGGAAGCAGTAGTGTTCAATTTATCCATTATCATAAGTTGTTCTTAAAATATGTGTTTGAAATCATTGTTAAGAAATTAAGTGGTCAAAGTTTTACAGTTTGTATTTTATTTTTTTTTTTACATTAAAATAATATCAATAAGCATTAAAATTCATGTCGGGGCAAAAACTAAATAGAATAAAAAAAATTATATCTATATATATATTTTTTTAATAAACTGTTGCTGCAGCTGCTCTATTGCTTTGTCTGAAGGGAAAGAGACATCCTCTATGAAGAAGTCTAAACTGTTAGAGCATAATTGTTACCATTTATTCCTTGCTGTGATTTAAATTTCCACCAAATCACAGCACCAGAACTCAACCAAGGGTGGAGACGGTCTGCTGCGCCAAAGTCCACCACTTTAAACACTGGTCATAAAGATTATTTTTTGTAATAAATGCATATAAATAAATATGGCTGTTTAATTGATACTATTAGGATGAACTGCCTTTCCAGTAGTCTATATGCAAAAAGTAAATACTACATAAATACTAGAGATATTAGGGGAGTTTCAAACATTTGCTGTGTAAATAAATATGTTACAGATTATTTTGGTAATAGTTATATCTAATAATTGCAGCAAATTAGACTATCACATTTCCCTCTCCTTTCATTTATCCATCCAAAAGCACTTTTTTTTTAACAATACAGAAATTACAATATCAAGTTCTAATCTGTGTAAAACTCATTAATGTTGTAAAAAGAGACAAAATTAATCTGAAGGCTGGTGTGTTTTATAGATTCACGTAAAGCCAGTTTTTCAAACATAGATTTTTTTGAAAACTGATTTATATAGTTAGACATATAGTTTCATTCGCTGTTGTAAAATAAATGACTATAAAACGTGTACACCCGGAGTCTAAATGCATTGAAAAGGCGCGCAAGCTTTGCGTTTTCTCGCAGCTCCTGAACGCCCTCTAGTGGACCCGAGCAAAAACACAAAATGTTCATCTCTATTGAAGTTCAGAATAAACCTCACTGACCTGAACTGACCTAGACTACACGTTGGATTAAAATACAGATAAGCATCAAATATTGGTTGAATCCTAGACAAATATTCACCAAGTTCTGATTTCTCATTACAGATAAATGATCTAACACAGATTTTTTTTTTTCAAAACCATAACGAAAGCAATACATAACATAAAAATACCGGTCCTTCAACCAGTTAACTTTAAATCAACTATAATGTATAAACTATAAATATTCCTATAAATAAGTGCAAAGGTCGAAGGTTTAAAATGTACTGTATGATGTTTTTTTAACATGTTAATTACTTTGACCAAGACAATGTATGAGGTATTGTGATGTCAATGAACTATTTTTTAAGGACGGCAGAGATAGTTAATTAAAAGGAAATAAATAATGAAAGCTGATGTCTCTGACCTGGTGATGCGAAGCTGAGAGTTTGGAGGAGCAATGAGCGCGTGCTCACTCGCTCGCGCTGTGTCGCTTCAGTCCGGCTGGTGGGCCGTCTCGCGCACCACAACCTCTTTAAGGGAAGAAGCCTCTTTTCGAGGGGGAGGGAGTGTAAGAGCACAAACCTGCTACTTAATACCGAGGGGTTGTTCCCAGCCGACTTTTTCCACCCGTGGACCCTTACGAAAGGCTTGAAGAATGGCACCCCCACTCTTAAAGGCTTTCAGACACGCAAGACTTACTGAAATATGGAGCAAGTGAGCTAAGGGGGCTTTTACTGCCTCGGCTTCTGTTTCACAAACGTGGACTGCGTCCTAAACCACACACCGCCCCCGGCTATTACACAGTACGCTTGATAGCCTGTGAAAGATCAAAAACGGAGCGCTCTTTAATTCCTATCTCGTTTTTAATTTGATTTCTAGAAAAGTTGCATATTAAACTTTATTTGTTAAGAAACCAAACTCTTCGAGATTACAAACTTTACATCCCCATGCTGATCATCTCTGCTGTGTTGAAGTTTGTATTAAAACTGAATTTGCAGGTAGATAGGGTCCTCTAGAGGAGTGTTTATGCAAGTTTATTCATTTGTTTTATTCAACATGCAAATATACAGTACATATTGTTTTATACAGTAAATTTGTTTTTAAATTGAGCTCTGATAACTAATGCATGATTATATATCTATTTGAAAACATTAAACACACTTTTGCAGAACAATAGTTTATTACATATTAGGTATCCACACAACAGTGAATAAATATTGATCCTGTGTACACAAAAATAAAAACCAAACAACAACAAATCTTCACAACTGGATAAGAGCCATTTAACACCCCGATGAAGGATCTTCTTTATTCCCTCTTCTTGGGCATTGCTGCTTTAAACAACTCGTATATAACGTATCCAGTTCCTGCAAAGAGAAAATGCTTCATAATTCATTCATTCTTTCATTCACTAAATGATAATTTGCAGAAATCATATCTCTTCTTCAAAAGGTATCTTCAAAAGGACACATGCCTATAATTAGAAACTGTGATAATCAGTTAATAATTCAAAACTCACCAAAGACTGTGAGGGCCATTGTTGCTGAGAACAGAAGCGCATCCTTGGGACCTCCCTTCAAGTGAACAGGCAAATCATTGTCCTCCTAGAAAACCAAAGGGTGTTGATGATCTCACACTGCAATGGTATGTTCTAGAACACAGACTTAATAAACATAGTCCTGTATGTGCACACATGGTGGCATGCAGGCAATGAGAAGCTTCTTTATAAAAAATGCTATAATCACAGGCACTAGACAAAGATGTTGATCCTGTATCACTTTCATTTCTGGCACCTAACAATTACTGAAAACTTACACTCATCTCCTGTAATGTCCCATAAATCCATATATATTGGTGGCACAGAACTCCGTCAGCACTAGTTCCATTCAAACGTAATTCTTTGCATCATGTACGAGTGGAAATCTAATACTTTTACACATACATTTGATAGCTAAACCCATCAATTTTTGCTCTGGTCTAAGGAAGGCAGGGTGTGTCAGCATCTAAAATGACACTACTGCAATCACAGAGCAGTAAGTAAAGCTTTCAGTCATTTAATCTTCTTTTAATTTTGAACAACACTTCACATGCAGTGATTAGTAGATTCAGCCCGCTCTACATACAAACTCCCTACAAGCAAATTACACATCTACTGTATATACTGTACTTATCTGATGTCCTACAGAAAGAAAAAACACATACAAAAAAATCAGTTGAAAAAGTGAACATTACTAGTAACAGTTAATAATGAAAATGTCTTGCACTACATATAATAACTAATCTACAAAAGCACAGAATCATGAATGGCATGCAAGAAAATGGTGCACACCATTAAAGAATGCACACTTGTCAGCGGACCAGTTGAGACCTGGGTCTCAATTGGTCTGGGTCTCAATTGGTCTGCTGACAAGTGAACATTATTTTACAATGCTCAGTTGACTGTTCTGTTTTGATTACATTGGCATTTAACTCACAAGCATTGCTTAATCAAAATCACTGACCAGAAACATACAAGTGCATCATTTTCTTCAAGAAATTTTCTAAATATCAAGAATAGCCTGAGCAGGTTGGTCACTGGAGGCACAGGGGAACATCTGAGATGACGGTTATGGCACTGCTCACACTGGGAACTGTTACAATCATTTATGGCGCTTTTCCACTGCATAGTACGGCACGACACGGTTCAGTTCAACTCACTTTTGGGGGGTTTTCCACTGGGAACAGTACCTGGTACCTGGTCCTTTTTTTAGTACCACCTCAGCCGAGGTTCCAAGCGCGCCGAACCGTTACCAAAACGTGACGTGTAAACTCTGCTGGTCACTGATTAGCCGGAGAAAATCGTCATTACTGCGTCACTGAGGTTCCGACACGAAACACAACAGAAGCACTATATTTAGAACAGCCAGAGAAGGATCGGACGCACCTTTTTGTATTAACCGTCCGCCTCTTTTGAAACAAACTCCTTCGTCTCGCTGTTAAAAACATCCACATGCCGAGAATGAAGAACACCATGCCGTCGATATGCTCCATTGTTGTGTGTTTGTGGAGCGTTTACGATAACGTCACGGCAGTAGCGGCGCCGCAACTAAACGACATGTGAGTAATCCCGCCCATATATATATATATAAATATAATGTAGCACAAATCACTGAATAAAGCCAACATGCAGAACGGCACCAGAACTCCAAGTGCACTACAAGCCACTGCACACAAGGCTGCAAACCCGGCCTCCAAATTCATCAGATCTTATTCATATCGCACACCCATGAGAACCGCTGGACAAGTTTGATCCACAGAGGCCCCATCCTAAAACCTATAGCACCCAATGATTTCACTGCCCACGTCCTGGTGCCAGACACCCCAATAGCCGCCAGAGGCCTTGTGGATTCATGGCACATGGGGCCAGATCTTCCCAGCAAACTTACACAATAGTGGGCTAGTTTTGTGTTGTAATGTCATGGGTGATCAGTGTTCAATATCTGTTGGTGATAGCTTTTAAAGATGGCTCCTAAGGCCACTGGATCATAAAACCCCTAATTCAATGGTAAGAAGCAATCCAGTGTGGAGTCAATCAATGCAATAGTGAAATGCATCAGGTGAGAGCAAACATCTAGGTTTCTCAGCAAATGTCATTCCACTGAATGGGATGATCATTTGTGTCCAAAACTAGAGTGAAGTGTATCGAGTGAAAGCGCACACTGCACCACAACAATGAACGAATACCATAGGTTAGTGTGCGGGCACTGGTGGCTCAGTGCTAAGTGTTTCGTCTGCCATGCGGAAGGCCCGGGTTCGATTCCAAGCCAGTGCCCAAACCCCAGCCACTGGATGCAGTGCCGGTCCCAAGCCCGGATAAAATGGGAGGGTTGCATCAGAAAGGGCATCCGGCGTAAAACCTGTGCCAATTTGTTGTGCGGACTGGAGATTCCGCTGTGGCGACCCCTTGTCGGGAGCAGCCGAAAGACCAACAACAACAACAGTGTGTATACTACACATAATGGTAGGCAACACCGTCATCAACTTTTATGTCATTTTGTGAGCATGTTACAGGAGTTTCTCATCAACTGTAACAGTAGCCAGCATTATCTATGGTGAAAATGGGTACATTAGGCCGAGCTCATAGCTACAGAAACTCCGGATCAGACTCGGAAATGTCTACAGTGACAGTGCATAAAAAGGCAGAGTTAAGAGCTCATGAAACAGTACAGCCGTAATCTATAATTAAAATTCCTATAGTGGATTTCATTCATTTGTCATTAAGCAGCAGGACAGTACTTTATGGAAATCAAACTAGCAATGTAAATTAACAAAATCATGATCAAATAGACAATAACTATATATGTACATATAAAAATAACTTAAGAGATAACTTGAGATTTTTCTTTGTGATTTCTGTTTTGCAAAAGGGGATTGATGAAATAATAAGTCATTTGTCTCCAAAGAAGAAATCAAGTTAAAGTTTTTACTTCTCATCGCATCACAACCAATTCTTTCTAATCATTTCTCACTCTGGGCTTCTGGGCGGGGGGGGGGATTCCCAGAAGTATTTGGATGAATAATCTCCATGGAGTATGTTAATGCATGACTGATCACACCTTTTTGATAAAGCTTATGAATGCATGACTGGGCTTAAATGGGATTTCACAACTAATAAAATAATGTTTAAGCATGAAATGCAATATGGGGCCCTGGTGGCTCAGTGGTAGGTTTCTCGCCTGCCATGCCAGAAACCTCAATGCCAGCTGTGTGCCTCTTACTCCTGCCATACAACACAGTTGTCAGTTTTCATACAGGAAAGCTTTGTATACTATGTATGTATGTATGTATATTAAGATACATGTTATTTATATATTATGACAGATGTTATTTAAAAAAAACTGCCAACTGTGTCGCATGGCAGGAGTAAGGGGCACACATCTGGCAATGACCAATTTAAAATAATTACTTTTCAGGAATAATAGAGGTATGCAACATCTGTTTGAACAAATTACATTCATCAACTGGGATAGTTGTAGAGTCAACGAGCCACTCAGTTCAAATGACACTGCCATATTCATTTTTAATATCAGCTGATGTTGCCACAGTACTGCTAGAAGACCTATTTAAAGGCAAGTCTCATCTTGACCAATAACACTCACCTGAAAGATTTTCTGCTTGGCAGCGACTTTGTTTTCAACCTGCCTGCCAGCAGTGTTAGAAAACGGACGAGCAGCCACCTGCCTCAGAGCCTAAGAAACAACACAAATAATGACTTTTTGAGGTGATAGATTATTTGTGTAAAATCATGAAGATCACATAAAGTTGGTTTAAATGGCTGATGCCATACACACACACACACACACACACACACACACACACACATACATACATACATACATATATAATGAGAGAGAGAGAGAGAGAGAGAGAGAGAGAGAATATAAGAGCTGAAATGATTACTGCGTCATTGTGTAGGAACCTCTCGCACACATTTTATGCACAAAATATTAAGGACTGCTTTTTGTCTGCTGCTAGTGACAATTAATTCCTGACTAGTATTAAGTGTGATAACTTCAAAAAGTTCCAGGTAAAGACCATATTAAATATTACAATTATAAATAATATTAAATATTAAAAATTAATATTGCAAAACTGCTTTGCTTTCTCATTTAAAAACTCTATATGACTATAACCTACATACACGCACAACATTAATAACATTGTAGCACTATTATTAAATTATGAAAATATTATTAGCAATATTATTTATTATTAGTAGTAGTACTAGTAGCAGTAGTATTTAACCCCAGATTGAACTACAAACTCAAGTCAACATTAGCTAGTTAGCCAGGCAGTTTTAGCACTGAAGTTGTAGGAAATTCCCAGTTCTGGAAGTTTATATCAGACTAGCCAGGTCGGATAAAAACTAAAACAACACTATAAACAGTTACTAATCCTCCACAGAGAGCACTTACCCTTATGTGCCTAAACATGACTAGCAATTGTAAACACCACCAAGCTAGCACTGCAAGGACACTTCAAAACAGCTTCCGGCTATTTCCCAGAGTTCTTAGCGATCACACGACGTGACTGTCCAGTTTCCGCAGTGTGTTTATGTGATTGTCGCCGCCTAGTGGATCAAAAGATAGTTCATGAAACCTAAACTCCTAAGAACTACTGTACTGTATGTACAAAAATACCGAACTGTGAACGACAAAATTAAGCTTCTTTTAATATCGTACTTCAGTAAATATTGTTATGTACACAATTCTTAAGGTATTTTTAAGGAAACATACAACCTGTTTTGCCTCATTGGTACATTTATTATGCGCACTGGTTTAGCTTTGCTTATTTTTATGTCAACCTGATGTAATAGTTTTACCATAAAATTCAAATTAGTTCAATTAATTCATTCGGGTTTTTTAATTAATAATATATTTTTTTATTTTGACATGGGCACTGTTCTTGATTCAAATATTAATTACAGCAGAAGTTATAACACAGGACGGAACCTAAAGCTGTGAAATCAGGCAAATCAGTCTGCAATTATTGATAGACACACTTCTTTTGGAAGTGTTGGTCTTATTGTTGGTCTTTCGGCTGCTCCCGGCAAGGGGTCGCCACAGCGGACTTTCCAGTCCACACTACAACTTGGCACAGGTTTTTACGCCGGATGCCCTTCCTGACGCAACCCTCCCATTTTATCTGGGCTTGGGACCGGCAATGCATCCATTGGCTGAGGTTTGGGCACTGGCTGGGAATCGAACCCGGGCCTTCCGCATGATTACACACTGATTACTTCAAAACTATAGGTAATCCAAATGATTAGCAAGTAATGTTTTTTTTAGTAATAAAACACACTCAAATGCCATAATATGATGCAAGAGTGGGCAGCAGCATCATCATCAACCTTTATGACATACTGTGATTGCATCACCAGTGCGAGGAACTGAAAGTAACGGGTGAAAATGGATACATCAGACAGAGCTCATAGCTACTAAAACCACAAATCAGACTGCAGATCGCATGTGCCTTAGCGGATTCAACGAGGGAATGAAACCTCTTTGTGAAAAACACTTGGTGTTCAACTCCCCAGACTACTCACTCACTCATCGTCTACACAGATTAATCCTGTATACAGGGTCACACTCCCCAGACTAGATAAATGCAAATACAGCACTAAATGGAGAAACACTGGATTCAGCCCACCAGTTTAACCAGGTTTAGGATGTGTGTTTGAGCAGGAAAAGCATGTACTCCTGACTGACAAAGCTCAGCCATGCAAAAATCCTGGTAATGGTATAGTTGTGGGGGGAAAAAGAGAAATAGTCAGATGAAAGGTCTTTTGCATATATTCATGAAAAATATGAGAATGTATGCCATATTTGGTGTACACCATTAGAACAGAACAGGCTTAAAGCTTGGCCAGTTCACTTAAGAAGGCCGTGGAAGGCATATCATTATCATGCATCCTGAATACAGTGATTTGTTCGAGGATGACTTCACGAAAGTCTCTATCCAAATTGGTCAAACAGGCCTTCCTTCAACTCAGTTTCCACTTACGGACATACCAGTATGAGAGTCCCTGATCTAGTCTGATGTAGAAAGCTAATCAGGCTTGGCACTGGTTCGTACTTGGATGTGAGTCTACCTGGTCCTATATGCTTTTCAGTTTTATTCCTAATATATTTTTATTCATTTATTTATTTATTTATTTTTTAATAAGTAAAAAAAAAAAATCATTTTAATTGGTCAAATAGGCCTTCCTTCAACTCACCTTCCACTTACGGACATACCATACCAGTATGAGAGTGACTGATCTAGTCTGATTTAGAAAGCTAAGCAGGCTCGACCCTGGTTAGTACACTGTAAAAAGTGGGACTGGGCTTAATTAACAATTGTTAAATTAATATTACCAAGTACATAATAAAATTTATTTACTGCATTCTGGAGTCAAATTAAGCTGATTTAAACAAATGCTGATTATTTATTAATTCCATTTCAAGTAATTTATTTTCCGTTTAAAATCAGCGAGGAAAAAATGGGGAAATTTTAATTACATTTTTCTGGCCGTGTCAAAATAAAAATAAAAAATGTGTAAATTGTACTAATTTAGAGAGACTAGGTTCTACTGCCATGCAATTTCAGCCCAAATTTTTACATCCAGACAAGGTGCCACATGTTGCAGGATCTGTATTTTTCTTAATGTGAAATTTGTTTAGTTAGTAATATGAATGTACAAATAATTTTGTAGCAGTTCCGTTTTTTTTTTACAGACAGTTGTGAAATATACAAATTTTATTGTGTGGTTAAATTCAGTTAAGCTATTTCCTCTCAGTCTGTTCTAAAGCAAAGATGTCCTCTCAGTCTGCTCTGTTTTTATTTGGCTAAAAGTCGGGCTTAGCATGGTTAAGCTTATCAATGTTTCAGAGTGTTAGCGTTAGCCTTCCCTCCCCCACTTTAACAAGTGTTTAGCTGACCTTGACACTGAGTGTCTAACTGCAGCAGTTAGACAACTGTTGCTCTAGAGCACTGGTTCTCAAAGTGTGGGGCGCGCCCCACTAGTGGGGAATACAGACATGACAGGTTGGGCGCAATGAACTGGAGGAAATTAGTGGAAAATAACAAGAAAGTACCTATTCTAATTCATGCTTTTCTTTATTGATAATGAAGAGTGTATGCTCAAAACTATGGATCATTAATACAGGTAAATTTAAAATAACATCAGTTGTGGGCCGGGAGAAAAAGTGGAACCATAGTGGAACAATAACGGTTTAACGTCGGACCAACTTGAGCAGCGCTGCTCGAATCACAAACCTGCGTGACAGAAATAGACCGCGCCGACCATCAAATTACATTTTACCCCGCTGGGATGCGCACGTACAAACCAGGCATGGCAAGGCGGAAACAATATGAAACAGTCCTGACATTTTAAATAAAAAACAGTGGGTCGCGCAGGTTTGTGATTCGAGCGGCGCTGCTGAAGTTAGTCCGTGCTGCGCAATCCACTGGGCTGCGCAAATAAACCAGATCAACTCTGCGCTATCCAGATAGTCGCGCTGCGCTGTATTTGCGCAGATATTTGGTTCAATCCCCTCCTTAAACCACCACCTTATTGTGGTGGAGGGGTTTGCATGTTCCAATGATCCTGGGAGCTATGTTGTCATCACCCATAGCAATCTGGTAGGGTCACCCATGGCAATCTGGTCCTAGGTGAGGGAACAGACAAAGAGTGGTTCAGAAGACCTCTTATGATGAACACAAACTTTGATAAACGTTTTCCCTCGCCCGGACATGGGTCACCGGGGCCTCCCTCTGGAGCCTGGCCTGGCCGGGCAAAGCCCGAAGAGGCAACGTGGGTCCCCCTTCCCATGGGCTCACCACCTGTAGGAGGGGCCAAAGAGGTCGGGTGCAGTGTGAGTTGGGCGGTGGCCAAGACAGGGGCCTTGGCGGTCTGATCCTCGGCTGCAGAAGCTGGCTCTAGGGACGTGGAATGTCACCTCTCTGGCGGGGAAGGAGCCTGAGCTAGTGCATGAGGTTGAGAAGTTCCGGCTAGATATGGTTGGACTCACCTCGACGTACAGCTTGGACTCGGGAACCAGTCTCCTTGAGAGGGGCTGGACTCTCTTCTACTCTGGAGTTGCCACCGGTGAGAGGTGCCGAGCAGGTGTGGGCATACTTATTGCCCCCCGGCTCGGGGCCTGTACATTGGGGTTCACCGCAGTGGACGAGAGAGTGGCCTCCCTCCGCCTTCGGGTGGGGGGACGGATCCTTACTGTTGTTTGCGCTTATGCGCCGAACAGCAGTTTGGAGTACCCGCCCTTTTTGGGGTCTCTAGAGGGGGCACTAGAGAACGTCCCTTCTGGGGACTCCATCGTTCTGTTGGGGGACTTCAATGCTCACGTGGGCAATGACAGTGAGACCTGGAAGGGCGTGAACGGCCCCCCCGATCTGAACCAGAGCAGTGTTTTGTTATTGGACTCTGTGCTCGTCACGGGTTGTCCATAACGAACACCATGTTCAGGCATAAGGATGTCCATATGTGCACCTGGCACCAGGACACCCTAGGCCGCAGTTCGATGATCGACTTTGTGGTCGTGTCGTCGGACTTGCGGCCACATGTCTTGGACACTCGGTTGAAGAGAGGGGCGGAGATGTCAACTGATCACCACCTGGTGGTGATTTGGCTCCGTTGGTGGGGTAGGATGCTGGTCAGGCCTGGTAGACCCAAACGTATTGTGAGGGTCTGCTGGGAACGTCTGGCAGAGTCCCCTGTCAGGACGAGCTTCAACTCCCACCTCCGGCAAAGCTTCAACCACGTCCTGGGGGAGGTGGGGGACATTGAGTCCGAATGGACTATGTTCCGCGCCTCCATTGTCGAGGCGGCCAACCGGAGCTGTGGCCGTAAGATGGTCGGTGCCTGTCGCGGTGGCAACCCAAGAACCTGTTGGTGGACACCGGCGGTGAGGGATGCCATCAAGCTGAAGAATGAGTCTTACCGGGTCTTTTTGGCTGGTGGCACTCCGGAGGCAGCTGATAGGTACCGGCAGGCCAAGGAATGCAGCTTCAGTGGTTACTGAGGCAAAAACCCGGGCGTGGGAGGAGTTTGGGGAGGCCATGGAGAATGACTTCCAGACGGCTTCGAAGAGATTCTGGTCCACCATCCGGCGTCACAGGAGGGGAAAGCAGTGCACGGTCAACACAGTGTATAGTGGGGATGGTGCGCTGCTGACCTCGACTCGGGACGGTGTGGGTCGGTGGGGGGAGTACTTCGAAGACCTCCTTAATTCCACCAACATGCCTTCCGATGAGGAAGCAGAGTCTGGGCTCATAGAGGTGGACTCTTTCATCTCTGGGGCCAAGGTCGCAGAGGTAGTCAAAACGCTCCGTGGTGGCGGGCCCCCGGGGGTGGATGAGATCCGCCTGGAGTTCCTCAAGACTCTGGATGTTGTAGGGCTGTCATGGTTGACACATCTCTGCAACATTGCATGGAAATCGGGGACAGTGCCTCTGGACTGGCAAACCGGGGTGGTGGTCCCCCTCTTCAAGAAGGGGGACCGGAGAGTGTGTTCCAACTACAGAGGGACCACACTTCTCAGCCTCCCCGGGAAAGTCTATTCAGGGGTCCTGGAAAGGAGGGTCCATCGGATAGTCGAACCTCGGATTCAGGAGGAGCAGTGTGGTTTTCGTCCGGGTCGCAGAACAGTGGACCAGCTCTTCACCCTTAGCAGGGTCCTGGAGGGGGCATGGGAGTTTGCCCAACCAGTCTACATGTGCTTTGTGAACTTGGAGAAGGCATTCAACCGTGTCCCTCGGGGAGTCCTGTGGGGGGTACTCCGGGATTATGGGATATTGGATTCCCTGTTAAGGGCTGTCCGGTCCCTGTACAAACGGTGTCGGAGCTTGGTCCGCATTGCCGGTAGTAAGTCGGACCTGTTTCCGGTGAGAGTAGGATTCCGACAGGGCTGCCCTTTGTCACCGATCCTGTTTATAATTTTTATGGACAGGATTTTTAGGCGCAGCCAGGGCGTTGAGGGGGTACAGTTTGGTGGGCTCAGGATTGGGTCACTGCTTTTTACAGATGACGTTGTTCTGTTGGCCACATCACCCTGTGACCTACAGCTCTCACTGGATAGGTTCGCAGCCGAGTGTGAAGCGGCTGGGATGAGAATCAGCACCTCCAAATCTGAGGCCATGGTCCTCAGCCGGAAAAAGGGTGGAGTGCCCTCTCAGGGTTGGGAGTGAGATCCTGCCCCAAGTGGAGGAGTTTACGTATCTCGGGGTCTTGTTCACGAGTGAGGGTAAAATGGAACGGGAGATCGACAGGCGGATCGGGGCAGCGTCTGCAGTGATGCAGGCTCTGTATCGGTCCGTCGTGGTGAAGAAGGAGCTGAGCCAAAAGGCAAAGCTCTCAATTTACCGGTCGATCTACGTTCCTACCCTCATCTATGGTCATGAGCTGTGTGTAGTGACCGAAAGAACAAGATCGCGAATACAAGCGGCCGAAATGAGTTTCCTCCGCAGGGTGTCTCGGCTCTCCTTTAGAGAGCCGCTGCTCCACCGCATTGAGAGGAGCCAAATGAGGTGGCTTGGGCATCTATTTAGGATGCCCCCTGGATGCCTCCCTTGTGAGGTGTTCCGGACACGCCCCACCGGAAAGAGACCCCGGGGAAGACCCAGGACACGCTGGAGGGACACGCCTTGGGATCCCCCCGGAAGAGCTGGAAGAAGTGGCCGGGGAGAGGGAAGTCTGGGCATCCCTGCTGAGATGAACGTGATTTAGAAGGTACGCAAGTGCACTGTTTTAACAAGTGGTGGAAACACATCAAACCTTTTCTATCATCTGAAATCCAAGCATCCAAACGAATATGGCCAGTAAAAAAAATGCTGGCAAACCTCAGCAATTCACAGTTTAAATAAAATTACATTATGTAAAACAGTTAAAATTTTTATTCATGCATTTTCAGATACAAATTGCTATATTGTGATATATATCGTTATCGAGGTAGATCTATCTTGAGCTTGGATTCATGGTGGGGATGGTGGGGGCAGAAGAGAGACCCGTGTGTGTTTTGTGTCTTAAACCACTGGCAGCAGATCGCATGAGACCCAACAAATTAGGAAGTCACTTAGAGACAACACACTCCAGTCACATTAATAATCCACTCGACTTCTTTCAAAGAAAGCTGGCAGAATACAGACAGCAGGAGAATCGCATGGTAAAATCTGAATCAGTGGACAGCAAAGTGCAAATGGCTTCAAAGTTGCATACAGAATTGGCCAGTGCAAAACAAACTACAAACGATTGCTGAGCAGCTAATAAACATGGGGTCAATTATGCAAAGATAAGTGACAACGTAAGCCTTTTATAACAATTGCACGTGTATTTTATCTGTTTTTAACTTGGTGTTGTTTGATCTTATTGTTTTAGAAATTGATATTTCAATAAACAGTAAACTTGGCCGATTTTGTTATTATTTTGTTGACAAGTGGGGCTTGAAAATTCGCTCACCCCCTTAAGTGGGGAATGACAGAAAATGTTTGAGAACCACTGCTCTAGAGGTGAGTAATTAACTTAAATATTTACCTTTTGTGTTTTGAATTGAGCTCAATATAAAATATTAAATTAAAGGGGACATGTGCAGTAACAGAATATTGTATGTTTCTTTATGATGAATATGACCCACCTTTGTAATAGTCTCATAATGCTGTTTGCTAGTTTTAATGTTAAAATAAAAACTCTTGATGTTTCAGATGAAACATATTTGGCACTATATTCTTTTTTCATACACAAAGTATACAGTTACTGTCCATTTTACCGGCTTCTGATGCTGCTCTTAAAAAAATGTTGGAAAATGTTTATCCTGTCTGCACAGAAATGTCAGTGTTACAAATGTTAAATGCTATTCCTGTTGTTTTTATGTTAACCCAGCACAAGCATTTAAGTAACTTAGAAATATTAAAATTGTTTCAATGAAGTGACGTCCAATATTATTGAGTAGATTTGATTTATAATTTAACTGTATTTAGGTGCAGATGAAGATTTATCTGTAAAAGTAAATCAGGTTCACTTAAATATTAAATTAATGTTAGTCAATTTCTCTCAAATATTCAATAAAAATAAATCAATCTCTTCCAGTTTTCTCTCAGATATTCATTGAATGTAACACATTTTTTTAGTAAACGTAAAGCTGTTTTCCTTAAAATGATTTAATTTAGCTTAAAATATTTATGCTGAATACATTATATTTTCGACAGTTAATATTAAATCCAAGACTTGATTTAATTTACAATTAAATATATATTTTGTCTTATATTTAAATAATTTATTCTATGTTTCCTACTCATTATTATAGTAGTAAAATTTACTTAAATATGTTAGGTGTCACTTTGTTGCCATAATTTTTTTTAAGTAAAGCCTAGGTCAGATTTTTTACAGTGTAGTTGGATGGGAGACTACCTGGTCGTACAAGCTTTTCAGTTTTATTCCTCACATAGGTTTTTTTAAAATGTGTTTTTAAATAAGTTAAATTAAAAAAATAATAATTTTAATTGGTCAAATAGGCCTTCCTTCAACCCAGTTTCCACTTACGGACATACCAATATCAGAGTCCCTGATGTAGTTTGATTTAGAAAGCTAAGCAGGCTTGTAGTTGGATGGGAGCAAATTTGGGAGAATTGAGAATTGAGCCATGTGGGAGAGAGGCAATTTTAAATCGACCTTTGTTTTTAAATTTAAAAAAAGTTCTAATACAAGAGAAATAACTGTTCTTTAAGAAATGGATGGTAGTGGGAATCACAAGAGTAAGAGATTGTCTATATGAATTTAAAGAAGGTTTTTTAAAGTATGCAATATATTGTGGATACGATGGAGGATATATATATATATATATATATATATATATATATATATATAAATACTATATGAAAACATAATCTTTATCTCCACCAGTGCCCAAAAAAGCAAAATTTTTCGACATCATTAAACAAAACATTGCTAAAATGTAGTATTAATGTGTAATATAAATTGACACTTGATCTGTAGCACCCATGTCCACGGCGTCTAATGAACGTTCTCCTCAAATATCTGAATCTACACTGTAAAAGAAATATATTCTGGTAGCAGAGATGATGATAGCCAGGGTTAGGATTGGGATTAGGATAACCCTAGGGTTAGGATCATATTGCAATGAACATGCAGCCTCAGATTCATACTGGATAATCTTCAAGATGTCGATCAGAAATATGATTTGCAAGCTAGGGTTACATAAGCCAGTAATACCATTTCCCTATTACTTAATGGAAAGGTCACGCATTTGACACAGATTATTGAGTTATTAAATGGCAACATGAGATTATTGGTAATCGTGTAGAGAAACAGCATGATGACCAGTCACTTTTCATGATCACTAAATTGAACAAACAATATAATGGTCTCATGGACAATGAAAGCTTTAGGCTTGGTGTCTCATTTCAGTTCAGTCTTCTACAATTAGTGTCAGACAATTGTATACTGTATTTTAAATTCAAATAGTACTAAGGGAGATGAAAGGATAATCAGGGCTAGCAAATTGTAAGTAAGGGTTTTACCAGATCACAGGTCATTTGAATTAGTCTGGTACATCATTCTTCAGACACTTCACTCACTCACTAACTCATCATCTATACCACCACTTTATCCTGTATACAGGGTCACAGGCAGTCTGGAGCCTATCACGGGGATGGGTGCCAAGCCATCGCAGGGCAAACACACACACTCGCACACTCCGGGTGATTTAGGAACACCAATTAGCCTAATCTGCATGTCTTCGGACTGTGGGAGCATGATCTTCTGGAGGCTGCATAGTGGCTTGGTGGTTAACACTGTTGCCTTGCACCTCCATGTATGGAGGTTTGAATCTTGCCTCCACTCTATGCTTGTGGATCATTTTTCTGAGACATCAATCTCTCTTTGTGAGGATTTTGCGAGATATTTTAATGACAAGATTTCACTGATTAAATCTCTAATGCCCCTATCATCCTTTACATTATGTGATGTTTCCCTTTGCTCTTCTACGTGGTATGTCTTTGAACCTATCACCTTGTCTTCCCTAAATGAGATTGTGACATTGTTAAAACCCACAAATTGTCCTCAGTATGTGATTCCCACACATTTTCTAACAAGTTTTCCAAGTTATTGGCCCTGATTTGTTGTCTTTCATCAACAAAAGTCAGCAAACTGGGACCGTACCTGATTGTCTTAAACACGCCTTTGTTTTCCCTCAACTTAAAAAAACTAATCTGGATCCTACGCTTATGAGTAATTTTCGTCAAATCTCAAAATTACCTTTTCTTTCGAAAATTTTAGAAAAAGAGGTCCTAGGTCAACTTCAGAGCTTTTTGAATGAAAACAATTTACATGAGAAATTTCAGTCTGGTTTTAAAGCCCATCACAGTACTGAATCTGCACTTTTAAGAGTTATGAATGATGTAATGCTGACTACTGATTCTGGGCAGTCTGTGGCTTTGGTCTTGTTAGACCTTAGTTCAGCATTTGACTTGGTAGATCATGGTATTCTGTTATCACGTCTAGAGAAATGTGTGGGCCTTCGGGGTACGGTGCTACAATGGTTCCGTTCATACTTAACTAATAGGAGCTACTCTGTCTGCCTTGACTCCAATTTCTCCTCTGATATACTTTTAAATTCTGGTGTCCCTCAGGGCTTTATTCTTGGTCCAGTACTGTTTAACCTCTATATGCTCCCTTTGGGTACTATTTTATCTAGATATGGCGTATCATCTGTATCAACATCTGTATGCTGACGACACACAAATATATTTGCCTTTAAAGCGTGACAATAGGTTTGCCTTAAAGCCTATATTAGATTGTTTGGACGAATTAAAACTCTGGATTGCTAGTAATTTCTAAAGTATTAATGAAAACAAGACTGAAATTATTTTGTTTGGCTCAAATGATCATAGCATTCATGACCTCAATTTTGATACTTTGTTACCATACAGTACCAATTGTGTTCGGAATCTGGGGGTTTTACTTGATAACAGCCTTAAATTTGACAAGCAGATATGTGCTGTGGTGAAGTCTTGCTTTTACCATCTTCGTCTTTTAGCAAAGGTTAAGCCTTTTTTGTCTGTTAAGAATTTTTAAATTGTCATGCATGCCTTCGTAACGTCACTAGATTATTGTAATTCTTTGTATATTGGTGCCCCCCAGATGTGTCGCACGATTGCAGTTGGATCAAAATGCTGCAGCCCGACTCCTTAAAGGGAATTGTAAGTGTGAACATATTACACCGGTTTTGATCTCACTGCATTGGTTACCGGTCAAATACAGAATTGATTTTAAAGTTTTGTTATTAGTTTTTAAGTCCTTACGGAATCAGGCTCCACGGTATCTAGCCGACTTACTACATCCACCCACACAGTCGAGATTACTCAGATCAAGTAATTCTTACTTACTTTATGTTCCTAGAACTAGACTTAAAAATAGAGGTAATCGGTCCTATGTAGGTTATGGAATAGCCTTCCGATTTATATCAGGTCTGCTCAAACCCTCAGTTTTTAAATCTGCTTTGAAAACTTACCTTTTCTCTAAGGCCTTCAATACTCCTTAACTTAAATTTCACTTTTATTATTTACAAAATTACTATTTAAATGCTTTTGTATTGTATGTGTATTGTCTTTATTGCTTTTGTAAAGCACTTTGGTCAGCACTAGTTGTTTTTAAATGTGCTATATAAATAAACTTGTATTGTATTGTATTGTGGATGTTCTTCTGGTGTTTGGATGGTTTCTTCTGGGTATCCTGGTTTCCTTCCACAGACCAAAAATATGCAGTGTAGGTGGAAGGGCATTTCCAAATTACTTGTAGTGCCCCTACAGAGGACAGGTAGTATAGACAATGGATGGATGATCTTCTGAATTCGGACGTGGCATCCAGCAGGGAACATGCAGTAAAGTATCATTATATCCTGAAGCACTACCATATCAAACATAGACTAGAAGGTATTTAATTTTGGGATGTCTCTTATCCTGGAGCTTTCCTATAATGTATGGATTTTGAGTGAGAGAGCTTGATTAGGATATCTTCAGAATTCATGTTTCATCTAAAACACAGCAGCAGCACAATTGCTTGTTTTTATTGGTTTATTCATTTTCATGTGTCATGGTTTCTTTTCTATTCGTTTGTTTTTGTAATGCCTTTTGCTCTGTCTTCAGTTACTGCATTTGCAGCTGATAATCATTGCTAATTCAATTTGATTTATATAGCCCTTTTAACAAAGGTCCTTGTTGCAAAGCAGCTTTACAGAATCAAAAAAGCCTCCCATTATTTATCTGTAAAGGTGCATACAGGTACTACACCATATTCTATGGTGCTCAAGTTCCACTACTGGTCAAAAAGTTACCTTAGTTACCTTTAAACAAAAGAAAAGGAAAAAAACATAATTCAGAAAATAAAATATAATAGATTTATTTGCAGACAGCCAGTGAGTCTACACCATATCTTTGGTCAAAGTTGAGAGAGGTACAGTATAGCCCTGAACAAGGGCAGAGGTTCCAAGCAGCAATCCATTTGTTAAACTAAGCAATAATATTTAAATATTTAACAATCCAAGATGTAACATTTATAAGCATGCTTCCAACGTGATACACAAGTAGACACTGACTCCCACATAAATTAGCTATGAGATTTCTTCAGGGTTAGGATAACAGTCTGTGCCAGCACGTATGATTTAATAATTAATCTAAAACAGTCTATTATCTGTTGCATGCTGGAAATGCACATGTTCTGTAACAGTCTTTCAATTCTAAAGTCGCTGACAAAATTATTTGGATATAATTATTATTTGGAAACTAAGATTAGCATTTCCTCTCATTAATCCAATACCACTGCACAGTGCTGATTTATATTATCTACATGCCTACAAAGTCCATTTTGCAGTGTATCAAGATCTCAAGGCTCCTTCATAATAGTGTTCAACTAGTGTATAATATATTTTTTTCAATTTGAACAGGATGTTACTGACAAATATTATTGAAACATGCCCTTCAGATATAGTACATAAATACTCAAAATACATAGCACAGACAAAAATATCAGTGAGAGGACAATAAATTAAATATGTCCTCCTGGACATCACGTATGCATACAGGATGAAAATCTTGTATGAGATAACGGCAAAAGGCAGACAGCAAAGGAACGTTGTGCAGCAGCAGGATATATATATGCATAAATCCCAAGGCAAGAAGATGGCTCACAAATCAGTCAAAGTAGTGTCGAGACCCTAGTTGGGGATTTCAGCGTTGTTGTTGTGGTTGCCATATTTATAATGGATAACCAGAAGCACCAGCCCCAGAACGAAGGCAATAGAACCCACAGCCATGTAAGCAATGCCCAGGAACGGGTTTTTTCCACCCATCCAGGAGATGGTGCTGAGGATCATGCGTTTGCGGCCATCGAAATTAATCACCGGGTAGTCTGGATTCATGCTGTTAAGGAAGTATCAAGGACATGTTTTTTTGTTTTTTGTCTGGGACTGTCAAATACTTCATTACATGCTGCTCTGTTAATCTCAAGAACATATTTTTTTTCACAAGAATACTGTATGTTCACAAAGAGGTTTCTTTGTCTATCGAGTCATAAACAAACCTAGCATTTGCAGACAGCAGCTCAACAAACAAATGATAAAGCATTCAGGTTACTGTAAAAATGAGCAATGCATTAATGTAGAAACAGCTGTCTGATGCACATAAAGGGCTACTTGCACTCAGGGCTATGACGCATTTCTGTTTTGAAACAGCACAGACCTTGTGTCTCTGATAGCACTGTTTAAATGTACTTGTACAGTGAGACAGCAACTAACTTTTTTCAGTGTTGAAAAAACATGGTTGGGCTGATGTTAGATCCAGTGTTTTTTCTATTAAGGCATATAGTCAGATAACTTCCTCCAGCTTACTACATGGAGCTCTGCCAATGTCCTTACTTAAAAAGGGTGACAGCTCATGAAGATATCAGTTATAAGTCTTTGTGCAAGTAGACCATTCAGTAGTTTTGATTTGATAATTATTTCTTACAACTGTAAGTGGGGATCAGACACACAAACACATATACATATGCACATATTAGTTACTCCCCTCCTCCCTCTTTGGTCTGGAAACAATAAAAAACAAACATACTCTGTACCTGGCCTACTCGATAACACTCAATATAATTTTCAAAGCAATCACAAGTTTGATGCATTATCTGAAAGGATACTGTAAGTAATTTCCAGTGTGTAGTTGCCACGAGGAAGGGTTGGAGCCTGGTTGTTATTCGGGATAATGCGGTACAATTTCCTGAAGGTGGGAAGAGCAGCTGTTCTCATCCACACTATGAAGTCCTCATTAATGAAGCCATTGTTATCAGGGTCAGTGGGATCTAGCTCAGTGACAGGCCTGGGCCAGTTGATAGGCCCAGTAGTACCTGTAACACAAACAATTACACCAGTTTTCAGCAACAGAATATAGATATTATAAACAAGATGTTTTACTGAGCTTTAAGGAGACTTTAAATTCCTGCTTGTGGCCTCTAAGAGGTTCCATACCAGGATCCAATAACTTTTTTTGTTTTATATTTTTCATTTATAATTTCTTTCTTCCCTTTGATTTTACTTCTCATTAATAATGTATGCTTGTTAAAATCAAATGGATCTGAAGCATGTAATAATGAAAAATGTGCATTAAGCACACACAGAGACACACACACCCTGGACAACTTAAAGATGCCAATTTGCCTAGCAGCTTATGTTTGGGAAAAGAAAGAGAGCTGGAAAACCCAGAGGGATCATAATAATAATAATAATAATAATAATAATAATAATAATAATAAAAATTACAAGCAGTTTATTAATCTGTTCAGAAGCTTTTAAATACCTTTAAATGCTGTCGTGAAGTTGTATCCTGAAGGGTTCCTGAACTTAACATACTTGTCAGTCCACCAAGCAATGCCTTTCTTCATAAGAGGAATTGTAGTTATATTCCCATTGTCTTGGATGTAAAACAGCTCTAATGTGTCTAAAGTGCAAAAAGGAAAAATAAGATTTGCGTTCAGCCCCATTGCAATCATACTTACAGGGTGACACAAAAAAAAAAACAGGAACTTTTTTACAATCCAATAAAACTAGAAGTAATAAAAGAAATACATTTTATTCATAGTAATTGAAACCTAAAACTTGCCATTTAAGAAACATTGATGGAAGTTATAATTTTTTTTATTACGTCCTTTAGATTGCGTCCTCCTCTACGAATAAAGTTCAAAAGTTCCTGTTATTCTGTGTCACCCTGTATATACAAATAAATTAATACATATATTTATAAAATGTTTATATCTAGGAGTTTAAAGGGTTAAAACTTTTACCATTAAAAAGACTGTTGGCTATAGCACCACATGGTGCTATGGGCAGGTTGTTATTTTTGTCATATGGTGCACAATTCTGGCTGGGATTCTGTTTAAAGAGATGAAGATACGCAGTTTAAGAATTATTATTATTATTATAAATCCAAAATATTTAAAAATGAAAGTATTAATACTATCTTAGTGACTTACAGTTAAGGCAGATGTGTCTCCATTTAGCTGCCGGTCATCTCTTGACTTGACATATCGTCTATGATTTTGATAGAAGTTCGACAGTCCGTAGTACATGAATACATTGCCCTGGTAAAGAAGAGTACAATTTAAACTCTCAGAGTTTGATTTAAAGAAAATTTAAAAATTACTGAATATAACAGTTTTTTTTTAGTACAACTGATTTACCGTCTTAAAAGTAACTAGTCGGTCAAAATATGGTTGCAGTCCAAAATGTAATTAAGCTCAGGATTGAACCTGGAACCCTAAAACTAGGAGATGGCATTGTTACCCAATACGACACCACAACTCACCTTATCGACTCGGCCTTTAAACTGCAACTGAATAATGTATGAAAGCCATGATCTGAGTGCTTTTAAAGATCACACTAAAATGGACCATGGACTAAAAATACCCAGCTGCAAATACAGTTGTACAGTAATGGAGTTTAGAGATCATAACCTTCCACATTTTGTAGAGAAATGTCATCCATTTACCTCGAATGATTCGTGTAGTGTGAAAGGTACAGAGCATATGCATGTGCTGTTCAAACTGAAGAGCTGTGTGCAGCTGAAACATGGACTGTCTCTCTCAACACCAGTGTAATCAATCTGAAACAAAGCACAGGTACAGTATGGGACGTTCACATGATTTGTTTGCCGCCTACAAAGTTCTACAACATACACAAATCACCAGGCGCTATTTGCCTCAGCAGATGCAGAGTTTACACTGAGGCTGTTTCACTTTGGTTTTTCTTGTTGCTTTTTTTGTTTGAAATCAATGAATAAATCCAAGGTTATATAGTAACACTGAATGTGTGATGTACAGTGTGGAACACAAACAACAGATTATACAAAAAAAAAAAAAGAACTTAAAGATCCATACCTGCTAAATATTAATATATTATTATAAATAGAATAAAATAAACATTGCATCTTTTTTTTTAATGACAGATTTAGAATATCCACCTTATATTAAAATAATTACTCGTACCTCGAACTCTTTCATGGTGTTGGAGGTGATGAAGAGCCCAATGCCGATGGGGATGAAGAGGAGCCCGATGATGAAGAAGGCAGGCACCACGCTGCCGGCTGTAAGGACGGGCTGCCAGGCTGGAAGTCGCTGCTGTTTAAAAGCCGTGTTGTCCGGTTTCTCGCTCTTCTCAGCACCTGCAGCTGTGGATCCTGAGCGGTGGCCGTCCTCTTCCTTTCCGTTGTAGACAGACGCCATAGTGGCTGCTTACGTTCTCAATAAAATGTCCTGTTACCTCAATAAACGCCCAGAAACTGAAAATAAACGATAAATTTTATTAACTGCAAAAGTTATGCGGATCTTACGACTGGAAACTGCGCAGGTCTAAACGTACGCATCATGAACTAACTTCACCGGCGAAGGCGATTGTTTATCCTTCAAGCTTGTACGAGGCAGTCAACAAGGAAGTGATTTCAGCCAATCAGAAGCAAGATAGCTTTATTACGTAATACATTGCAAATGTTTACTAAGCTCACCCCGCCCACCGGCCTTCGACAAGTCCAGAGCCTTATGGGCTTTAGAAACAAATCACCCTACTGTGATTTATGAAATATTATTATGAAAGAATATTGTATTTATGAACTTTATTTGATGAATTTCATGTTTGTGTTAGGATTCAGATTACTATATATGCACCTATTGTAAGTATTGTAAGTATATAAAAATGACTAGGTTAAAATGTCCATTATTTTAAGAATATTTATTGCCAGTTTTCAGTAACCACATTAAACAGGGACAGCTTGAACTTTGATGTCCTTGTATACTGAATTTTCTTGTATTTGAAATACAAACAACAATCTTTAATCCATCTTTTGTGAATCTTCATTTGCATGCTGCTGCTCTGTAAATTAATGTGAAATGACACGTTTTTTTTGCTCTGTTTCAGTTTGTCCTGTCATACTGGGCTCTCAGGTCAGGTATTTTACATGCTCCTACCCCGGACAGCTGCAGATATGTTTGCTCGAATGACCAGTTATAGTTGTGCTTCACGCTACTTTTTATTATCGGAACGTGTCGGAAGTTTCAGAACATATGAAACTAACTGGTTTTAAACTTCCCGCAGAAAGAATAAACAAATATTGATCTGTCCATTCATCCGTGAAGTCTCTGTATACTTTTCATAGAGTAAGCCATGCTCTGTTGTGTTTTATTTTTTTTATTTTTCTGCACACTTTGTCTATACACCATAAACTATCGCATTGATTGGCTCTGTTGATTGATGCGTATACGTAGCCACACCCACCTTGAGTAAAAAAGCGCTAGATTGCTGGTATATTAATTATTCTTGTTTATCAGAATAGAATCAGGGTCTGGATAGAACTGTCACTCTGTCCGGATCTGGACTGAGAACCCAGATACCAACTCAGATACCCGAACTGAGAACACAGATACCAACTGCAAATGATTCAGAGATAGCCTAAGAAGGCTAGTCTTTATATGTAATTAAACTTTACTTTAAAATTTACATTTGAAATGTAATTTATTTTAAGGTGTTCGTTTTATGTCTCTAAGCAAAATTGCATAAATTTTGTGCACATCAATTAATTAATTTATATCAATTAATAGAACACAACCAAAGGTGAAGCTAGAGAGACAGCACCATACAGTAGGTAGTCCAGACATAGAGTCACAGTATCAGTGGGGACTATTTCACCTCTTATGTTTCAACAACCAATAGCGATGAGAATCAGCTGAATGCTTTCTTGCACAAGCATGTCAAGACTAACCATAGATTTAATAGATAATAGTATTTCATATGAATATTGTTAACATATAACTATAATTTCTGTTCATTTCCATTATAATTTCTAATATAATTTCATTTCTACTCACCTTGTACATCTGGTGGCCGTGTGCAACTAGAGGCTACCTGCATAACTGCTTGTGACTATGGTCAGTGTTGCAGGTAACCTGTAATCCAAAACTATTATCTCTAATCCTTTCTGTTCAGCAAGTGTATTTTGCAATTTTTTGGAGCCAACTCATGATTGAGTTGTTCTACCTCACAATACTGTGATCACTGACAGTGGGTTTACAAAGGTAGCTGGACACCAACTGAAAACATGAATGTGTTTATATAAGAAATATAAGAAAAGAAAAGACTGTTAATTAGTTGATTAGTTACTGTACACTGTGAAGGGCAGGAGTCCTCCAGGACTAGGAGTGAGAACCATTGCTTTAGGTATCTATTTTGGACCAGATAGATAAAGTATTTTTGTGCATAATGCAATTTGAAAAAAAGAAAAAACTCAGTCTGTCTGTGGTTACACAATATTACTAAATAAAAAAATGTAAATATATTAATGACATGACGGCGGCGCGGTGGTGTAGTGGTTAGCACTGTTGCCTTGCACCTCCAGGGTCTGGGTTCGATTCCCCGGCCAGGCTCGATTCCCGTCTCTGTGTGCATGGAGTTTGCATGTTCTCCCCGTGCTTGGTGGGTTTCCTCCGGGTACTCCGGTTTCCTCCCACAGTCCAAAGATATGCAGGTTAGGCTAATTGGCGTTCCTAAATTGCCCGTAGTGTGTGATTGGGTGTGTGAGTGTGTGTATGTGTGTGTGCCCTGCGATGGATTGGCACCCTGTCCAGGGTGTACCCCGCCTAGTGCCCGAAGTCTCCTGGGATAGGCTCCAGGTCCCCCGCGACCCTCAACACAGGATTAAGCGGTATAGAAAATGAATGAATGAATAATGACATGACAATATACAGTATGGTGTTAAATATCAGCTCATAATTCCAAAACTCATTTTGCATTATTTTGTGCTTATTCCCAGTATCTCCAGCAGGGAGGGTGTGGGATGAGAGCATAACAGAAAAGCTTGTAATCAGGGTGTTCAGACACAGAGTACAGATGTTACTTTTAAAAACCCACTGTATTAATAATTTTCACCAAGAGACCCTCCCCCAGGTCAATGCTCAGCTTCCTCCAGCTCTGCTGTTTTCTGAAAGCCATTTTTGAGAGCTATAAAAAAATAAAGATAGGCTAACAGGTAGTAACTAATCACTAAAAGCTAAGCTAATGATTTTCAGCTGTTAAGAAGGGCTGGTTTAGCGGTTCTTTGTGCATGAGATCACAATAGGGGTAAAATTATGGAATTAGGTTTGTGTGAAACATAAATGAAATGCATTGAAGTATTAAGTGAACAAAAAAAAAGGTTCTTAGTTTTGCTCCTCAAATTTTCGTTTGCATCTCTAACACAAACATACAGTGTGGGCAGGGGTTTACAGAGCTGCTTCATCATAGGCCAGGTGCTGTTGGGCGGTCTAACAGGACTGCATTCTCATTGGCCGACTGATTTAAAACTCTCTTAGGCCTTGTTCACACAGGCGTTAAAATCATCCATTTTTCTGCCGTTCGTAGCGTCCGGTGACCGCGGATGAAGCGCAGAGGGGTTTCTACACATAGGAGTCAATGACGGTGTTCACACAGGCTTTGGTGACGTGCGTTTGTCCGGCTGCGCGTTTATACGGTGTTAAAAAAACGTTGCATGCAGCTTTTTCTTGGCATTCAAATCCCAACGAACGCAAGGAAACCGCGTCTAGTTCGTTTTCTCCGCGTCCATTTTACTCTTCGGAGCACCGGACATATCCCATGATCCTACATGCTATACATGGGGAAATGCGGGAAAAAGGCAAAAATAAAATGCTTAAAAATAAAATTTGCGCGGAAATGTTCGCATTTCTTCATAAACCACAAAAAAACTTCCTTTAATCCAACGTTGTGCAGTCAGAGGGTGAAATCGGCGGCGATTTTTTTCTCTCCCTACGTCGCCGTATTATTAAAAAAACAATTTTTTTATATATTATATAAAATATTATATAAAAATATAATCATTTAATTAGAATTTTTAAAACGATAAGATTAATGTCTAATATAGCAAAATGGCCCATATTAAAAGGAGGCACCTCAAATAAAAAGACAAGGGCTTTCATATCCAGTTCCCGACACACTGCCCCCACAGGTTAAACACACAAACTACAATTTGGGCTGCAGGCTGTCGTTAGACAGAGACAAACGAACGCCAGTGTAGAAGTCAATCGAGCGGAACTACAAAACGCAACATAAATGTATAGGCAGAGGTGGAAAGAGTAATAAAATTTTGTACTCAAGTACAAGTACTGTTACTTCAGTGAAATTTTGCTTAAGTACAAGTAAAGTTACCATTATAAAAATCTACTCAAGTAAAAGTAAAAAGTAGCTCATTAAAAAATTTACTCAGAGTAAAAGTTACCGAGTTACTTTTTTATTTTTTTAACAGTGGGGGTGGGATGAGGCATTCTAGCGTAGTTCAAAAAAGATGAGCAGATATAAATCTCAAACTAGTTGTTTTTAACTGAAGGAACACCTTTGCATAATAAACCTGTTGTCTTTGTTGTGCTTGAAAATCAAAGTGGTCACTTAAATATGGTGTTACATATCAGTCTAGGGCCAAACAGCAAAAGAACGGTTCAGGGTTCTATTTTAAACTGTATGGAAATGGTGGTATATGGCAGAAAGAACTAGATCCAATCATTAATTGATGAAATAATGAGGTTTGTATATACAAAAAAATACACACACACACACACACACACACACACACACACACACACAGGAGGAGGAGGATCAGATTCAGGGTGGACCCAGGCCAAAATAATAAACAAAATGGTATTTATATTTAGTAGCTAGATTACCTGCAAAAAAAAAAAAAACACAACCAAAAATACAGGTACCTTCCCAGACTCCCTAAACCAAAAACAGTGAAATTATCTACAAAATATATACAAAGACCAACCAAACCAAAGGGACAAAGCAATAATCAAAGTCAATGGGAGGCAAAAGTCCAAACCGGAATACACAACCAAATATCAAAACGCCAAAATCACAACCTCTTTCATCTTTCCCGCATCTCTCTCCGGTTTATACTGTATATGGTCGCGCTAGTCGATGACGTCACGCTCAGGGCGGAAGCGACCGTGTGGAAGGTCAGGTAGCTGACGATGTCAGAAAACCTGGAGTGGAGTCTGGAGCGGCGCGCGACCAGGACATGATACACACACGCGAGCGCAATAAAAGCATAATTTTAGTAATAAAGCGTATTATTTTAGCATTTTCATTCATTTATTTTTTACTCAGTAGCGGATATGATTTAAAATGTAACGAATAACAATACTTCAAACAAAACGTACTTAAGTAAAAGTACAATTACAGATTTTAAAAACTACTTTTAAAAGTAGAAATACACAAAAAAACTACTCAATTACAGTAACGCGAGTAAATGTAATTCGTTACTTTCCACCTCTGCGTATAGGACGTTCAGAGCTCGTTCGTTTATCCAAAAATTTTACGCCCGTGTGAAAAGGGGCCTTAGACTCTCAAGTTTCCTGGCAGGTGCTTAAGAGAGGAAGTAAGATCCTCTTATATTAGTATAGTGATTGCGAGTAACGCAGTTTGCGAGTGTTCCGCAAAACGAGCAAAGATTTTTAATAAATTTTTACTTGGAAAACGAACAAGTCTTGGTTTACAAGTACCGAGTATCATGTATCACGCATGCACTTCTTGTTTTGACGCCGACCGTCATGTGATCACAACTGAGACAATGTTTTTCTCTCTCTTGTGCTGCAGGATTGTGGGTAATCGTCTCCCCTGCTGGGTCTTAGTGCGCTTCGCTTACTGGTAATATATGGTAATATATAACCACATATAGTATAACACTGTGACCATGTGTGTTTTACGCGCACACATGTGTCACATAATCAAAATAATTCATTCATTCATTCATTTTCTATACCGCTTAATCCTGTGTTTAGGGTCGCAGGGGACCTGGAGCCTATCCCAGGAGACTTCGGGCACTAGGCGGGGTACACCCAGGACAGGGTGCCAATCCATGGCAGGGCACACACACATACACACACTCACTCACACACTACGGGCAATTTTAGGAACGCCAATTATCCTAACCTGCATATCTTTGGACTGTGGGAGGAAACCGGAGTACCCGGAGGAAACCCACCAAGCACGGGGAGAACATGCAAACTCCATGCACACAGAGACGGGAATCGAGCCTGGCCGGGGAATCGAACCCAGACCCTGGAGGTGCAAGGTGACAGTGCTAACCACTACACCACCGCGCCAATCAAAATAATATATGTGATTATTTTTTTATGATTTATTTTGTCTGTATGCGTGTGTGTACAGCACACGTGATGAATAAAGCAAAAGCAAGTCTCATTAGAGAGGTTAAAAATCCATTTTCTCTCTCTGCTCAAGGCTTAGCCTGCTCTTTGTGATCTAGTTTTTGAATAACAAAAATGCTTCTTGCCATGAATATAGCCATAGAAGCTGGCATGGCGTTAAAAAAGAAAGAAAGAAAAAGAAAGTTTAATAGAACAAGCAACTAAAATTCCGAAGTAAATTGCGCGCACACACACACACACACACACACACACAGACCTCTCCTACTTTCGCCTTCACAGACGCACACAATCTTTCTCTCTGCTCTACACAGAAACACTGCTCTGTCGCGAATCTTTTCAAAGGTAAAGTGCAGGTTAATTAGTTTTATTTTTACTGTACAGCAGTGATTCCGTTAGTGTGTCGCTCAATCGAGGGTCATTAGAGAGATTTCTTGTTTATTTTTCCAATAAAACAGTGTGCGCACGTGTGTGTGAAAAGAGTGGAGGAAGGGTAACTGTGTAAGATGAGAAGGGGGAGAGGGGAGCTCACTTTAGATTAACACACACACACACACACACACACACAAACACACACACACACACACACACACACACACAGAGCCTGCGCACAAACGGAAACATTTATCTGTCGGGATTTATTATTACTTTTTTTTAAAGGTGAAGTGCAGGTTATTTTGTTTTATGTTTCCTTAATATTTTGTTTTAATTATTTTTATGTATTTATTTTTTTGGGCTGTGGAACCATCTGACTGGCGGTAAGTCATACCGTAGATTCCACACACATACTAGACGCATGATAGACGCACACACATACTGTAGCTTGTCCTATAGAAATTGTGTCTGTTCCCCGAATAGTGAGAAAAAAGAATAAATTTGTTAAATTTGCCTGAAACAATCTGATAACCAGAAAACCAGAAAAAGGCCAGATAAGTAGTCAAACTCCACCTCTAAAGTTTGGACTTCTCAACATTAGATCCCTTGCGCCTAAAGCACATATTGTTGATGAAATGATCTCAGATTATTGCCCTGACGTACTCTGTTTCACTGAAACCTGGCTTAAACCAAATGAATATTTTGGTCTGAATGAGTCAGGATATTTCTATAAGCACGAGCCGCGTCTAATTGGTCGCGGTGGTGGTGTCGCCACTATCTACAATGATATATAGGTTTAACTCATTTGAAGTGCTCATCATTAATGTTGCACTCAATGAAATACGTAATAATCCCTTGCTACAGTACGTATATTTTACCCTGGCCACCGTGTACAGACCCCCGGGGCCATATCCCGATTTTATTAATGAATTTGGACATCTGCTATCAGACCTATTGGTTAACTCTGACAAAGTGTTGATAGTAGGAGACTTTAACATTCATGTAGATGATGCTAACGACGCTTTAGCACTCGCATTTATGGATTTACTAAATTCTGTTGGGGTTAAACAAAATATAATTGGAGCAACTCACCGCTTTAATCATACACTAGATTTAATTATATCCCATGGTATAGATGTCTCTAATATAGAGATCATACCTCAAAGTGATGATATCACAGATCACTCCCTCCTGATATATACTCTACCCGTAGAACAGATTAGCTGTGTCTCCCCACGTTATCAATTTGTTAGAAATATGAATCAGACTACTAAAGACCCAATTTAGTAGTAGATCTGTCCCAATTTCTTATTAGACCCGTAAATGCAGATGATCTAGATGAAGTGACTAGCAGCATGGGCACTATTTTTACCAGTACATTAGACACTGTTGCTCCCATCAGATTAAAAAAAGTCACAGATAAAACACTTGCACCGTGGTACAACAGTCATACTCGCCCCCTAAAGAGATCAACCCGTAACCTCGAGCGAAAATGGAGAAAAACTACGTAAATTAGAAGTTGTACGTAAAAAAAGAAATGCGTATAAAGACAGTATGTGCAGCTACAGACAGGCTCTAAAAACTGCTAGGACCGAGCATCTTAGCCAACTGATAGCAAGAAACCAAAACAATCGCAGGTTCTTATTTAGTACAGTGGCTCGCCTAACAAAACCTAAGATGCCCACAGAGAGTATCCCATCACAGTTTAGAAGTGAAGACTTTATGAACTTCTTTAATGAAAAAATCAATAGTATCAGGAAGAAAATAACGGAGGTTCAACCTCTAATAGTATCCCATGATCCAGTTCAGCCTATAGCTTCACATTCACATTTAGATATTCAGTGCTTTAAAGGTATAGGACAGGAAGAGCTGTATAAACTTATCACCTCGGCTAAATCAACAACGTGCCTGTTAGACCCAATCCCAACCAGATTCTTAAAGGAAGTGATGCTTACGGTTGGAGAGCCACTTCACTTCTCATTTCAAATATCACAAAAACAGCCTTTTTCCATCTTAGAAATATTGCCAAACTTAGGAGCATCTTATCCGTATCTGATGCAGAAAAGCTAGTTCATGCATTCATGACCTCCAGACTGGACTATTGTAATGCATTACTAGGTGGTTGTCCTGCATCCTCAATAAACAAGCTTCAGTTAGTCCAATATGCAGCCACCATGGTTCTCACTAGATCCAGAAAATGTGATCATATAACCCCAATATTATCATCCCTGCACTGGCTACCTGTTCAGTTTAGAATTAATTACAAAATAGTATTACTTACATACAAGGCTTTAAATGGTTTAGCTCCCACATAACTAACCAGTCTTCTAATTCGCTACAACCCATCACGCGCCTTAAGATCACAAAGCTCCGGACTTCTGGTAATTCCCAGAATTTCAAAATCTACAAAAGGTAGTTGGGCATTTTCATATTTAGCTCCAAAGCTTTGGAATAGCCTTCCAGACAGTGTTCGGGGAGCAGACACGGTTTCCCAGTTCAAAAGTAGACTCAAGACGCATCTTTTTAACCTGGCATTCACGTAACTCATCCCATAGCCTCATAATCTGGCATACACATAACTCATCCCATAACCTCATACTCCAGTACACCTATACCGAATGGCAACTACGCTAATTCTCCCCATCTGTTCTGTATTTCTCTACCCGTCCCGAGGCATCGGGAGATTGTGCCAGCTTCAGTAGACAAAGGCCGACCCTGCGAGGTTCCTGAGGCGTCCAGAGAAGGACCAGCTCCACCTGGATTCAGCTTTATGATGGTTGGAGCTACACATGCTGCTCCTGTGCTTCCAGTGATCCAGACCTCATCTGCCCTCTGCACCTACTGACTTGTCCCTATCCTTAACTGGTCTTCATGTCAATTTAAATAATTTCTGTCATATTGAACTTTCACCTGCACAACACACAAGATGTTATATAATTTCTATCTGTTATCACCCAAATGAGGATGGGTTCCCTGTTGAGTCTGGTTCCTCTCAAGGTTTCTTCCTAATGCCATCTCAGGGAGTTTTTCCTTGCCACCATCGCCGTCACCCTTGGCTTGCTCATCAGAGACATTTCATTCATCATTCATTCATTCATCTCATTATTATCTAGACACATTTTTCTCACTTCCAATTATTTTCTTTACTAAAAAAATTTTCTTCATTTTTTGTAAATTTTCTTTCATTTTTGTGAAGCTGCTTTGAGACAATGACCATTGTTAAAAGCGCTATATAAATAAAATTGAATTGAATTGAATTGGAACGGATAATTTGTTTCCCATTATTTCTCATGGGAAAATTCAATTTGGTTTACGAGTGTTTTGGAATACGAGCCGCTTCCGGAACGAATTATGCTTGTAATCCAAGGTTCCATTGTATTGCCTACATGAACTGAATTCATGCCTACTTCTGGGATGGAAAATCATTTATTGTCATAAAGAATTGAACCATTCATGTTTAACAAGCATGTGGGACAATCAGGTTATTTGTCTGAGTCTTTTCAGGCCTGTTCACATCAGACCTAAAACCTGAGACAATAAAACAAGTAAATCGGAACATGTGAAAAGACTTTATGTAAAACATTTAGTTAGTTTTCGTATAAACAATAGTAAAAACATTACATATTAAGAAGCTTTGCCTGAGTAATATTGACCAAACCATATACAAAACATACTGTATAAATCCACTATGTGGTACTCTTGTTTGACTAACCTCATAGCAACAGCACTGCATGCGACACTCTGATAAGAACCAGACGTTTAAAGCTGTTTGCATACATATTGTTAAAAGTAACAATGACATATACCGTAACAAACTTTTTAGAGCAAAATGTATCTTATACAGAAGAAAATTGTTTATACACAGTCTGTTTAGTCTGAAAGGTTTTTTTCCCCTCTATCATTATTTGCTTAGTTAGCTTTTTCCACTATTCTGGAGAGTTGCACTGCTGATAGATGGTTTCTTCAGCTCAATACGCATGGACTGGCCTTCTGCCTTTGCTTCCATCTTCACATTACTAGGGATTCCCAGAGCCCCAAGTACGGCCTTCCCAGTTTTCATGCCACGAGACATGGGAATGCGAGTGAGCCCAGGTCGAGATGGTTGAGGGTCCATAATAGGCTGCTACAGATTAAAAAAAAGAGGTGGAATGAAGAAAAATTAATATTGTATACCAGAAAAATCATCCAAAATTTCGCATTCAATTATATATTTTAAGTGATTGAAAGAAACTATTGTGTAGTAAATTTCACTGAAGTAAACAGATAGACCTATCTGAAGCAACAACAGAACAATTTCTATGCAACAAAAATGTGAAAGAGATTTAGAGATATAAGAGATCTACCTCTTTATAGAGGTATGCAATTTGTAGTAGCAGACGAATACATGGCTCGTGTCAAGCATTTGGAATAAAATCCCACAGTATATATATACTGTACAGTATATATAGCAATGCTATATTTTGGGGGATTACATTGTGATTCATTTAAAATTTAGGAATTTCAGTTTCTCTGTGGGGGGATTATATATATATTATTTGGTCAAACCGTATACATTAATGCATATCAATTGTGGTAATAACAGTGACAATGTCCTCAAAAGTTCTGACCATTGGACTGAAGTCAGTAAAATTAAACACATTAGCTAAAACCATTACATAATTCTTCAGAAATATAAATAATAAAACATAAATTAATAATTCCTTCCGGTTGTTGACCATTAAAAACAGGCCTCCCACCACTTAAATCCTAATCTGACCCAAGTTCTTCTATTAAAGGTTTCAAATCCGACACAGTACTTACTACAGAAAGTGTTGGTCTTGGTGGTGCAGGGGTGACCTGTGTAATGGTGAGGCTGCTTGTTACTTTGCTTGATGCTTGTTTACTAATCGTGGCATGACGCGGTGAGCGTAGCACAGTACCTGTAGAAAGTTCTTTGCCTCCATTTGCAATATTGTCAGCTCTGACCATGACCATAGAACTGTTGTTTTCAAAAGGCTTTTTGACTTGTGAGCCTAAGTGAATGTGAATCTTATTGTCCTCAGTGGTAATGATATTAGCAGTTGTGTTACACTTTTTAATTGGTGCGGGCACCATCCGTTTTTCAGGAGTCACTTTAAATACTGCCCTCTCTGTAATCATTCCCTGAGACTCTGGGGAGCTAGATGTATGTGCCAAGCTAGAATTGCTGACTGGTATAAGGGATATGGGTGATGTTGGTCTGTTAATAGATGAGATCTTGATGCTTTCAGGGGACTTTGCTCTTGAGATAGCTGTGATGGTCAGTGGAGATTTTGCCCTCTCTTGACATTTTAGCTCTTTTGCATTTGGTGAAACAGCAGTGGAAGGAATGATTGTTATTTGTGGCTTTTGAGCACCACATGAGGGAGTGGGTATTGGAGGAGTGCTGCTGATCTCTAGTGTTGTCCTGCTGTTCTGGTGGTCAGGAGTCAGTCGAATGTGTAATGGTTGGCCTTGCTTTTGGGTCATTTTAATTTCAGAATGTGTAATTTCCTCAGTGATATGCAGAGGCTTTTGTGAAGCATGATTTTCTTTTTTCTTCATCCAAGGTATTGAAGATTTCTTTAATGTAAGGTCATTTGCTGGTGGGGGATAGAGCTCCCTGACTGATGGCCTTTCAGGAGGTTTGTTAAGGCTCCTCTGTCGAAGGCTGTTCATTATGTGATTCTCTTCTTGGACAGACTTTTTGATAAACACTGCAGGTGTGTCATCATCATCATCCCCTGTCTCAGTTTCACCAATGTCAGTCTGCACACCTGTTGATGTCATTGGAACATCAATCATTCTTCTACCGTTGCTATTTGGTCTTAATGCACGACTGTAGCGCTTGGTAATCTCCAGTTCCTTAGTAAGATTAAGAACTTCATTGCTCATACTCTTTCTCTTGTCCTCCTGCTCAAGAAACTTTTGCTGTAGAACAGAGTATTTTACTTGTATTTGTGAAAGCTGGTCCTCCTTGTTCATAAGCTCATGAATCTTTTCCTTGAGAGCTTGAACATCTGCTTGCAGGTCTTTGTTTTTGGTTTCTTCCAACTTGCACCGTCTCCTTAACTCCAATTCTTGACCAACTGTCTCTTCTCTCTCTAGTACCTTATTCAAAGCTATCTTATTCCTCATTTCCTCTACCTGCTTTGAAAGGGAGTTTGCCCTTTCTTGCTCACTTTTGAACTTTTTCTCCAACATATCATACTCATCCTCTGTCTTGATCAGATCTCCCTCGACAACCTCAAGCTGTTTAAGACGTTTCCTTAATATTTCGATTTCCCTAGTCAGTTCTACAATTTTCTCATCGTTTGTCCTGGAATTTGAAAGGTTGCCAACGTCTTTGTTTAGCACCTGATTTGTAGACCCCTTGCCTTCTTCTTTCACCTCATCACTGATGTGTTTTATCATACAAACCTTGGAACTCAATCCTTTATATCTCTCTTTCGCAGTACTAAGATTTTCCTTCAGTTCATTTTTCTCTTTGACCAAGGTAGTTATTTTTTCCTCCATCTCTGATTTCAATTTTAGAAGCCTTTTACTTTCCTCTATCAATCTCTCAGTAACTACCATAACCTTCTCCTGTTCTGCTTTAAACAATTTCTCCAGTTCCTCTCTTTTCTTTTCCTCAGATTTTATTCTCTCTGCCATATCCTTATGCTCACTGACCATCATCACGGTGACAGACTTGAGCTTTATTAACTCCTCTTTCAGGAGCAGCTCTGTCTTTTCCAGTTTCAGTTCAGATGATTCCACCTCTTTCATGTGAATTTTAACTGTCACCAGCTCATCTTCCAGTTCTTTTGTCAGGCCCTTTTCTTTAGCCAGTGCACCTTGCAGCGTAGCACATTCAGTCCTGCCCATGTTGAATGCTGCCTCTAGTTTCTGCAACTCCATCATCCTCTTTTGCAATTTTTCTACCTCCAACTTTAACTCCTTGTTGTTTATCTCCTCAACTTGTAGTTTCCTTTTTAGCTCACTGCATTTATTCTCGGTTTTAGTGAGCTCTTCATCCTTTCCCTCCATCTCCAAGACTATCTTTTGCAAGTTCTCTAACTGTGCCATCAAGCTCGATTTGCCACACTGACCCTTGCTGATTTTGTCTCTCAGCTCCTGCAGCTCCTCTGCTGATTTCTGGAGAATTGCATTTGTCTCTTCTAGCTCCTCAATTTTCTGAGACAGTGTTGCTTGTTTCTGGCACATCTGCTGGTACTGACTCTCTTGGCTTGCAAGTTTAGCTGTCATCTCATCATACTGTTGTGCAAAGTTTGAATTCTTGACCTCAAACTCAACCTCAAGGTTCATAAGCTTCTGTTTGTCTTCTTTTGCATGGATCTCAAATTCACGTAGCTTCTGCTCTTTCTCCTGGAGTTTTTTGAGAAGATCTTGAATTTGCTGGCTTTGCTGGTCAATTTGCTCCAGTTGAAGTTGTTGTTCATCAACCAGCATAAGTGCAAAAGATTTTACCTTGTTCAGCTCTCCACGAACCTTTTCCAGTTGCTTTGAGTGTTCCTTTTCTTTTCGTAGTTGATAGGCTTTTTCCTGTTTTAAAAGCTGCTTCAGTCTGAAACAGAGCAACAATGCACACATATAAACAAGGGAAAACAGTCATCAAAAAGTCTGTACATACTATGAAAGTCTTATATGTTGAGACTCGCAACCAATTTTATTCCTGGAGTAGTTATTATTCTTTGGGTTGATTTTTTTTTTTCATGTACAAGTGCTACTTAGGGTTGAATGGAACCCACTAGAGACTCAAACCAGCACAAATAGGCAGCTTTGCCAGACAAAAGCACTTCTACCCTTTCCCTCTTTCACTCCTGCCACCGTGACTAAAAATCCAAAATGCAAGTGAATATTTAAATAAGCACACAAGCTTGGCTGTGAACACTATTCTCTGGTTCTCACACTGTCTTTCCATGAGATTTTCCTAGACTGTATCTAATCATCATTCCACTGAAATAAAATTTATAAAATCTGTTTTTGTACCATGCTCAAAATTCACTAGTTATGAAAAGACGGTATAGGCGTAGCAGTGGATTTTACTCATATCTAAGTTTAATAAACTAACCTTAATCCACATATGTCTTAAAATACTAAGTAAATGGCAAATAACTTCGGCTTGTTAAGACTTACCATCTAGTTTCAATGTTTCCAAGACATATCCATGCTCCTAATGATGTAACTAACATGCATCTAGGGTTTGAGGCCATCAGCCAGACATGTGGGGAAATGTCTGTGACATTCCACATGCGCTATCATGACTATGATAAAGGGAAATTTGTTAAAAACTCCTCCTGACCAATCTGGCTAATGATGTCACGCTGCCCATATATGGCGTAGCCCAAAGACTCTCTGCAGTGAAATAACTTGCGGTGGACACTGATGGAATGGGATTTCAGCTTTTCTTGCTAATCTATTTACTTATTCTTTTTTCTTTAAAAAAAAAATCACTTGAAAAACATCCCTTGGTACTGCAAATGACAACGTGCTAGAACTGCTCTACCCTGTTTGCATGTCAGCATCCAAATTTATTTTTGTTTAAGAAAGGAGAGAAATGCAAATTGCATTCAAACTACTGTACATGGGCAGGGAATGAATTCAGCACAGGGTGTAAATTCGCAGTGACCTTATTCATGCTTAGACCATTTGCACCACATTTCCTGTGCTTAGGATACAGTATTTATGATGATTGCTACTAACTTAATATCATTGTTACAGTTACAGTACCTTTTATTTTTGTATTTTTTGGTTTTGCAATACAATAAAAACCCTACAAAGATTGTAAAGCAAAAACACTGATACCCAAATCCGAAGTTTATCTTCTTCTCTTCATAACCGAGTTGATTGCTTTCACATGGTACAAAAACAGGTGCTAAATGTAGGAGCTAAAAAAATATTTTCCTTGAGCATATGTTGGATTTCTGGGAGGAGTTCATGAATGTATGTGAGTGCTGGCATGAGTCTGTTGTCAGTTGGTTGTGCCGGGTCCTACATTAAATCAAATTTCTGAAGCATGATGTTGATGGGAGCCTTTTAAGGCTTTGCATGAAAGAAATTAAGGCACTATCAAAGCTTGCCCAGGAAATCAGTCTAATATAGAATGTACCCACGGATTGAAAATTAAACAACCACTACCGTAAATGCTTTCTTTGATTAAGCTCTTTTTATTCTTGCTTGAGTGTGTCACAGGTACCCAATAACCTGCACTGAGTAGTGCGATATGACGCACTTGAGTTCTCTCCAATTTGGTGGCTGCATGAGGCGAACCAAAAGTTACAGCCCTATCTAACCTCTTACCTTTCTCTCTCTTGTTCCAGCAGGTTGGTGAAATCGTCACTCTTGTTCATGTAGTCTACGTGCTTGTGTTTCTCCACATCCAGCTCATGAACAACACGGCGATGACATTTCTCAGCCAGTAATAACTGCTCCAGCATTCGTCGATATGCCTCTTTGTGCTTATTCTGAAGCCTGTCCAACTGAGTGACATGGCAATACAGCACACATTAATTTCACATAAATAATCAGCAAAAATAAACCTTTGCTTCCCGGCAGCCGATTTTTTTATTTATTATTATTTTGTTAATATTTTGTGGGTCCAACTTATAGAAGCATAACTAATGTGTATATACGGTACTGAATACATTACATACCTCTGCCATGGGCTTTTCATACACATCTTCATGGAGTGTGTGGTTTTTGATGAGAAGTCCATCTCTCTGCAGGGCTTTCAGGGGTGTGGTTGGACATGCTGAGCTGTAATAAGACTCAAGCCTTCCTGGGCAGCCAAGGCCAGACTTGAGCACTCTGATCACATCCTCTAAAGCCTGGCGAAGGAATTGGCATAAAGGTAAGTACTTTCACTGCTTGTCTTAGAACACAAATAACCCATCAAGCAACCTGTAAACTTAAAGATCTCAGAATAATTTAATCTGATGAACCCTATGAGTCATGGTAATGTTAGAAACGAAGAGAACAATAACTTAAGTGGCACTAGGTGGAGCTGTTGGTATTGAAATGTCTTGTAATAGCAGGAACCAATAGACAAGTAGATACTGTAGACAGACAGACAGACAGACTATATAGGTAAAGGTATGTTGACATGTACCCGTCACAGCCATTTTGTGAGGCTTCCCCAAACTCTTGCCTATAAGGAAGCTCTAAGTTGTCTAGACATTGTATGCTGTAGTCTAGACTTTGTATGCTGAAATACTTCGACTATAAGAGGCCCAAACATATAAAAGCATGACAATGCCCCATTATAAGAGGTCCATAAAGAAATGGTTTGCCAAGGTTGGAATGGAAGTACTTGAGTAGCCTGCACAAAGCACTGGTGATCTCAACCCCCTCTGAACAACTTTAGGAACAAGAAGGGTCATTACTTGCCATGCTTTCTCAACCGACTTCTTGCCTGACCTTGCTAATGTTCTTGTGGCTCTATAGTCAAGACAAGTGGTGGTTATCATACCAGTAAAGGATATATCTCTATCATACACTGGGCTGTTTACCAAGCACATATGGATGTGATTGGTCAGGTGTCCACACTCGCACTCACTCTCTCATCGTCTATACAGCTTAATTCTGCAATTAGGGCCTGGAGCCTATCCCTGGAGACGTAGAGCACGATGCGGGTTACACCGTGGACAGGGTGCCAATCCCTTGCAGGGCACACACATACAGTACAAACTCATTCACACACAATAGGGAATTTGAAAATGCCAATTAACCTAACCTTCTTGTCTTTAGACTGTGGGATGAAACCAGAGTACCCGGAGGAAACCCACCAAGCACAGGGAGCACATGCAAACTCCATGTCCACAAAATTTTGCAATATTGCTCAGATAGATGCATTTAAGGCACTTGTACAGTAAGTGCAGTGCTTAGATGTTTAATGAAAAAGGCTGATCAAATCAATTAGAACAAATACACCAATGTACAAAAGCAGAACAGAAAACATTGTTTGCTCAATAAGTGATGGGCGAAGACCATGAGCTGCATAAAAAGAAATGCAAGAAAAATATATATCATTCCACTGCTACAGATATATTTATATATATATATTCAGCCAGTTTAAGGTTACTGCGGCTTCAACATTCTGCTACTTTGCCTCTTATTGAACTGAGCTATAACTAAAATGTCACAAGGTGTTAATGGCTATCTGTCAGAACCCAAGGCCAAGCTGGCTGACACAGTGTCTAAAACTGACTTGGACTGGCATCAATACACATAAGAGGGGGGTCAGACTGAAAATGCAATTAACCTCTTACAGAGGGTTTTTTCAGTGTTTTGAAAGGAATAATGCGTTGTTCACCGTTCAAGGTTAAATGTATTCAGTTATTTTACATGTAAGCTTTTTTAGGGCACTGTGCATTGCAGTGTTATCTATTTAATATAGATGTTTTGAGTGCACCTGATTGATTCACCTCCTGTTTCATGTATTTGGATAGTGCTGAAAGTTTTTTTTCCACATTTGAATAAATGTTTGAATTATATTTTCAAATATATATAAACACAAATACAGTACAAACACTGCACAGTCAGGGAAAAAAATTAACAGCAAATTAAACAGGCAACACATCATTATATTCAAAGCAAAATGTTTACATATCACTTCAGAGATATTATGTGTACTGTACTGTATATATAAAATCCCAAAGGCAATGCGGCAGTTGGAATTAGGTCATTTTCAACCTCTGAGCATTCAACAGACAAAGTGGGAACTAAATTCCAGCTCCGGTGAGTTAATTCCAGCGTTAATTCTAGCTACTGTAACCCTAGGCAGCTAACGCAGGTGAATAAGTTGTTTTTTTCTTCCCACGATGAACTGTATAGTCAGGGTTTCAGATTTAAGAAACGCACACATCTCTCTGTTGATAAATCGTAGATATGTAATAAGATAATACTTGTACAGTATAACTTATTTAAAGATAAGTAGCGGTTATGTTTGTGGTTTATTACGTTTATGGGCTGTGTCATTTCTAAATTGCATTATGTGATAACCTTTCAAAATCTGAATTGACAATTTTTGCAATTTTAAATACAATTGGTTGTAATTGTATTTATTTTTTTCATTTTTGGCTATATTGTCCAGCACCACAAATAGTTACAGATAAACTGTTTGTAGATTATGAAAAACCTTACCTGGATCTCACCCTCCATGATTCCCAGCAGCTTCAGAAGGTCATCTTTGGACAGATCCTTCAGGCCTAATCTTTGATTGTCTTTCATTGTGGATTTATCCTCATTTTCTGATGTAAGCATCTCCTCCTTTTCCTTCTGTTGAACTTTAGCCTTGATACTCTTTTCAGTGACCTGCACTTTCATATCCTCCTCTTGCTCTTCTCTGAGCTCGTGAATTGCGTGAGGGACAACAAGAACTCCATTTGCTGGGCTTTCTATTCCATCACCTTTGGACCTCATGCTGTCTCTATAATTGTCACAGACCACAATTTTGTTCACTAGTTCATGCAATAAAAATTAACATTGTTAATAAAATTTGAGTGTATGTATAGGACACAATGATATACAGCATGCTTTACTGACTAACCTATAATGGAGAAAACTATTACATTGTGCAATGTAGGATGAAAACCAGAAATGTTTTCTATGTACAAAGTATTATTATATCATATTACAAGTATTTATGAAGGAAAATGTTTAATTTCTGCAAATAACACTTTATAGTCATATCTCATTCAGAGGGTTTACACTTTTCTTGGCTGCTAGGTAAAAAAAAAAATATCTTTGTACATCTGCAGAATGAATTAATTTAATGGTGCTTTCCAATCTGGAAAATACTTGTTGGGTTAAGAAACACATCTAAAAACAAAACTAGAGTATAAAAACGATTTCTAGTGTTTTAGGAATGCCATTACGAGCAGTAATTACCAGAAGTCCAAAAGTCCAAAGGAAACATTAGGAAACCCAAAAGCACTATTAGAAGCAAGCGGAATAAAATCCACATATGTTGTTCTTCTTTTGCCTGCTCCTGTTAGAGGTCGCATAGTGGATTGTCCAATTCACATATTTTATTTGGCATAGGTTTTTATCCTAGATGATCTTCCTGACACAGCTATCCTCACTTTATCCAGACTTGGGACCAGTACTAAAAGTGCACAGACTTGTTTTCCATGGGTCCCCAGTCTTCTGAGCGAAAAAACTGAAATACACACACTGCAGTAAAAGGTCAAATAAGATCCATTTGATTTTATTTGAATTAGATTTTTTCTTTACCCTTAATGTCTTTAAATAAACATTTGCACAACTTTTTAATTTGTGATAAATAACAGGAAAGAATCCAGTTTCATAATTTAATGATATAATAATAACAAACTTAGCGCTATAATGCAGGTCTGCTGTGTGCTGTATTTATAAAGACATACAGTATACTGTAGGTTTATCTGATCACAGTCCTCTCATGTGTTAATTCACTAAGTGTTAATTCCTGAACATGATGCTGACAGAGTACTGTATATTGTAAAGCGATACACACTGAATTGCATACCAATTACTCAATTTCAAATAAGAATAAATACAGATGGACAAAGCAATGTTCTTCATGGCTTTCAGGGTTTTACATTGTCTTTCAGTTGGGTCATAATATTTGTTTGTAGTAAATCCTTTGGGAGTATGTGAGAGGAACTGTGGCCAACAATGACATGCAGTTTAGCTACCAAAAAAGGAATCGGCAACATGTTGAAACTTCAGAATGTTTAAATGCATTGGGCGGAATGCTAAAACTTAAAAGCATAGTTCAGACTTTCATTAAGCCCATTCAAACATAGGAGGCTGAGAAAATATCGGAAGAACAAAAGTTTCTTGAAATGAGCTGATAAAAAAGGAATTCAATACAGTTTTTAACCAACATTTCTTATCTATGTCAGTTCCACATGTTCCAGGTGTTGCCTGGCAGGGGTAAAGGCCATCTGACAGAAGTTAGTTAAAGGTGATAAGATACAGCTTTTTGAAGTGCCAGAATTTTTTTTCTAAAACTAAAAGAAACCTTATGTCCAGCTAAATGACTAGAAGCACTCTGGGACAGATTAAGTTAAGTTATTATAAGTTAATATTAGAATTAAAAAACCTGAAATAAAAATTCAGTATTAGCAATAAAAAAGTATTAGCAATAAAAGAAAGATGTAAATACTGTTCAAAATGTAAATGCTATAGATACAAATGCATTATGACATCCAAAGAAGGTTTTCTTTGGGTACATGCAATCTGGACTTCATACAGTACAATTGCAGATAAGAATGTACAGTATATGACAATTGGAGAGTGGTGCATCAGGGCTCTAGGTTGTTAGTTTTGGGATCTGGGGATCCAGGTTTTAACCCCGTTCTCAGTGGGTTGCCACACCCCATACAACCCAGCCACTGCATGCAGTGCCAGTCCCAAGCCCAGGTATAATGGGAGAGTTGCATCAGAAGTACAACCTGTGCCATTGGTTATGTGCGGATTCCATGGTCCACTGTGGAAAGCTCTTGACGGCAGAAATTTAATAGGACGTTGCTTCCACTATCTGGGGTTTTAATGGAATATATATATATATATATATATATATATATATATATATATATATATATATATATATATATATATATACACACATACTCAGCAAAAAAAAGAAACGCCCTCTGACTCTCAACTGTTTTTACTTTCAGTAAACTTAATGTGTAAATATTTGTATGGACACTAAAAGAGTCAACACCACAAGACATAAACTAAAAATGTTTCACAATGGGTCCCTGAATGAAGGGAGGCTCAAAATCAAAAGTACCAGTCAGTATCTGGTGTGGCCACCAGCTGCTTGACGTACTGCAGTGCATCTCCTCCTCATGGACTGGACCAGATTTGTCAGTTCTTGCTGTGAGATGGAGGGATTGTGTGTTCCTGGTGTGACTCGGGCAGTTGTTGTGGCCATCCTGTACCTGTCACGCAGGTGTAATATTCGGATGTACCCATCCTGTGCAGGTGATGCTACACGTGGTCTTCCACTGCGAGGATCAGCTGTCCTTCCTGTCTCCCTGTAGCGCTGTCTTAGGCGTCTCACAGTGCGGACATGGCAATTTCTTGCCACATCAGCAGTCCTCATGCCTCCCTGCAGCATGCCTAATGCACGTTCGCGCAGATGAGCAGGGACCCTGGGCATCTTTCTTTGGGTGTTTTTCACAGTCGGTAGACAAGTCTCTTTAGTGTCCTGCGTTTTTAGAACTGTGACCTTAAATGCCTACTTTCTGTAAACTGTTAAGGTCTTAATGACCATTCCACAGGTGCATGTTAATTAATTGGTTATGGTTAACTGAACATGCATGGAAAACATTGTTTAAACCCTTTACAATGAAGATTTGTAAAGTTATTTGGATTTTTACAACATTTTTGTTGAAATACACAGTCTCTTTTTTTGCTGAGTATATATATATATATCAAGTGGCTAAGGCTCTAGGTTGTGGAAGAAAATTGTGTATGAGAATCATAAAATATAGGTGCCGAATTATATGAGATGCTCTTTGTATGATTTTAACCAATGTATATTTTATATTATAGGAACCAGTGTTTCAACATGTCTGCCAAATAAACACACAGCCATTCTAGATGTTGCTGAAGAATATATATATATATGCTGTACATATATATGGGTGTGTGTGTGTGTGTGTCTGTGTATATATACACCATTAAAACACCTTACAGTGGAAGCAATGTCCTATTACTGTAAATTATTAACATATGCCATATTAAATTACGCTTGAACAGTTTCAAACAGCAACAACATAATCATATAATTACATGCCAATACAAAACTCTTATCCATGTTCCCAGGATAAAACATCTTAGTTACCTCATCAAATTCTTAATACCAAATGCAGTGAGCCAGATAAACTCTGTCCACAGAATACCACTTTAGAGGAGGTGCTAAGTAACCACTGGGAGCCTGATGAAATGCTGTTGGAATTTTTATTGTTACTCTACTTCATACATTGAGGTGTATGTTTCTGTCTTATGGCCAGAGAAAACTGGCCAGACATGTCTAAAAAAAAATGAAGTGTTTATTCAGTAAGGGTGTATCGAATGTCTGAAACAACCACAAGGTTAGGTCAACCAGCCGATTCACAAACCTATGTTTAAGTGTACCAACATGCTCTGGTGGAGGACTCGTTTCATACGCAATAGCGACTTTAATTGGATGTTTTTCACAGTTTCTAAATATCTACTGTACACCATCCCAAATAAAGCCTTTAAGTCTTCCAAGGCCTTTAAGGGATTTAACTATAACAGACAGCATAGAATACTGTATATAGCCCGTTTTCTTGAATATGAAAGTATATGTGTGAGTTAGTTTTATCATATGCAGTAACAAGGTACAGTACAACTTACAATAATTTCATTTTTATTTATTTTTTTAAGTTCTTATAAATAACAAAAGGTCATCATTAAAAGGGCTGTTTGTTTCCAGAGTGCTGTTTCGAAGCATATTCATTGGAAGCTGAATCGAAGATAAAAGCAGAGGAGGAAAAGATGCAAAAGCAGCAGCGATGACCACAGCCTTAAGAAAATGGTCAAGGAAAGTCAATTCAAGGACTTGGGACAGTTTGGCGTGAGGCTGGAGTCTTTGCAGGAGGAAGAGTTGTCAGGCACAGAAGTCCAGTGTGAAGTTTCCACAGACTGTGATGATTTGAGATGCCATGTCATCTGCTGTGGATGGTCCACTGTGTTTTATTAAGTATGAAGTCAACACACCAGGAGATTTTAGAGCACTTTATGCTTATGTCTGCCTACACGCTTTATGGAAATGATGATTTCCTTCTTCAGCACGAGTTAGCACCTGATCCATGCCTTGGCACATCATCCTAAAGGAGCCATGACCAAGTATTGAGTGCATAAATTAGCATGTATTTTTTCTAATGGATCAAATGTGTCTGCTTGTCTATGTTCGTGAAATTATTCCTTGTATTGCAGAGCAGGATGTTTTACAAGCCACATGATTACTAAATAATAATGAAAGCTAAAAATAAAATTACCATCTCAATTGGTTATTTCTTATTTTTCTCATGTTTAATTGAAAGTGATAGAGTATGCTGCCTAAAACATAATGTTGATGCAAGACCAAGCTCTATATTATGTGCATATGAAAAGCATAATTTAAATACAATGATTATTAATGATTATTAGGTTTTTCATATATAGTACATTGTTAAAAAAATAAATAAAATGAACTGATGAGTGTTTGCTTTCTTACAGTTTCCAAATTTGAAGACAGCATTGCTCTATTTTAATTTGGCATCTAAAGTCAGATAACTACAAGACCCGGCTGCTGCAAGCAGATGTCCAAATTCCACATTCCTGTGCTGCCACTGAAGAAATCAAAGCTTTCAGTGGATGAAATAAGTCTAAATAAAGTCCTGGTAAATTGGAAATAGCATGGTTCTAGAAAGTGGGTCAAAGTTTCATATGGTTCTCAGGGACAATTTTATTAACATTTAAATGAGAGAGAAAAAAAAGCAATACAATGCAACTATCCCTGTGAGCACAACTAAAACTGTTATAATAATATCCAGGTGAAAACCTTAAGGAATTACAACTAATCACAACAGTGACATGCTGTAGGCAGATTTCTTAAACTAAAGTAATAGTAAAGAAGGTACAGTAAGAACAACCTGAATGCAGCATGTTACACAAAGGACACATGAACTACACTGCAGTGATCTCCATTCCTACACCACCAAAACGCATCTACTACACAATTAGCCCAGAAATATATGCCACAAACAAATTTCTAACTCCTTAACACACAAATAGAAAACGTGTGGCAGTAAATGAGCCCATTATCTTTGGAGGAAGAACCACAAAAGACATATTTCAGTGAACTAGTCACATGGTGACCTTAGTGTATCTAAATAAGGACCTGGTAAATTACAGCAGTATGGTTCATGACATGATGTTTACTACTACAGATCATTAATGTGAAACAGAGCTGAAAGTTTAAGGACACTGCAGTCTTTAAAAAGATATTAACTAATCTTAAAACTGTTTGAGTAATCTATAGTTGTGGACATACAGTACAGTCATACAGTCTTCTTGAACATCAGCAATCTTCTGACAAAATTCTGGTTGGATATTTCACAACTCTTCTGGGCAGAATTGGTAGTTGTCTAATAAATGAGTTTGGTTTTCTGGCACCGACTGAGTTTTAAGCACGGTCCACAAACTTTTGAAAGGGTTGAGTCTCCAGCAGCTTAAATTTAGTCTGCTTTATCTATTCCACAGGCAGATTTGATGTGTTTGGGGAATCACTCAATTTTGTTCAAGTTTCAACAGACTACAGTAGCTAATGATTTGAGGTTATGCTAAAGAATTCTGAGGTAGCCCTTCTTCATTATTCATCCAATGGTACAGTGTTCTTGGTGTTGAAACCCTCATCTTTACTCCTTCAAAAATACATCTGGTCAAAATGTGGTCAGCTGCAAACTTTAGTCAAGCTTAAAGATGTCATTTTTGGAGCAGGGGTTTCTAACTTGGATATCAGCCTTTCGTTCCATGGCAATGTAAATCTCACTCGAGCGTGAACAGGGACACTGGTGTTCCAGCAGCTTCCAGTTCATGACAGACTTGTGCCTTGGCAGTTCCCGAGCACAAATCACTTTGCTTTCAGCTGAGGGTGACAGTTTGGATCTTCTTCCAGACTTTGGCAAAGTGGCTAAACCTTCCAATAACTTGCTTTTACATACTATTGTTTGAACTGAATTTGGAATCTGCAGTTGTTTCGCAATGGCTCTAAGAGACATTCCTAACTTCCTGTACTATCCCCTTTTTCAAATCTACACTGAGCTGCTTGGATTTTTCCATGATACTGTGTTGGTCAGTTAATTTAGTCTTGTCAAACGAACAATTTTTATGTGAGTGAGTGTAAACTTCTTATGGCAACTGTATATTCATGAACTTATGTTAATAAGTTCTCTTAGTGGTTAACAATCACATATTAATTATTTAGAAGGTTTTCTTTTATTGACTAGGAACAAGGTCATGCCTAGCCACCTGTGAGAAAGAGGTTGTGTGTAGTTTTTAGCAGTTACTTCTGCTCACTCTGATATTATTGCTCAGTACTAATAAGTTACCTGTAATTAATTTATAACTGTATGGACAGTTTGGACTGTACCCAATTAATACTGTAGCATACAGTGATGTGCTTATTTTTATATTAGACATCAGTCATTCCTGTAACTCTGTACTGTGTATTACTGACATGACTATCTCAGACGTAATATCACTTTTCGTACAGGGTTTCACCCTACAGTGTTTTCTTCAGAACTTGTAATTATAGCTCACCGAAGTAAGCATGAAGGCAGTGGATATATAACACTTTCTTGCCCCTTGACCACAAATTTTATACATACGCCTTATGCCAAAAGCACTCAATATGAGATGGTGTGTAGCTGTGTTCGCATTTTAAATGTGTCAAATAGGTTTTAAGTCATGCAGCAGTTAAAAATTTGAACACAAAATGTACAAAATTACATCATTACTCCACTATTTAATCACCTAACATTCCCTACACTCCTGAGAAGCATGCTCTAGCAGAATGCTCTAAATCACTTGTAAAATGAAACCCTGCCACTTTTGCTTCTTTGGTTACATGACATCATATCAGGGTACTTTATAAGGCAGTGGGTGGAGTTCAAGAAAGAAGTAAAGATCAAGCTGTATTATTAATAGAAACTACAAATGACACCAAGTCAACCATCCCCAAGCATGTCCAACTGCATATGTTCTAGATATCTCTAAAATTTCAAGAACCAATCTAACTCAAATATACAGTAAGGGCACAGAACACCCTTTTTTAAAGGATTTTTAAAATAATTGCACATATGGGTAAATTTATGTGCAATTTGTCTTAGTAGCACCTGGAGAAAAAAAACTCAGGGTCTCATTGGTGAGACTGTTTGACTGTTCAATGTTCTTTCACTGAATATAAAGTCAATATTTTCATATGCATACTGCATATTATTTTGTTCAACCCCTGATTCTGCACATGCCTTTGCAAAAGTTTCTACTCCAAAGAAAAAAGGAACCTAAATCTAAAGCCGACTGAAAACATTCCAGCAGGTTCAACCTAACATGTGATAATACATAGAAAGTTGACCTCCGTTGACAAAATGTGCAACCACCCGATTCCGAACTGCCTGCATTCAGGGGAAATATTATGGTCAGGAGGAGGAAATCATAAATTGACAGACTAATAAGACAAACGACCCGCGGTGGGTGCAACAGACTCTATAGCTCAAAGGCCTGGTTAAAAATCTGACCTACTTCAGTGGTTTAATTTTCATAGACAAGAAGCATAGTCAGGTGTTTCCTGAAAAAACACCAAAAAGGCCGTTTTATACACCAGAGAATCACTGTTTTTTTATCTGCTGTTTTAGATTGTTTCTTGATCAGGAGTAATGACTAAGCAGGTGCAGCATTCAGGTGAGAATAGACTATACAGGGTTTTTTTTGACCGGTGAGATAATGTTTAGTGAATTAAACATGTAAACCTTTCTTTGTCTATTCAGTATACCTTCATATAAACTGTTACAGAGATCACATTAGCAAAATCACATTGTGATGAAACCATAGGCAGCTTCATATGAACCAGGTGTAAGTGACAACAGTTGCTGAGTAAGATGAGATAGGACTCTAAGGACTCTGGCACAACACACACGGACTTTGAATATCAATATTGCTGCATTCCTAGCCACACTTCCTAGTGGCCCCATTCTTCTAGATACAGTGTCAAAGGACTAACAGTTTTACATTCATGCCTGCAGATTGTAAATACAATGAGGGAGAATGTGGTAAGCTGCGTGAACACCACGATCCACAAAAAATGATCAAGTTCTTAGCAATTACAGTAAGTCACTGTTTTGAGATGCCCATGCTCAGGATGTACTTCATGATCCTGTTTTTGAGATCAAACCTTTAAAGAGAACATTGATTAATACATAAAGAGATTATTTTATGTATTAATCAATATTCTCTTGAATGTTGTCATACTCACAAGGTAAAATAGAGTAATGATCTCACAAGCCAGCTATTTCTGTCAGATCTTATTGTTGAAAGAGCAGGGACCTTAGAGATGATGTAGAAACACAGATAAGTGGGAATAGAGAAAACAGTAAGATCTACTTTTGAAAAATATTCCTTTCATGAAAAAGGAGGATAGAAAAAGTGGGAAAAAACACAAATTCTCAATTACTTTAGACTGACTTTGACTAGATGACTGTACTGCTTATAATAAAATTGTGAAAGCAAACTCAAATACTTAAACTTTTAATACAAGGAAGCTTGTTTCGATTTATGAATAATAATAATAATAATAATAAATATGACACACTTACCTGTAATTATCCCGGAAATAGAAGCGAGAATAATCAGTATATCCTTTGTTAAACAAATTCCTCTTATCATTAGCATTCCTTGAGAACAACTACCAACATTAGAAAGCAGTTCCACAGTAGTGTCTCCCCATGCTTTTTCTCTCTTTCTCTCTCTCTCACTGTATGTCTCTTGTGTCCAATGAAACTGTAATGTTACACACCCTCATGCAGGTGTCTAAATCATCTCTATCTCTCCTCTCAAGCCACGGGCTTGTCACTGAAGAAGCTGCTACGAAAATGGAATTGATCCCTTTTCTTCATGAGTCTTTGTGAGGGAGATTGGATAAAAAGTAAAAGGGAACAAAAAAAGTGTGTCCTTCAAGAAACCCAATTAACCTAATTCCAACCACAGAGGTTCTTCAGTTTAAGATGCCACTTTGTCAGAAGTCCAACAACTGTGCACACCCCCAGTCCGATTGTTCCCTTACAGTGAGAACTTGTAGGCTGTGCTGATCTCCTAAGCTATATTTAACCAGGTCTCTTTCACTTATAGCCCTTAACATGTGTGTGAGTCTGGGGGCAGGACATGACAGCTGAGCCTTGCCATACTCACATCAAGGAATGTCCACTTTTGTCACCACACCCACAGGTCATTCAGGACCTACTGTATGGTAATCTGGTCACAGCCTTGTTTTTAAACTCAGACAAAGGATAGCAATACTTACAGATTAAATTACATTTCAACTAGTACTTAAATTCAAACTAAAGAAATTTAAATCTATCATAACCTAAAACAACATGAACCCCCAATCCACTTACCCTAGTCTTTACCATGTATGCTTGAGTTTTTCTTCCTGCATACTGGCTCTGTTTTTATATCTACTTTGCTGGAAAAAATAACAGCTACTACGTTCAAGCTGAATGTGTATCCACTCCCTGTTGCTTTCCTGTGTTTCATCACCGCACCCATAAAAAAATTTATCTATCCCACACTCTTTTCTAGAGCTTTGGGTTAACACATTTCCCCCAGGTTATAGTTGATGCTAAGGGTAATTTCCACTAATAATCTAACAGAAAACCCATTTATTGTTGCTGATCCTTTTAAATTTGTTTAACTTTTTCTTTTAACATCAATCTAATTGCATTTACTCTATCATATGCCATTACACAAATAAGCAACACTGTGTCAAAAGCTAGAAGTTAGGCTGCACACAATATTTCCAAGGACACTGGAAGGAAAGGGGAAAAGGACTGGGGGGGGGGGGTCAAATCACTCTGAATTTGTATCTTTTAAAAATCACTGTAATTTAAAAAGCATGTCACTATCCCTCCCTATCCATGAGAATTCTGGTACTTAGGGAATAATGTGTTTCAGTTTGGGATTCAGATTATGCATTACAGCATCTGAAGTAAGGGGGGAAAATATGAACAGACTATTGCAGAAAAACAATCAATGTTATGGTTGTGTGATAATGTAATATAATGTAATATAATAACAACACAGTATTCATTGTCAATAATTACATTTTTACTTACTAATAAATAACTTGTGCTTGACTGTTTAGAGTACTTATATAGTATTATATTATAAATATTATTTTGGAGCATCCATGAGGTAGTTCCTGATTTCACTTACATTACAGCAAAGTATGAACTGTTTCCTCACCAATTTGTCTTCTTTTCTCTCTTTAAGTTTCAGGAGTTCGGGGTCTCAACATTTCTGTACAAAGTAAGAGCTTGCAGAAGCTTGGTGCTTTCTGAAATTAATTTTGAAGAGCTCAGAGAAGCTCGTAACGATATACACATAGCCTTCAACCACTGAAGTGAGGAACCCCATGTAGGCGACCTCAAAAGGAGGAAGAAAGCCTCACAGCAAGCATTTGTAGGATTGCCCAAGACTGAAGGAATTTAAAATATTGACTTTAAAAGATCCTTTAAAACTAATTGTTAAAATCATGCAGAACCAGGCCAACAGCTTCAGGTAATGTTCACAAAGGAAACATGTGATTTAAGTAGTATTGACAGTGGCATAATTGTTGTTGCTAGACATACTGGTGTGTGACTTTCTGTACCTGTTGATCTCCTATGTTGTTCTCCCAGAGTTTAATTGCGCATGAAAGAAATATACTCTATACAACTGCAGTTAACAAGAAAAGAAGAACGGGCGACAGCAGAAGACTGGTTCCACTTCAGTCAGTCAAGGACAGGATAGGAAACTGAGGATGCACTGGGCACACCCTTAACAAAACTGCACATTTGGGATAAACATATCCCTGTCTGATAAATCTCAGTCTCTGCTGAGTCACACAGATGGTAGGATCAGAATTTGGCACCAACAGTATGAATCCATGCACACCTGCTTTGTGTCAAGAACCCAGACTGGTGGAGGTAGTAAAATAGTGTAGGGAATGTTTGCTTCTTACACTTTAGGTACAATAATACTGTACAAATCAATCATCGATCGAACGACTCTGCCTATCCGAGTATAGTTGTTAACTATGTCTATACCTTCATGACCACAATTTATTAAATTTTTAATGGCTACTGTACTTCCATTCATACAGTATCACAAAGCAAAATTAGTCTTACATTGTTATTAATAACAAGATAATGAGCTGAATCACTTTTACATGTTTACATCATGTGGAATTCGTCCATGAGGATGTTTTAAGAGCAAAATGAGGCCATATCCATTATTAATATAGTGTGTCTAAAAAAAATCTTAGGTGAGAGTAAATGGAAAAGGAGGGTGATATTATGTTTTATTTTTGTTTGTTTTCTTGTCTGTTCATTTTTGCTTACTCAATTGCTTTTCTTCCATAAATGTATAAGCAATAAGTCATTAAGTGGTCCAAGATCACCTGGGAGCCCTACAATTCTTTTAAATAAATATGCAAAAAAAACACACTAGTCTCATTTGGTGAAGATATTTTCTCTACAATGTAGTCACAGGAGCCCCCTTGTGGACTGAAATAAACAAGTAACGTCAGATGAGCTTAAGGAAGTGGCAACACACAAAAAAAACTGATGATGAATTTTGATCCAAAAACAACCATTATCAATAAATGTGAATGATTTGGATTTAGTCAATTTACCCTTTTGCTGCTTCTGGTTGTAATGTAAAATATATTGGCCAACTAGATAATGATTAAAGTGCACAGAAGTCCACAGCCTTCATTTGCCCCACATAACCTTAGAAAGAAATTATGAAATGGCTCATATTACAGTAACAAGGATTCAATTGCATGCTAGTTACTGTAACCTACTGTTTATACTGTATGTACATTCTGCTTTCTACTTCATGATTTACTTTCTTTTGCAGTAGCTTCCAGAAGAGTCCACCTGCTTTCAGCTCCGTATCCACATGGTTGTAGTGCAGCTACTGTATCTGGCAAGAAACTTCCAAATGGAAATGGTAAAAATGCATCATCCCATGCTACTTAGTCCTAATCCTGTGTGTTATTGTGTCATTAGATTGTATGTGTGAAAATTAAAATCACACTATCTGATGGCACAAAAGACTTTGCCTTTTGAAAAGGTTTCTTCTTGAAATTCTTCTTATTGCAGGAAGTTTCCTTTGCACTTTGTATTCTCTCATCTGTTCACTAGGGATAGATTAAAAATGTAAATGTAATATTTGGGTTTCTGAAATGATGTGTTACTGTCTTATTACTGTACAATTCTGAAAAAGCTGTACAAATGAAATAAAGGTGAATTAAACTGACTAATCTAAAAAAGTTGAGCAAAAAGACCATAAATGTATTGCTCATCTTAGACAAGATCACAAATTCTTTTCTGGTTCTTCTGTATAAAGGTCTGTTCATGTTTCCTGTTATTACTATCATTTTTTATAAAGCCTAGTGATTATTACATGTCAATATTAATATTAAAGATATACTAATAGCTTCTTAATACTGTTTTTCCCCACTTATTTTTTTTTGTGTAAATTCTTTTCATCTGATTTTAGATTCAAGGGCCAATTGTTTCAATTGTAAATCATTGTAACAGTTTGTCTCAGGGCCTTCCTAGAGTTTTCCTCAACATTAGAAAAAGACACACACAAGGATGACCTACGAAGAACACCCCCCAGGACCCAAAAAATATCCAAATAGGAAAACAAAACATTATGCACTCATTATTTATTTATGACGACACCACACCCAGCTCATCCTATAGAGATCCTAGAAATCTCCTCCCGGAACTGGGGCAGGTGCTATGCGCTGTTCAACTGCGTATTAAATGCCATGATATCCGGACTATTGGTAAATAATAATAATAAATAATAAGTTGTAACACGATTTACTGTTTTACTTATTTATTTATTTATTTATTTATTTATTTATTTTACTACAAAATACAAAATACAAATACAAAATACGACGTCACATATTTATACGTGTATATATCCCGCTGTTTCATTGTTCCTTTTTAATTTCTCGTTTCCGCACACGTCTCCTCATGAGCTCTTGAACGCTGCCCGTTGAGTCACGCTGCCAACACTGAACAGTGATTGGCTGGTTCAGTGTAAACACACGCGATGTCGACCGCCTCGCGCTGCTCTCGTGGGAAGTACAGCTGAAGCAGTTAGCCGGAGCTCTGTGAAAATGACATGTGTTCATGTGTTTCTGCCACTGTGTTTGTTTTTAGCATCGTTACGCCAAACACTCGGGGCTGAAATCGCATTGTGGAATATACAAATCGACGCTAATTCGGTGAGTGTTATACAACACGCGCAGGAAAAGAAACTTGTGACATGTTCATGACTGGACACTTCGTTCTTATGACAGCCGGCTAAGGAAGTCCCATGAGCTAACAATGCTAACATCTAGCATTAACAATACTCCTGAGGTTTTTCACGTCAGTTAGGCGCGCGAGTGAGATACATTTTTTTAATAAATAAACTACAGTCGTAGTGGAAGTAGAAATTTTTTTTTTTTTTTTTTTAAGACTGTGAACCTGGCGTTTAAGTCAGTCTAAACACTGATGAGCTGGCAGAAACTGACACCGCTGTCAGAGTGATAAACGCACGCGCATGCAATTACTGTACCTGCGTACACCTGCGCGCGCGCAAGTCGAGGGCGGTGGGGGCACATACAGTATACAGCAAAATACTTCATAACACATTAGCCTAAAACCACAAAAAGCGATTTCAACCAACAGTCCCCTCTATAACTGTAGAATTACTGCAACATAATGTGACCTTTAGTCAATGTTTAATAACAGTAGTACTTACTGGTGATGTGTGTGTATGTAGAAGGTGTACAGTAGAGTTTCAAAACCAGTAGCAGGTCTGTGTGTAGTTTAGTTTCTATACCATTGCTATTTTGTCCATTTAGCTGCTTTTTTCACTTTTGCCCAGCCAGTTTCATATATAAAAGCAACCGAAAAGAAAATGACAGTTAATATTAGTGTATTTTCATGATCCTAATATGTATGCTTAAGTTTTTTAATGGCAGGATGCTGTATGCTGATGCTTTTTGTCTAAATTTGATCCCCTCTCTCCCTCAATGCTACCTACTCTGTACAAGACAAAATGGTCTATAACAGGGGTACTGAATTAAAATTTAATAAGGTCCGGTCAATAAAAATGTTTTGGAGCTGATGTCCGAGTTTCAATATTTGTGTTTGAATATATAGAGATCTGAATTCTGTCATTGTAAGTCTATAAAAATGACCAGTTTAAAACTTCCATAGCATTTCAATAATAAAAAAATATGACAAAACAAAACCATGTTAAACATGTGGACAGTTTGAACTTTAATGGCCTTGTATATTTCCATGTATTTGTATGGAATACAAACAACAACAACTTTAATCAGTGTTTAGTTAATCTTCATTTGCATGCTGCTGGGTTGTATGTACTGTATGTACTGTAAAGTGAAAGGGGACTGGCTGCTTAGTCATACCAGGGTCACAGTTTGGGTGTTCGGGTCCTTATCTTGGACTGGAAATGTTTGCTCAAACGATCCTTCACGTTACTGCTTTTTATTATCGCCATGGATTCAGAACATAAAAGACAAACTGGTTTTAAACTTCTCGCAGGAAGAATAAACATATGTTGAGCTGTTCATACATCTTTGTTGTGGTTTTCGTAGTCTCCTTTTTCTTGGAGTAAGTCATGCTTTCCTTTCTGTTTCTTTCATACACTCTGTCTATATGGTAAACTATCACATTGATTTGCTCTGTTAAGCCACTTAACCTTGAGGGGGAAAAAGCGTATATGAATTATTCTCATTTATTAGAAAAGCATCAGGGTCCAACCGGGATACAACTGTCACTTGGTCCAGATCCGGACTGCAGGCCACCATTTAATGATGACTGGTCTATAAAATAAATATTAAAAGTGAGTTAAGGAGCTACAGTATATTAGAGAGGAATAACTGATCATGTCACAAACATGCTGTACACAGAGATTTACCTGCATATTAAAGACAAAAAGGAAGTAAATGATATTAAAGATCACATCATAAGGATACTTTCCTACTAGAGCAGGGGTCGGCAACCATAAACACTCAAAGAGCCATTTGGAGCCGTTTCTCACAGAAAAGAAAATCCCAGGAGCCACAAAACCATTTTGACATCTAAAATAAAGATAACACTATATGTATGTATATGTATATTTTATTCTATTTTTTTACCTTTATGCTACGTATTAAAAAAAAACTATAGTGTGTTGCATTTATGAAATCCATGAACTGTTACAGAGAAAACAAGATTTTATTTCCGCATAAAGCAAAAACATTTTGACCGTTCTGAAAAAAAAAGACGCGGGGTTGAAGGTTACTTTGAAATAAAATACTCAATGTCTACAAGACGCATTGTGTTCAATGTAATGTTCAATGTAATGTAACCATAATACTCCAGAAATATAATCTCATGTTTTTGTTTTTTTAGCCCGAAGATGCCATTTTTCGTAGGACTTTGTATTCCAACACCACTATCTTCATGAAGTGTAAGTTGTGGACATTTTTTTTTTAATTCAATTCAATTTTATTTATATAGCGCTTTAAACAATGGTCATTGTCTCAAAGCAGCTTCAGAGCTGTAAGCGATCTACTGTATGAGAATATTATGATCTACAGTGTCGAATGCAGCACTAAGATCAAGTAAGACTAGTATTGAAATGCAGCCTTGGTCCGAAGCTAAAAACAAGTCGTTTGCAATCTTAACTAGTGCAGTTTCTGTACTATGATGGGGCCTGAAACCTGACTAAAATTCTTCAAGGATGTTGTTTTCCTGCAAGAATGTGCATATTTGAGCTGATACTACTTTTTCTAATATTTTTGATATGAACGGAAGGTTTGAAATCGGTCTGTAATTTATTTCATTCGCGTCCAAATTAGATTTTTTAAGAAGCGGCTTAGTAACTGCCAACTTGAAAGGTTTAGGGACATGACCAAGATGTAATGAAGAATTAATAATGTTTAGAAGTGGCTCTCCAACCGTAAGCATCACTTCCTTTAAAAATCTGGTTGGGATTGGGTCTAACAGGCACGTTATTGATTTAGCTGAGGTAATAAGTTTATACAGCTCTTCCTGTCCTATACCTGTAAAGTACTGAAAATCTAAATGTGAATGTGAAGCTATAGGCTGAACTGGATCATGGGATACTATTAGAGGTTGAACCTCCGTTATTTTCTTCCTGATACTATTGATTTTTTCATTAAAGAAGTTCATAAAGTCTTCACTTCTAAACTGTGATGGGATACTCTCTGTGGGCATCTTAGGTTTTGTTAGGCGAGCCACTGTACTAAATAAGAACCTGCGATTGTTTTGGTTTCTTGCTATCAATTGGCTAAGATGCTCAGTCCTAGCAGTTTTTAGAGCCTGTCTATAGCTGCACATACTGTCTTTATACGCAATTCGAAAAACTTCTAATTTAGTTTTCCTCCATTTTCGCTCGAGGTTACGGGTTGCTCTCTTTAGGGGGCGAGTATGAATGTTGTACCACGGTGCAAGTGTTTTATCTCTGACTTTTTTTAATCTGATGGGAGCAACAGTGTCTAATGTACTGGTAAAAATAGTGCCCATGCTGCTAGTCACTTCATCTAGATCATCTGCATTTACGGGTCTAATAAGAAAATGGGACAGATCGAGCAGATTACTTGTGAATCTGTCTTTAGTAGTCGGATTCATATTTCTACCAGATTGATAGCGTGGGGGGACACAGCTAATCTGTTCTACGGGTAGAGTATATATCAGGAGGGAGTGATCTGTGATATCATCACTTTGAGGTATGATCTCTATATTAGAGACATCTATACCATGGGATATAATTAAATCTAGTGTATGATTAAAGCGGTGAGTTGCTCCAATTATATTTTGTTTAACCCCAACAGAATTTAGTAAATCCATAAATGCGAGTGCTAAAGCGTCGTTAGCATCATCTACATGAATGTTAAAGTCTCCTACTATCAACACTTTGTCAGAGTTAACCAATAGGTCTGATAGCAGATGTCCAAATTCATTAAGAAAATCGGGATATGGCCCCGGGGGTCTGTACACGGTGGCCAGGGTAAAATATAGCAAGGGTTTATTACGTATTTCATTGAGAGCAACATTAATGATGAGCACTTCAAATGAGTTAAACCTATATATCATTGTAGATAGTGGCAACACCACCACCGCGACCAATTAGACGGGGATCGTGCTTATAGAAATATCCTGACGGAGCAGACTCATTCAGACCGATATATTCATTTGGTTTAAGCCAGGTTTCGGTGAGGCAGAGTATTTTACAGAATGATTCAAAACTTTCCTGTGTAATGCTAGTCTATGTAGATCATGTCTTTGAATTATTGTAAAACAAGTATTAATCACAATAATATAGTGAATAATTTTAATAGACTATTTTTATTTTTTATACAGTTGATGGAGATTTGGCAGCATGTAACCAGAAAAAAATGACCTTTAATGTTAGTTGGTATCTGCGCTCATCTGTCTGCTACAATGAAGTATTCAGCACCCCTGTGAGTATAATAACACTACACAAAAAATTATAATTTATATAAATCTAAAGCTCTATATATATTTTTTTTTCCTCAGCTATTTTCTTTCCCCAGACTGTTTTAGTGAAACTGATATACATTTTTGCATGCACAAGTTGTTCAGGTTGTGTCTAAGCTGCTGAATGTGCCCTGTAGATTTTTTTTAAATTGAGTATTTAAATGATAGATTGGTTAGAAAAAATTATATTGAAGCTCCTTCCCTTTTCATTACTGTCCTCACACTAATTCGAAGAGGCTGTTCCCGCTGGGTGTAAAATGTGCTTGGCATTGGTTGAGTGTGTGGGTATGAACTAAGGATTTATTTTTAAATCCATGGGGTAGCAATTTCCATGATTTCCAACAAGACAAAAATAACTAAAAATAGAAAAGAAAATGTTCATAACGTCAAAGTCTTTTCCCTTAAAACTGTTTAAAAAAACTCTAAAAGATGCCACACACTTTTAAATGAAAGTTCATTTTCCCCAGGAATGTACTGTACTGTACCTAAGACAACACTCATGTATGAGAACAAGGTGTGGTTCTGTGGAACTTGTCTTACGGCTTATTATTTGCTTAAAGATGTAATCAGTAACTTTTGGTATAGGATAGTTTAGTGTCAGTTGTGAAAAGTTAGCATGGTTACATAAAAGAATACTTTGTATTAAAGGTAAAGGAAATGACTCCAGACTTGTTGACTGTAGCTCTGAATCTCGCCCCCTGCAGGACAGTTCAGCAAAGACCATGTTTGGTTTGGATCACATGCTAAAGGATGACTGGAGCGGCTTCTATAGCCAAGGCTACATCTACTTTGACAACTGTTCTGCTCTCTTCACCCCTAAGGTTTGTGTATAGAAACATTCAGCTCATGATTTGCTGCATACCTACAAAAAATGCTTAGTATCACAAATAATTAACTTTATTTTATTATTTTTTAAATAGTAACAGTGATTATATTTTTCACTTTGTTCATTTTATACTTATTGTATTGTTATATACTTCTTTTGCAGACTTATTATAAAGAATTTCAGCCATTTCTGTCTCTCAGTCCTCGAGTAAGTTTATTTATTGACTTTATTTTGTAGCAATTTTCTTTTGAGTAAAATATAGATAAAGTATATATAAAGAAATTAAATATATACAAGTAGATTAAGGTCACAAGACATCTATGATGGGTAACAGTGCACCATTTTTTACTATCAACATTGAAAAAGGAAATTATGAGTAGTGTGCAAGTCAAACTGGGACTATTGATTGCTCAGAATAACAGAAAAGTTATGAGAGTAAAACTACTTTTATTTCTCTAAATAATCCCCTGCTGCATTAATGCACTTATCCTAGTGTTTCACTAATGCTCATGATAGAAAGTTTCTCACTGGAGCCATGATCAGACTTCCTAACTCATCTCTTAAACGCTAGTCTCCAAGGAACTCCTTTATTGGCCAAAAACATGTGAAAATGTCTTGGAGCAGGGTCAGGACTGTACAGGAAATGTGACATTAACTCGCAGTTGAGTACAGTTCATACAGACAGATGTGTATCAAGAGTTCCACTCCCTGGCAAGGAATGGACGTATTCCCTTCCAGACATCCTCATGACAATACTGTGCTTGAAGTCTTCTGTAAATGTCAAACGGGTTTACTCCTTCATTCATGAGAAATCTCATGACATGTTCCTAGTTGACTTGGATGCCTCTCATAGTTAGTGGCCTATCATGTTAATCATGCATCTGTTACTTACAGGAGGATAAGAATATAAACCAAACCAGAAATACATGGGAAGAAAAACCAGTAAGATCTTTCTCACTTATGCGTCACGCAATCCCTTTAATGTAGTTTTAAACTTTCTAAGTTTACAGTTTTTAAGCAATACTTGATCAATCTAAAGTGTGTAAAATTCAAACAATGTCTGTACATAAAAGGTAAGAAAGGCTATATTTTGCATTCTGTTTCATACAGTATATTAATGCAGTTGCCAGATCATGGTCAGACAGTCCCTACATGTTTATTGTGAGGCTCAAAGCACAACAACATCCAGAGGCCAGTAGAGGGCGCATAGAGACAGGAGTTCAGGATGCAACCAGCGAGTCTAAGGACCATTTATCAATTACAAGTAAAGTACATATTTAAACATTTTATATTGATTTCTATTAGCTTGCTCACAGTAAAAAGTAAATGCGTATCTGAAAATGAAGCCTAATTGTTTGTGTGTGTGTTTACAGTGACTGTGGAAATGAAGGGTTCTCATGAGTACACCTCACCTGCTGACTGGCCTTTAATGATGGTGAGTTCGTTCTTTCTCGAATCATCTCAAAGTGTTAATGTATTAATTAAATAATTTGAATTTGAATTAATGCACAAGGAACATTATCAGCAAGGCCAGTTAGCTGGTACTGAAGCTGTGTTCTCTGTGTTTTCACAGTTCTTCATGACTATGTGTATCGTGTATGTGTTTTTCGGGGCTCTATGGCTTCTCTGGCTAGCTTGTTATTGGCGTGACCTTCTCAGGATCCAGTTTTGGATCGGCGCTGTAATCGTCTTGGGCATGCTGGAGAAGGCAGTGTTTTACTCTGAGTACCAAAGCATCAGATACAACGGAGCTTACAGTTAGTACTATGACTTTATCTGGGCTTATTCATCACTACTTTGCCGTTTAGTGGTAATTTGATTTGTTTTTCTCTTTATTTTCAGACCAGAGTGCTGTTATCTTTGCTGAACTGCTGTCTGCACTGAAAAGATCCCTAGCTCGGATCCTCTTGATCATAGTCAGTCTGGGTTATGGTATTGTAAAGTAAGTATAAGTACTTCTTATACTAGAGTACTTCTACTAAAGACTCCCCAATCTCAGTGACAGAGAGGTGTTTTAAGTTATAATATGAAGTATCTATTTAGATTTAGTTCAAATACATACAATATTTCTCTGGCTGTTACAAGACCCTACAAGCCTCACTGAGCATGTTAAATGTTAGTCAGTGACAGCACAATTAAAAGAAGATCGAATAGGTGTGGTTTGTTAGCTTCTATCTGAAAAGCAGAACTGCATATGAACAAACCACAAGTGTTCTATAGACAAATAAGACCAAAGTAGAGTTGTTTGGCTTTAACACCTAGCCCCATTTTTGGCAAAAACCTAACAGTAGTGATGGTGAGATGAGGCCTCATTTAGATTTCGAGGCTTCCCAGCCAATAGTTTCACCAAAAGGTTCATTTCATGACGCTTCATTCAAGCGCTCATTGTAAATTTTATATAGCAACTAGATCGTAACATCGGAAGCCAAAAGATTTTGTGTGTATTTTCCTTCTTCACCTATTAATTAAGCAGTAAATGTAAATAAATAAGAAGTAAATGTAAAGTTAATTGTGAAATGCAAAAAGAATTTCTGAAGCTTGATTTATGAATTTAAGAACAAAATTTTTCAATTTAATGATTCAGTCACATGATTCCAGGAAACACGAGGCTTTGTTTGTCGTTGGTCACATGACTCTCAAGGAATCGACACATGCCTTGAAGCGAGGCTTCATTTAGACACGCCTCCTTCTGCTCAATACAAGCTTCAGACCTTATGTGTCACAGTAACATCGCTACCAAACAGCATTAGCATAAGCATTAGGCTTATTGTTGCAGCCACAGGACCTGGGCACCTCGCATTCAATGAATCAACCATGAACTTCTTTGTATACCAGCATATATTCTAGAGGCAAATTTGAGGCCATCTGTCCGACAGCTAAAGTTTGGTCCAAATTGGGTCATGCACCCGGACACTGAGCCAAACATATCAGTAAATCGACATCAGAATGGCTGAAAAAAAGAATCAATGTTTTGGAATGCCCTAGCCCAAGTCCAGAAATGCTGTCTTGGGATATTAAGAGAGCTGTACATACAGTATGTGAATTCCCAAAAACTTTGATGAACTGAAGCAATGTTCTGAAAAGGAATGGACCAAAGCGATGTGAGAGACTGATAAAGTCATAAAGGAAACAATTACAAGTTGTTGCTGCTTAAGGTGAATCATGGGGTTATCTACTGTAGCATTGCCCACATTCTTTTTTATCTTTTTAGCTTAAGTTTTGTTCAGCAAATAATGACATGGTGAAAAAAGATATATGATTGTTGTCTGAGGTTGCATTTGCCCAATATTAAGACTCACTATCATCATCTGATTTTTATTAAAATTAATTTTGTTAAAAGAGTCATTTCACACATGACTGTAACATGAGCTTGTTTTTAAGGCTTGGTTTGAGTGTTTGCTTTGTTGTTGACTCAGACCCAGGTTAGGTACTACAGTCCCGAGGCTGGTGGCTGTAGGGTTGATTTATCTGATCTTCTCTTCTGTTGAGGGCGTCCTCAGGGTTACTGGGGTGAGTGATCTGACTTTGCATTTAGTGTGCATAAAGCGTGTTTATATTATATATTTTTTTTATATAACCTATTTATTTATAGAATATGTTTCTGTGTTTTTGCTTTCTTTACAGAGTTTCTATGGCACAGTGGCTCTCATTGCCAGTCTCACTCTCTCTCTCACTGATTCCTGTGTCATATGGTGGATATCCTTTTTACAAGACCAAGTACTGTCTTGGCCAGTCCACACACTACAAACATTGCATTGCAATAAGACACCAACCCTTATTTTGTGTGCATTACACAGTCCTTACATATGTTTATAGATAAGGTGTATCAGAGGAAAATGATGAATAACATTCTGTTATACTACACATACAGTATTATGTTTTTTCTTTAAAAAGAGTATTAACTTTTGTCTTATGTTTGGTCAGTCACAAGATGTTAAGCATGTGCTTTTGGTACTCTTCTGTTTAAATCTCTGTTTTATTCCTAAGATTAACTATAAAAAAAAATGTTATTCTCTTGAAATTAAATTATCCATTTATTCAAATATAAACCATGATGTTACCAGTATTTAAAATAGGTAACATACAGTACTATGCAAGCGAGACCTACAGTACAGCATACTCTTCAGTTACTTTCTTCACGAAAATAACTGCTTTTCACTGTTTCTCAGTAACTAAAGACTAGACCAAAGACTTTTCCCAGACTCTCGCAAGTATGACATTTACTAGACATTAACCTATTTAAACAGAAAAAAAGTTATTTTTTAACCTTTGTGACTATCAGTAGAATTGGAATTTTACTTGCACACATAAACAAGGGGAGTGATATAAACAGCATTGTGTGTTATACGAGGAGAATTCAAGTCAAACCGGGACTTGTCATGGAGGAAAGTATGAAACCGATTGATATTTATAAAAGACTTTAAGCACTAATTAGACACTTCACCTGGCTAAAATATTTGAACAGTGCAAACATTTTAAAGAAGGCTCTACACCTGGGAATGACCCCAGCTGAGGTGCCTTGTAACCCACTGCAGTTGGTCCCATGAACATTGAGGGAGTGGAAAGCCTGATCTTTGAAAACCGATGGACAACTTGTTGACAGCTTGTGGAAGAGACGTATCTGTCTGTGAGAACTGTCCACACATTCATTCACAAACACCACTTGCAGGAACTTGACTGGGAGTTATTGCTACATCCCCAGACATTAATTACTCCAAGCGATTTCCTCATGTTCGGACCATTAAAGGAGTTCCTGGGAGGCCAGGATTTCAAATGAGAAGCAGGCAATGCTTACATGGCTCTATGAGAGCTGAGTACTAAGAAAACCTTACATAAAGAATCACAGGTAGTTTTTAACACTCTCTCATGTACTGTAATTCCGTACAACTTGATGGTTATCCAGTCATATTAGCAGAAAGTGAGTAACAGTTTAAACTCAGTGATTAGATCTGGCTCATGAAAGGCATTTGAGCCATGGTGTTCAACAGTTCATGCCTGTCAAAAGCCTGTGCACATAAACAAAGTTGCAGACAGTACGCCTCAATTAAGTCTTTAATATTCTGAAAATATGAGGCAAGAAGATATCGGACACTTTGTAAGCCATTGGCATAGACACTGAGGTTAGGTACTATGTTGCTCTTAGCTGATTTTTCTCTTAATTGGATAAAAAAATGTTTTCCCAATTTTTCTGTTTGGTTCTCCTTTTGTGTTCTCCAATACTCAAATTTCTGTCTGTTTGACCTATGAAAATTGTAATTGTCAGAGACCTTAACTGGTGAATCGTACGTTTTTATCAGTCTGTCTCAAACGATTCGGCTCCTGAAGCTGCGCAGAAATGTGGTGAAGCTCTCATTATACCGGCACTTCACCAACACACTCACCTTCTCTGTCCTGGGTGAGTTGGAATTCTGTATGTGCGTTTCAGGTAATTCGTATGAGACATCATATAGATTATGCTCTATGTTCTGTTTATATGCGCAGCATCAATCATATTCCTCATATGGACAACCAGACAATTCAAGTTTGTGGACTGTCAGTCAGTGAGTAGCACACTTCCTTGGCTGTGATATTAAGAGAAACTGTGTCTTTCTGCTGAAAGATCTGACCAGCGCTTTTGTTTGATCAGGGCTGGAGAGACCTGTGGGTGGATGATGCTTTCTGGAGGCTGCTCTTCTCCACCATCCTGCTCGTCATCATGGTGCTACTTCGACCCTCTGTCAATAGTCAAAGGTTAGAAGAATGTATTGAACTTGAGCATTAGAAACTACTAACTCACGTGAGGAAATATAACAACAGCAAAGAATTTTAAATAATAAAAGCATCAAAACACATGGTTCTGATCAAATGCAAAGCTGAATATCTGTTATATAATAACAAGCTTTCTGATTATTTTAATGACTGCATGATTGTATCTGCTTTTAAATAATGAAATATTTCCTCTACTTAGATTTTCCCATTCTTCACTTATTGATGAGGAGGATGATGATGATGAAGATGCCAAGGAACCTATGCTAAATGAAGCCTTTGGTAGGGTCATTATATTCATAAAGATCTTTATCTAATCACAGAAACAATTGAAAATTGTAAAAACAATGTATAATTTTTAAAAGCCTGCTTACATTGTAGTCTCGGTTTGTTCTTGGCATACTTGTAAGGTTTGCATTTCTTTTTTTTTGCTGTTGTACCTTTTCTACGGAGCTTCTTAAGGGACATGGGTGGGGGGGAAAATCTGAGAACAGAAAAAAAAAAGAATGGACATGGGTTGCAAATAAGAAAACTGGAGAAGGAAAAAAAACGAGCATGAAGAGTAAAACAGAGTTTTACTTTCACCTTGGCCTAAAATATAAAGACATTCAGTTTGTACTCTGAGCTTTCTTTCACCTCCTTTTTTTTTCTTTTTCTTTTTTTTTTTTTTTTGCAAACTCAGTTGCCTTTGCATTTACCAAGAGCGGTTATTAGCCATACCATAACACTCCTCGAACCAATCTGGCCATTCTCCTCTGACCTCTCTCATCATCTAGGTGTTTCTGCCAACGTTTCATAACATCATTCTGTATAAGCTCTGTTGTGTATACTGTGTGTGAAAATCCCAGGAGGTCAGGAGATTCTGAAATTATCACACCAGCCAGTCTGGTACAAACAACCATGCCACATTCAAAGTCACAGAGGTGACATTTTCCCCATTCTCATGTTTGATATTAAAATTAATGATGAGAAGTTTGTTCCCTTAGAGTTCACATCAGTCGTTACACATAGCGCTGTTTTCCCCAATTCAAAACAAAATAATGACTGCTAAATTTTAATTATGGAAATAATTATTTGGAAGTCGGGTTCATTATAATCTTGTTATATCTTTTGTTTTCAGAGGGAATGAAAATGAGAGGAGCAAAGTCTGATGCAAACAGCAGTCAGAAAGCAAGCAAAGAGGTGAGAATGACATTTAATTTCAATCAGGTTGATTAGTTGTACAGTATATCCTTTATAAGTATTGTGTTTGTAGAACCCTGAACCAAAGTTGGTTTATTATCCACTATCTTTCAAATGACTAGGACACGGTTTCATGTGTGAATAGCCTTGGATTTTACCAAACGTTTAAAAGTTACGTGTTGTCATTAAGTCATGATGTGTGTCCTATAGAGCTGCCAAGATGAAGACCTAAAATGGGTGGAAGAGAACATTCCTACAAGTGTAGTTGATGTGTAAGTAAACATCCATAAATTAGGCTGTAGCATCTCAACACAACACAATAAGTAGCCTTCTAGATCAAAGATAAATGTACGAGAGAAAATAATGCTACTGAACTTCTTCTCTTCTTAGTAATTTTCAGTTCTAAATTAATGTCTTTTTTTCTACTTTATGTAGAATGTACATAGGATGTACAAGAGTTTTTAAATCTTAATCCTATAGATTTAATTTCATGTTTTATTAAGCATTACAGTAGCTTTAACTTCATTATGTTGCGTTCCACAGCTTTTTTTTTGCAGCACAGTGCATTTATTATTGTATATGCATGTTCATGTTGTTGTACATGTCCCTTTTCTGCAGAGCTTTGCCTGTGTTGTTGGATGACGAAGAGGTAAAGTGATTAATGTTTTTCCATGTCTCATGATCATGTTTAGCTTATTATCAGACATTTTCCTGTTGAATCATTGGTCAAAAGAATGCTGTTTTATTTACATCGTCTTTCTTCTTCTTTTCAGGAACTTCTCAAAACCAAGATTGAGAGGTCCAAAATGGAATAGAACAGGAGCAAAAGAAACATTATTGGTATCTCATCAGCATAAGCTAAGACCTTTTATCAAAAATATAAAATGTGATTTAATTAAAACCAATGACTGGAAACAAATATTTATATTTTATTTATATGAGTGCAAAAAAGTGGAAACGGGTCTTAAATCAAGCTGTGGAACTTAAAACAAAGGTTCTGGGAATTCTATTTAATAAATTGTAATTTTGGCATTTACATTGTGCATTTTTACACATGTACCACTGATAGTTTAACTGGGACATTATATGAAAATTTGTCTTTTACTGATCATACTGTATGACCATGAGTGCTACAGTTATGGAGGATGTTATTAATAACTGTTGAACCTGCTCCTATGACACTGTCCTCATAGTGAAATATTTAGCTCCTTTTTCATATTTTACCTCTCACTCAGGCATATAGTTCAATGCTGAAGTGTAGCAGTTAATAAAGCTAATAAAAATACTACTGATCGTAACAACGCGTTGCAATAATTGATTAGAGATTAAAGAAATTTATTTAAAAAAATATTTATTATTACTATAGTAATTCACTGGAGATATGTTTTCTACATGGGCAAGAATAGCACAAAGTACTTAAAATACAGTAACATGACTCCTGTTGGACTCCTTAGCTAGCAACACACTCCACTTATATGTTCATGGATGAGTTCAAATCTTGTATGAGTTTAAAAAGTGCACAAGATTCTCACGAATTGCCTTCCATGTTTAGCTGCAGTTCAGGTAATCTGAAATGACGGCTGATTATGCCGATTAAGCTGGTTATTAATTTAGCAACAAAAAAAACTTATGAAGCTTATGTATAGATATTTTTTACACAACTGAAGACCATTGTTTTGTGTTTTTGGTCTATACAGACCTTTTTATATTTGTATTGCCTTAACTGCAAACAGGTGACAAATGAAAGTAATAAACAGCATTAGTGGTCTTACTGTTCTTGCAAAGAATGTGAACATACTGTATTGTCCACTGACTTTCTCAATTATCCAAAGAACAACTGGAAACCCTATTTGCTGATGTGTTTTAGGTACTGTAGATCTAAATGCAGATGTTTGTGACTGTAAGTTTGTGTAACCTGTACTTCAATATTGAATCTTCTTGGAATGTCAAAGTTAGATCTTTTTTTCTTGCCATATTGATTTAAACTTAAGGTGAGTTTGGCATACTCAGCACTTTTTACATGCCAAAAAGCAGGGTAAATTGTAAAACAAAAAAAAACATTTGTGTTCATTATGACGGGTTTTCCTTTAGTTCGTCACCCATCTGTAGCTTTTCTTTAATTTAAAAAATTTTGGAGCATAAGTTCTTTGTTTGGTGTCATTGTGTGAATTAATGAATGGTATTAAACTATTTCATCTTTTGCCACTTTTTTCTTGTAATTATTTACATTTCTTTGTACTAAGGAATTCACATTTAAGTCAGTGGTTCTCAAACTTTTTCTGTCATTCCCCACTTAAGGGGGTGAGCGAATTTTCAAGCCCCACTTGTCAACAAAATAATAACGAAATCGGCCAAGTTTACTGTTTATTGAAATATCAATTTCTAAACCAATAAGATCAAACAACACCAAGTTTAAAAACAGATAAAATACACTTGCAATTGTTATAAAAGGCTTACGTTGTCACTTATCATTGCATAATTTACCCCATGTTTATTAGCTGCTCAACAATTGTTTGTAGTTTTTTTGCACTGGCCAATTCTGTATGCAACTTTGAATGAAGCCATTTGTGCTTTGCTGTCCACTGATTCAGATTTTACCATGCGATTCTCCTGCTGTCTGTATTCTGCCAGCTTTCTTTGAAAGAAGTTGAGTGGCTTATTAACGTGTGTTGTCTCTAAGTGTCTTCCTAATTTGTTGGGTCTCATGCGGTCTGCTGCCAGCGGTTTAAGACACAAAGCACACACGAGCCTCTCTTCTGCCCCCACCATCCCCACCATGAATCCAAGCTCAAGATAGGCTTCATTAGGGGTGGGTCGATATAACCAAAATCTTCTAACACAGGAAAAGCAATTTTCTACCTCGATAACGATCACAATCACAATTGCTATATCACAATATAGCAATTTGTATCTGAAAATGCATAAATAAAAATGAAAACACAAAGAAATTTTTTACATAATTTTATTTTTTTTTTATGTCATTTTATTTAAACTGAATTGCTGAGGTTTGCCGCATTTTTTTACTTTGGCCATATTCGTTTGGATGTTTGGATTTCAGATGATAGAAAACGTTTGACGTGTTTCCACCACTTGTTAAAACAGTGCACTTGCGTACCTTCCAAATCACGTTCGTCTCATTCGTATCACTTTTCTTATACCCAAACCAATTCCACAACACAGACGAGGCACCTTTTTTCTTTACAATCTCCTCATTGTTGGTTTTGTCACATGTAAGCAAACTCACTGCTGCTGCACCGTCTTCTTCCATTGTCGAAGTGGATGTGAAGCCAAACACATCAAAAGTGGGACGAAACCACGGCACCCGATTGAACCGAATATCTGCGCAAATACAGCGCAGCGCGACTATCTGAATAGCGCAGTGTTGAGCTGGTTTATTTGCGCAGCCCGGTGGATCGCGCAGCGCGGATTAACTTCAGCAGCGCCGCTCGAATCGCAAACCTGCGCGACCCACTGTGTTTTATTTAAAAACAATTTAAAATGTCAGGACTGTTTAATATTGTTTCCGCCTTGCCATGCTTGGTTTGTACGTGCGCATCCCAGCGGGGTAAAATGTATTTTGAACGTCGGCGCGGTTTATTTCTGTCAGAGTCGCGCAGTGTTGCCCAGTGGCTCGCGCAGGTTTGTGATTCGAGCAGCGCTGCTCAAGTTGGCCCGACGTTAAACTATTATTGTTGCACTATGGTTCCACTTTTTCTCCCGGCCCACAACTGATGTCATTTTAAATTTACTTGTATTAATGATCCATTTATTTGTGTGTGATTGTTTAGTTTTTTCCTAATATTTTCTACTAATTTCGTCTCGTTCATTGCGCCCCACCTGTCATGTCTGTATTGCCCACTAGTGGGGCGCCCCACACTTTGAGAACCACTGATTTAAGTAATAATCCAATTCAAGCATGCACCTAACAATTATGCCATGTATGGGTGGTTTTTACAATCTGCATGGGTATAATTGCTGACTGTAGCACTCCTCTGGCACATTCATCAATGGTAAGAGACACCACAGACAAAAGATACTTTTCAGCAAACAAATGACACTGCTGTCGTATTGTGTACTGTATGTGGTACAAGTACAGTATATTTAGATGCTCAATTATTTCCTGATATTTTAGCTGAGGCAGTCCTTCAAAAATACTGGATCTTATAATCTGTACTTTCATTGCCATATGTTTACTACAGTATCACCATGGTTCTCAAACTAGGGTGCAGGAAGACTATGCAAGGGGTCTGCATTTTACTTTTATTAAAGAAAAGCGTAATTACAGTAGAAGTAAACAATTTTAATTATCTTAGTTGTAAGAGGGTACTTTAATAGAATGGGGCTAATTTAAACATCAATAACTTGAAAAACGTTCTTATCTAACTTCAGTTTTAATACAAGTATGACAAGGTGGCCTCGCACCTCCAGGGTCGAGGGTTCGATTGCCTTGGATCTGTGTGCGTGGGATTTACATGTTCTCCCCTTGCTTGGTGGGTTTCCTCAATGTTCTCTGTTCTCCTTCCACAGTCCAAAGACATGTAGATTAGTTGAATTGGCATTCCCAAATTTCCCATAGTGTGTGTGTATACCCTGCAATGCGTCGACCCACCTGTTAAGGGTGTACGCTGCCTCGTGGGCTAAAGGAGCAGTATCCGGTTCCATATCTGTCAGTCAAAAGCTAACGAGGCTGCAATGGGTACAGGCTCAACATCAGCCTGAGCTGATGAATCTTGAATTTGGATGTACAATGCTGAGGGTATTGTTATATTGTCATGCTTCGGGCCTGTTAATTCCAATCAATTATCTCTTGAATGCATACAATTTTTATTGCTGACTCCTCTCTCTCAAGGCCACAATTTCCCTATTATTTTAAAATGGCTCGTTCCAGCATCATGATATGCAATCATGAACAAGAATTTCAAAAGAATGTTTCCAACAACTTGTAGAATTCATGTTGTTACTGTAGTCGGCACAGCAAAACCACCATTCTGCATACAACTTTTCACAGGTTTTACACGAGACAGGTTTTACAACCCTCCCATTTTATCCGCGCTTGGGACCGGCACCACAACCAGTGGCATCAGCTGGGAATCGAAACTGGACCTTCCGCATGCCAGGTGAGAACCCTGCCACTGAACCACCAATGCCCATCTTGTACAACACACACCATTAAAAACATTTTAAATGTTGTCTTAAAAGAAAAGGTGTTCCTAATAAAGTGTTCGGTGTAACCAGTTTAAGGTTTAAAAATAAAAAGCTATAAATGATGATACAGATTTCTATAGACCTGTTCAATTTAAATGCATGCCACACTGTCAGGTAAGAGCCCTCAATCCTCTGCACTGCAACTGCTTGAAAGAGGAACACGAAATTCAACCCTCGTGACAGACCACTCAGGTCACGTGTCTGTCACGCTGCGTGAAGCATCCCGGAAGTGCTTTATTATTTTTCTTAAGGAAACAGTTGCGCGAGCAGTTAGCTAGGTGGATAAACAAGTGTCAGCACTGACATTTCGTCAGGTTGACAGTTGTTTATTATTATTATTATTATTATTTGTGGACACGGACAATACTGCGACAAAAATATGGGATGAAATAGGTTAATTCGCGTGAGCAGTGTGTTGTTGACGGACAGCGGTGCTGTGGTATTATGGCAGAGAGAGCGAGAGTAACGTTAGCTAGCTCGCACTAGCTTGCTTTTATCGACTCCCTGTTAGTGATATCTTACTTCTTATACTATTTGGAAAAGACTGGACAATGGTTTGAACGCTAACTAACGTTACTTTACGTCACCGAGTTGTATAATGTACAAGTTATCGAGCTACTGTCAGTGAGCTGATGAGGATTTAGCCTTCAAGGAACTCAGAGCTGGAAAAAAACAGCAAGATTGCTTCAGAATTGTATTATTTCTTTGTCATTTGTTTGAAGAAACTAAACAGTGTTGTATGAGTCATCATAATGCATGACGCCTACGAGCCCGTGCCTATTTTGGAGAAACTGCCCCTCCAGATCGACTGCCTGGCGGCTTGGGGTAAATATAACTTTGGGTTATTTTTTATTTACATATAGTACTCAGTTTTACATGTTTTTTTGCAATTGCTTGATGTCTCTAAAATGTAAAATCACCTTTCGATCAGTAGCACAAACCAACTTCCCCTATTCATACTGGAATGGGTCGTTTTTATTTAGTGCCTTGTGCTTTTAAGCTAAATGTCTTATACAGTAAAAGCTTTGCAGTTCAGGATTGCTGTAATTATTTGTTCGTTGCAGCAAACAGTTTTATCTCATTCGCAAATTCAGTCAGTATGGATTAATGGCATTTCACATTTCAAATTGTTTTGTATTCAGAGGACTGGCTTCTGGTCGGGACTAAACCAGGTCATCTCCTCCTCTACAGAATCAAGAAGGATACAGGTTGGCATTAGTTTCGGTTGCATTTGTTTCTGAAAATTTGTCCATGTACTGAATTAATTCCTTTATTTCATGGCCTCCTCACATTTCACAGGCACAAACAGATTTGAAGTGACACTAGAGAAATCCAACAAGAACTTCTCCAAGAAGATCCAGCAGGTATCCACGGTTCTCTGTCTGGACCAGCACCTTAAGAAATACCTATGGTTTTAAATGCATAGTTCTTTTTAGATTGTATTGCACTGAAGCCATGAAAAATCATAAAGTAAAAAAATGTTCATGATATAAGAAATGTCCACTGTGTCATAATGAGTCCTTTTCTTGTTGTTCTTTCATTACTGCTATTGTTGCATAGAAAGTGTGGTGTCTTTCAATTCAATTCATCCTTTTTTTTCCTCCTATCAGCTGTATGTTGTATCCCAGTACAAGATTTTGGTCAGTCTCTTGGGTAAGTTATTTTGCTTGTATTTTTCTTTCCTTTTCATCCATAGAAGTTTCTTTATCATATTCATCATGATTAGAGTATTTCCACCCTTTAATTAAGAAAAAGAGTGTTGTATGCTCTCAATAAAGTACTAATGTTATATTTTTGTTTTTTTCCCTACAGAAAACAATATCCATGTCCATGACTTGCTCACATTTCAGCAGATAACTGTGGTATCAAAGGCCAAGGGTGCAACACTTTTTGCATGTGACCTTCAGGTATGTAAACAGAAATTGATTCACTATAACCAACCTAAGAAAAAGTACTGTGCAAAAGTCTTGAGTCACCCCTCATTTCCTCATACTAAATACAAAAATGAAGGAAAAAAAGCTTTACGTTGACACATGTCCCTGAAGATACAAATAAAAATTGGTTTATAAAAAAATATGTTCCAGCCATGCAGCATTCAGCATCACTAGTATACTGTACCAATAACTGTCCTGATCATCTCTCATCATCTGCAGCTGTTTCACACTTGTTCACACCTTAAGTTAGAGGCTTTTTATGTTTGAATTATTCATAGTCACTGTGTAGCTTAACAAAAAAAAAAAACATACTTCTGAAATTGGACAGGGACTGACCTAAAAATGAGAGTTAAAGATTTGCCAAAAACAAGAGCTAAGAAATTTCAGGAAGCTTGGAGTACTGTTCCTTGAAGACTATACAGTAGATAAATACAAGAAAGTCTGGTTATTTTGAAGTGTAATATGAAGAAATATGGTGGAGTGCTCAAGACGTTTGCACAGTACTGAACATTTGAATCTACCCCCTTCACTATAATCACCTGTGTTACCTTCAGAACTACACGCTACTTTTTACTAAAATAAATATGATGCCTGGCTCTGAAGAGTGACGTGATCCCATGTACAGTGCTGTACTGTTCATTTACAAATAGTTTATTAGCTAATATTTTTCCAACAATTTAATTGCACTACACATCAGAAATAAACAAGACATTACTGCTGAGACTAATGTCCAAATTTCTCTGACACTGGTAGCAGTCTAGCTCAGGGGAAGCTAAGTTGCGGATGTGTGTCGCTGTCAAAAAGAAACTTCAGCTTTACTACTGGAAAGACAGGGAGTTTCATGAGTTACAGGTTTGTTGATGAAATTAAAGCACTGCATAGTTTAATTGTGGGTTTATTTGTAAAAAGCTGCTTTAATCAAGAATGTATATAATGTGTGTTTCAGGGAGATTTTGCAGTTCCTGATATTCCAAAATCCATGGCTTGGTGTGAAAATTCCATATGTGTGGGTTTTAAGCGTGACTACTATCTGATTCGGGTAGGCTTAAACCCTAATAGAGTGAAATAATTAATTACAAATTACTAATATGTCTAATATGTAGAAGCATAAACTAACAAAACAGATTCTGTATTATTTTACTCCTTTAAATTGTAGTATGCATGTATACACAAGTCATACAATTAATTTCCAAAGCTTAACCTGGGATATAGCAGAGACAAATTCCATCAAGTCTTACCTGCAATAAATATTTTCATCTTTTATTTTCTTAGATGGATGGACGTGGCTCAATTAAAGAGCTATTCCCAACAGGGAAGCAACTGGAGCCACTGGTTGCCCCACTGGCTGATGGGAAAGTAGCTGTGGGTCAGGATGATCTCACTGTTGTCTTAAATGAGGAAGGAACCTGCACACAGAAGAGTGCCCTCACCTGGACTGACATCCCTGTTGCAATGGGTATGATACAGACATGTTCCACCTTTTTCTCTATTCATTCTTCTGTAAATATTTATTGTTCTTTATAAGTTATAAACATTTCCTCCCATAATACCTATCAAGTATAGACAGTCAGGTCTAAATGCATTTGGACAGTTATACATTGTTTATATTTTTTGCCTGTATACACCACTGCAGTGGAATTGAAATGATCCAAGCAATACGTGGGTTAAGCTTTCGTTTAAAGACTTTAACATACATATTTCATTAACAGTTGTACATTTATTTAAAGTACCTCCAGTTCCACGGTCCAAAGATAATTGGACAATTGAATTATAAATGGTTTAATGACTAGCTGTGGCCTGTATCTTATTCATTTCATGACAAATTAGGGTGAAAAAAAATTTTTTTGGCATTCCAGCATTTTGCTGTTGCTGAGTTTTTTTTTTGTTTTGTTTTTTTTTAACACTACAATATGTAGTGTATCGGGAGACAACTTTGTGAGTGTAAATACAGAGGGTTTACCTCAAGGTGTAAAACACTGGTGCTACCCAAGATCCGAAAATCCAATAGAGAATGGTATTCACTTAGTAGAGACAAACCGGGCAGAAAGATTCACAAACTGACTTCAGGTTTGGCAAAGCAGCCCAAGAGAGACTTCAAAGCAGCATTTGATGTATAAAGGTTCAAACCTCCTAATGTGATTGGCTAAAAAATTTTTGCATCTGAGCATTAAAAAGCATTATCCCCATATTTATAATTGTTAGTTTGACAAAATACACTTGAACCTGTGAAAATAAACATCTTGAATTAAAGATGAGCGTCTACACCTGAGTTTTGATTACATTTAATGTAATCCTGAATACGGGATTAAGCAGTAATGATGATGAGTGAGTGAGTAAAATTCTTTTTGGTGGTGTTGCTTCCCAATGGGTCCAAACTACTTTTTGAAATGGAAAAATATTATCCCACCTTTTGTCAATGTTTGAAGACGAGTATTTCATATTTTATGCCATACTTGTATCCAGTTTGCAGGCTCAAAAGTAATTGAACAACTGGATAATATTTGTTATTGGCTGACATTGTCATTTTGATTGCTTTATGTAAAGATTATTGTGGTGGCATTGCTTGACCAGTGTGATTTTTGTATGGAATTAATTTATTTTTTTTAATGAAAAAAAAATCTTTTTTAAAGATAACTTTGTCCAAAGTATGCTTTTGAAAGTGAATTCACATTGGTTGTGAGAATGCCAACAGTGTGTGAAACTACAATGTCATAAAAGCAATATAAAAATACAAAATATAAAACATAGTAGAAATTAGTGAAAAAACTAAACACACTGAAATATCAAAAATAGAGGAAAGTAAAAAGCCTTCATTTTGTTCTACACAGCATGTACTGTACCTGTACAAAGGCTCTGTTAAAATCTCTGGCTCTCTCTGAAGCAGGCATTACGTTTTGGAGACCTGCCCACTCCTGGCTTCAAATGGATTTTCTGCCCCATGGGACCAGGGGAATTTTATATTCACATAGTGCCTCCAAGTTACTCACAGACATGGACATGTTTCTAAGAGAATTGCAGTCAGAAATTGTCTTTACAGCCACTCCTTAGATATTTTTCATTTGTCTGCTTTAGTTGTTCTTTGTTAAATAAGTCTATCATGGATATTGTGTCATTTTTAATCTGTCAAAATCTGAAAAGCCTTTGTCTAATTAATTGTATGTTTGGTTTTCATTCTCACACATGGTCTTGTTTCTCCTCACTTTCAGAACACCAGCCTCCTTACATTATAGCTGTACTGCCACGCTATGTGGAGATTCGCACCTTTGAACCAAGGTTGTTGGTGCAGAGTGTGGAGTTGCAGAGGCCGCGCTTCATCACCTCTGCAGGGTGAGACATTCATAATTTAAAATAAATCTCCAACATTTCTTTCTGAAGACATTCATAGCGAATTTATTTTGAAATAATGGTGGCGTCATTTCTGTTGCAATCGTGACCAGCCTTAGGGTGACATATTGTTAATGTCTTCTTCATGCTAATATGGCTTTTTGGTTGCAGGCCCAATATTGTGTATGTTGCCAGCAACCATTTTGTCTGGCGACTTGTGCAAGTCCCTATAGCAAGCCAGATTCGGCAGCTCCTACAGGACAAACAGTTTGAGCTGGCACTTCAGCTAGCAGTGAGTTAATCTGTCACAATTGTACTGTAAACATCTAGTATAAAAATCTAGTAGACAGGACAGTGACCTTTCAGTGACCATCACTTTCCTAAACACTTAAGGGTTATTTTGAATATGCGTATAAGAAATAAAGCGTTGTTTAGACTTGGCATTTTATGACCATTGTAATATGCTATTTAAACATACTGCTGATTTTAAACAATAAAACTGTCATTCTCTAGCACTTTGGTGCATTTTGAGATTTCTCTAATATCATCTCCCTTTTTTTCTGAGCAGAAGATGAAGGATGATGCAGATGGTGATAAGAAACAGCAGATTCACCATATTCAGAATTTATACGCCTTCAATCTCTTCTGTCAGAAGCGTTTTGATGATTCTATGCAGGTGTTTGCCAAGCTGGGGACAGGTGAGGAGCAGGTGTATGTCAGTGACAATGTCATCCCAAAAATGTAACTTATTTTGAAACCACCAACCAAATCTAGGTTACAGACCTCTTATTAGAAACAGTGCAATTTCTGAGCATTTTATGCATCATGAATTAATGGAGAGGCTTAGGAGGTCTAGAGGAAGACCAAAGAGGAGATTTATGGATGCAGTGAGAGAGGACATGAAGTTAGTTGGTGTGAGAGAAGAGGATGCAGAGGATAGGGTTAGATGGAGGCAGATGATTCGCTGTGGCGACCCCTGAAAGGGAACAGCCGAAAGAAGAAGAAGAATTAATGGAGAGGCTTTGTTCAAACCTCTCCAAATGTGTGTATTATTTTGCTAATGGCAAACGCAATACTAGTAGTTTTCTTGTCTTATTTCATAAACCAAGGTTTCCTAAATGTCCTAGAAGATCATTGCATATGAGATATGTTGTTTAACATTTACATGAAATATTAGGACATAAAAGTTAAAATTCAATTGCCTTATATTATTAGGGCCCAAGCACTATGACATCAGCCCTATGTCCTCATAGTGTGTGAAGGGCGCGATTGTTGTCCTAGGAATTTTTTTTTATTGTTGTCCTAGGCGTTTTGGTGGTCTTAACATGCTCAAAAAACAGGCAGATTGGAATCTGTTGCCATTAAGATGCCTGAGAGTCTGTCTCCCGGGCGTGGCTCGGCTCCCTCTCAGGAGATTTTGCTGCATAGCTCATACACACTTGCACATATGCACGTGAAATCTGCTATATATTTAGAGCTCGTTGAGCTGAACATCTTTCACATTGCATGTCATGGGCTCAACTCAACTATCTGAAAGAAGGGGCAAAACGCAGAGAAAAATCTGTTTTTAAAAATGCCCAGCTTTATGTGGACATGGTCTAAGAGATCACTGAAAAGTCTCACGAGTGCAAGCCCCATAAGCACATTGTTAATTTTGTTGACATGGAATGTCCTGTTCTTTATTGCAGATCCAACTCATGTGATCGGGCTGTATCCAGACCTACTGCCCTCTGAATACCGAAAACAGCTGCATTACCCAAACCCTTTGCCCACCCTCTCTGGAGTAGAGTTGGAAAGGGCACACCTGGCTCTTATTGATTATTTAACACAGGTTTGAAAACACAGAGCCCCCCACCACCCCTCTCCACAGGCATTATGAAATCTTGTTGATGTTTGCATTCCTTTAATTTATTTTTATTAACAGTCTTTTATTTTAATCACACAGAAACGCAGTCATTTGGTGAAACAGCTGAATGACTCGGACCCCTCCACCACATCCCCACTTATGGAGGGCACACCTACAATCAAAAGCCGCAAGAAACTTCTTCAGATTATAGACACCACCCTGCTCAAATGCTACCTCCATGTAAGGGCACCTCCACGTACACCACCTGTGCAAGGCTGATTTGCTTAACTTTGGTTCCAGACTTGTGTGTTCTTGGGTTCCACAAAGTTAGGCTCTTGTGTGTTTATTACTCTGTTCTGTTTTTAGACCAATGTGGCCTTGGTGTCGCCACTACTGCGTCTAGAAAACAATCACTGTCATGTGGAGGAGAGTGAGTATGTTCTGAAGAAGGCACACAAGTACAGCGAGCTCATCATCCTCTATGAGAAGAAGGGCCTGCATCAGAAGGGTAAAATTTTTACATTGCACTCAAATGTAAATCTTTAAACCTAAAGCCTAAACCTTGTATAAGCCTAAACCTACAGTACCCAAACTCTGATTCTGTAGTACTGTAAAACCTCGGGGTGCGAGTAACGCGGTTTGCAAGTGTTCCGCAAGATGAGCAAAGATTTTTTTTTTTTTTTTTATAAATTTTGACTTGGGAAAACTATCAAGTCTTGATTCATGAGCGCCGAGTATCATGTATCACGCATGCGCTTCTTGTTTTGGCGCCAAGCGTCATGTGATCACAACTGAGCCAACGTTTTTTCTCTCTCTTGTGCTTCGGAATTGTGGGTAATCGTCTACCCTGCTGGGTCTTAGTGCGTGTGTCTTACTGGTATAATCAACATCTGTGCACGCGTGTACTGTTTACTAGAACACTGTGACCACGTGCATGTAAAACATATTTTGTGTGTGTACAGCATGCATGTAAAGCAAAAGCAAGTCTTAGAGAGTCTTTAGAGAGGTTAAAGATTAATTTTTGTCTCGTGCTCTGTGTCTGTGTGCCCACGCGTCATTGGACACCATGCCACGCACGCACACACAGACCCCTCCAACTTTCGCCTTCACAGACACACACACACACTCTTTCTCTCTGCTCTACGCAGAAACACTGCTCTGTCATGATTCTTTTCAAAGGTAAAGTGCAGGTTAATTTGTTTTATTTTTACGTTACAGCAGTGATTCCATTAGTGCGTCACTCAATCGAGTATCATTAGAGAGATTTCTTGTTTATTTTTACGATAAAACAGTGTTTCCGTTGTGCGTGCGTGTGCGTGCGTGTGTATGTGTAAAAGGAGTGAAGGAAAGGTCTGTGTAAGACGAATACGGGGAGAGGGGAACTTACTTTAGATTCACACACACACACGCACATGTACAGTGCCTGCATGCACAAACGGAAACACTTATCTGTCAGGATTTATTTTTACTTTTTTTAAGGTAACGTGCAGGTTAATTTGTTTAATTTTTATTTAATTTTTTGTGTTGATTATTTTTATGTATTTATTTTTTTGGGCTGTGGAACGAATAATTAAAGTTTCCATTATTTCTTATGGGAAAATTCGGTTTGGTTTACGAGTGTTTTGGAATCAGAGCTGCTTCCGGAACAAATTATGCACATAATCCAAGGTTCCACTGTATCTAAATTTGCATGTTTTGCTCTATTAGCCTGATTACAACTACTGCCAATAAACATTCACAAGTTGCAGCTTTTGTACCGACCTCGATTTAATCAAGCAGAGCTGGAAACCAGTAGCACAGTGAAGTATAAACACCTAAAGATCAGGAAAAACAAGGCAAGGGAACAAAAAATGTCAGAAAATGAATTCATTAAGTCTCATGTGTATGGTCTCTCTGTATTCAAGCAACAGAGCACATTTTAGTTCATAAGACGTAAACAGTCATGTTGTTGTGTCCTTTGAATTAACTAGGAAAAACAAACCGTCTTATTACCCCCTACTCCCACCTGGAGCGTCTCATTGGTGTGACGCAGTCGTCAGAGTTGATCTCTGGTACTCTAGTCAATGCTTGTATTTGCACCAGGTGTGCAACAGCTTCGGTTTCCCGAAGGATCCCAGAAGTAGCTTTTCCATCCCGCTTTGTTAAAGATACCTAGTCTATTTTTGCCAGAAACCACTTTTGAGACCCACCAATCATGGCTCTTTTTAAAAATATATATATTTTACACAATTGTATAAACAGGGGTTTCCTCCGGGTACTCCAGTTTCCTCCCACAGTCGAAAGACATGCAGATTAGGCTAATTGGCGTTCCCAAATTGACCATAGTGTGTGAATGCGTGTGTGTGCGCTGCGATGGATTGGCACGCTGTCCAGGGTGTACCCTGCCTCGTGCCCTGAGTCTCCTGGGATAGGCTCCAGGTCCCCCGCGACCCTAAATACAGGATAAAGCGATATAGAAGATGAATTAATGAATATATAAACAGGAATACACACTATAGCACACCTGGTGGAAACACAAGCATTTACTCGAATGGATCTAATCGACTTCGACAAGCGTGGCACAGCTGGAACATGTTGCTTCCACTCCTGGTGGAAGTAAGGGTACAGTATGTGACTGTTGCCATGTATTGAGGTCTCTTAAATTTTTGCAACGCTAAAGAAACAGTATGACGTAAGCAGGATGTACAGTATGATCCTATGGAGATGCAAATATTTTGTAATAATAAATATTATTTATCATCGTGTCTTTTCCCTTTGGCAAAAACTGTGAAATAAAATTTAGTGGTTTAATTGGATGTGGTTCCACACTGCTGTCCAATCCTGTTTGCTCCACAGATGTTTAAGATGCTTCTGCCGTCATGAGTAATGTAGAAATGTTAAAGTTATTTGGCTGTTATTTGACAGTACTTGGTGATCATTCAGATAAGCTCATGGTTTTAATTATGCTGCTGTAGCAAGTTGTTCTCGTGATTTAATGCATTACAGAGAAGATTGAAGATATTGATGATCATTGTAACACCCCTTCTTCCTTCATTTACAGAAACTAGCCACGTTATTCTGCCTTTTGTACTTGATCTCTTTTCAAGTCAGCTTTCCTGGTTTGATAAAGCTTTAAAAACTTAGAAAAATAGTGATAATGGATGAAAGAGATCTTCAAGAAAGTGGTAGTCTAATGAAAATTGTTATGTAGCTCTGCAGGTCCTGTTGGATCAGTCTACAAAAGCCAACTCCCCTCTAAAGGGTCATGAGAGGACAGTGCAGTATCTCCAGAGACTGGGTGAGTGTTCATCACTCACCACTATACATACTGTTTCATTTAACATTTGCACATGTTTGGAAACATTAGCTTAGACTTTGTTGGTTAAGACAGGAACAGGAATTGGTTAAAGTTAACTGATTTCCTGACATCCCGACTAGGACAGAGTGACATGAGCCCTGACTGAATTCAAATAAAAACTAATTAATTGATAAATTTCTATCACTCCTATAAACAGAAATAATATAATAATGAGGTTGTCTCTTTTTTTTGGAGGGGGGGGGGATAGTTCCCTGTTAGCCGGCACGGTGGTGTAGTGGTTAGCACTGTCCACTTGCACCTCCGGGGTCCGGGTTCGATTCCCAGCCATGCTCAATACCCGTCTCTGTGTGCTTGGTGGGTTTCCTCCCACAGTCCAAAGACATGTAGGTTAGGTTAATTGGCGTTCCTAAAATTGCCCTAAAAGGTTTCCTAAAATGTGTGTGTGTGACCTGCGATGGATTGGCACCCTGTCCAGAGCGTATCCTGCCTCATGCCCTAAGTCTCCTGGGATAGGCTCCAGGTCCCCGCGACCCAGAATACTGGATAAAGAGGTACAAAAGATGAGCGAGTGAGTTCACTGTTAACTTAAAATGTCAATCTGTCTTGTCCCAGCTACTGTAGCTGACAAATTAGGTCTCTAAGTTAGCTAGTTAGTTTTTTGTTAAATTATGTTGTAAATTTATATTACATGTAGTACCTTGGTCCTGGAGGAACATTGTATTGTTTCACTGTGTACTAACTGTATATGGTTGAAGTGACAATACAAGCTTACTTGAGTTGAGTTGAGGTTAATTAATCTTCTGGTTTAGAAAACAGTATGTTTATTTCAGATTCCCTATTGTCTTTCATCTTCATTATTCCCACATTCTCGTTATCCATACTCACAGCCTGCTGCACTGTGCTTTCTCTCTCAGGGGCAGAGAATCTCGGCATTATCTTTGAATTTTCCCCGTGGGTGCTGAAGTCTTGTCCAGAGGATGGCCTCAAGGTGAGGTAGTGGTGTGTTATTGTGTGCAGTGAAAACTTTGCTCCAAATGGTTGGTGGTGTTCTTGCTACTGTACCAAATTTTTTATTTTATTTTTATTTTTTTGAGTCAAGTTGATTAATTATCCTGAGTGATATTTTAAGGCAAAATGCATTTTGGGTATGTAGTTTGTTTCAAGAGCAAACACTACTGTATTTCATTAAGTTAATAAAACTTGATAGCATAGCGTAAAAAGATTTTTTATTTTTTTTAAAGTTGAGGCTTGGCTTTAATTGCAAGTCAGGTTGTCCAAAAGTCATTACCTGTGTCATGGCATGAATATTCAATTCAATTTTATTTATATAGCGCTTTTAACAATGCTTATTGTCTCAGAGCAGCTTCACAAAATTAAAAGAAAATTATGGAAATGTGTTGGGGAAAGGAAAATTGTGTATAAATCATAATGCTCAGATTGTCCCTGAGAGCAAGCCGAGGGCGACGGTGGCAAGGAAAAACTCCCTGACAGGGTAATAGGAAGAAACTTTGAGAGGAACCAGACTCAACAGGGAACCCATCCTCATTTGGGGGATGATGCATAGCAGGAATTTTATGCTGACATACTGTGTTAGACAGCTGGAAGTTCAATATAACAGAAGGTGTCTAAATTAACATGGAGTCCAGTTCAGTTTGGCACCAGGATGAGTCAGACAGGTGCAGAGGGCAGTGGAGCTCTTCATCACTGGGAGCTCGGGAGCAGCATGTGTATCTTCGAACCATCATTAAGCAGAATCCAGCTGGAGGTGGTCCTTCTCTGGAGGCCTCAGGATCCTCACTGCGTTGGCCTCTATCTACTGTAGCTGTGTAGAATAAGAAAGAACAGGTGGAAATAGAATTAGCTTAGTTGCCGTTCATTATATTAGGAGCACCAGATTTGCACTAGATCAAAGAGTGTGCATTTAAATGTATTGATGTGAATAAATTGTATACCATGGTTTACCATGAATGGAATTGTATTAAATTGATAGTGAATAAATAAAGGCACTTGCTTGTTTTGTCTGTTGTGTTTAAGCTATGAAAATTGCCAGCTTTGCCAAAAGCTTCTGCCAGGAAATAACTAACACTGGTTGCTTTCTGTGAGAGTCCCTCAGTTTCCAGTGATGACATGTGGGCATCGGGTGACGCAGATAGTGTCTGAATGTGGTGTGTGATAAGGTAAAAGGTCACTGGAGCTGCTCTTTCACAGTCTCTACTATGTTTTTCCAACAGATATTTACAGAGGACCTAACAGAGGTAGAGGTGCTGCCCAGAGACAAGGTGCTCGACTTCCTGAAGGAGGGTTTTAAGGAGCTAGCTGTGCCATACCTGGAGCACATTATTCATGTGTGGGAGGAAACGGGCCCCGAGTTCCACAACGTGCTGATCGAGCTCTACCTGGAAAGAGTACAAACGCTGATGAAAGAGTATCTCAACTCTCTGCCTGAGGGTGAGAGCTGTTTGTTCACTGATCGATAGCGTGCTCCTCTAACAGACTTGAGATACTGAATGCTGGTGGAACTGGATTGTGACTACTTCTGTTTTTTTTAGCTCAAGTATAAGAGGAAATGCGTTTTAACTTCAGTTACAGTACCTAAAACATGTGTTGCTTTACAGTGAAATGTGCATTTTGTATGAGGCCTTCGGAAAGTATAAAAACCTATAGCAATGTAAGTTTGCTTATTGCCAACATTATCGTCCCTTATAATTGTAAATAGGTGTCCCAGCTGTGGCTGCAGGACAGGAAGAAGGAGAACTTGGAGAGTTACGGAACAAGCTGTTGGCTTTCCTAGATATTTCAACATGCTATGAGCCAGAGTTTCTCATCAGTGACTTTCCATTTGATGGTAATTTAGTGCTTTAGCCTTTGATCTATGTAGAAGTGATCTCCTCTTTAATGCATTGACAATGAGTTAAATCTGATGTGTCACTCTTCCGATGTCTGTCTTTCTCAGGTCTGTTGGAGGAGCGAGCCCTGCTTCTGGGCCGCATGGGAAAACATGAGCAGGCACTCTTCATATACGTGCACATACTGAATAACACGTTCATGGCTGAGGAGTAAGTATGCCTCAAGGTCAACATACTGTATGTCTATGGCTGTTTTCCTTCCTAAGCCAAATGAAATTGGTCCTTTTTTCAACTTTATGGACAATAAATACATATGTTGGTTGAGTAAAATAAAAATGTATTTATCTAGTTTCATGTGACTGTGTGTACACTTCCCTCTTTAGGTACTGTCACAAACATTATGACAAATCAATAGATGGAAATAAAGATGTGAGTGTCTCTCTATGAAAGCATATATGCATCACACATTCCAAGAATAAAGTACATTCTTGTATATTGTATCTTCTTTATATCTAAAGTACATCTTATTGTACATCTATCATAGTACAGCAGAACCTTGGGTTGCGAATAACTTGGTCTGTAATACAAAACTTTTAAACTTTTAACTTGATAAATGAGCGAGGTCTTGAAATACGCTTATTTTTGTACGCGTACTGCCAAGCATCATGTAATCACAACTGAGCCAATGGTGGTTCTCTCTCTCTCTCTCTCTCTCTCTCTCTCTCGCGTGCGCACGCGATTACCATACTTACCATAGTCTCCCATGCTCAGTCTTGTGTGCATGTGTCACTTGTTTGGTCAACATCCGTGCATACATGTACTACTTACTATACCATTGTGACCATGTGTTGAGACCAAAAAGCATTTTTTTTTATTTTGTGTCCAGGCGTAGTGACTGTTCTTTAGTAACTGTACTGCAACAACGATTCTCGTGAAGAGGGCGGAAAATAGGTCGTAGCAGTGCGGGAGATGAATCTGTTTAATGACGATGCAACGACACAAATCCTCAAAAGGAGGCAAAAGCAAGTGTCATTAGAGACGTTTTTAGTTAAAGATCCAGTTTCCAGTATCTAACGTAATCTCTGCATTCTGACAGAGTCAGAGGCTGTGTGTGTAGGGGTGTGTGTAGGGGTGTGTCTTCTCATATCTTACACCAAGCATGATTCTTTTCAAAGTCCAAGTTAATTTGTTTCATTTTACTTTATATTTTGTATTAATCATTTTTATATGAATATTTTTGAGTTGTGGAACAAATCATCAGCATTTCCATTATTTCTTTTGGGGAAATTTGCTTTGATGTATGAGTGCTTTGGATTACAGACATGCTTCCGGAACTAATTATGCTCACAACCCAAGGTTTAACTGTACATTTGATCCAATTTCAACATCTTTCAAACACTTTGGCTCATGTGCCTCAGCTATTTTCCTTTGATATTAAGTGTTTCACAAATATTATGCAGCTATTCTCACACAATGATTGATTTGATTTAGGCTTGATTCAGGATTGTTTCAACAAACTTTAAAATACATGATCTCTGTCTGGAAAATAGTCCTAAACATTTTTTGTGCCTCCCATATCTCAGAGTGATTAACTGCTCCTGCCTCCTCTGTGCAGGTGTATCTTTCTCTCTTGCGCATGTACCTGTCTCCTCCAGATGCACACTGTCTGGGTCCTATTAAGATGGAACTGTCTGAACTCCAGGCTAATCTTCAGGCTGCCCTGCAGGTCCTTGAGCTGCACCACAGCAAGCTCAACACTACTAAGGTGAGAATTCACCTAGCCAGTACAGTGACAGATGTTATAGCCAGCCTTGTCTCTTGGAATGACTTGGAAGTGTGTTTTTACCTCTCATTAAATATAAAAGCCTTTTATGGCTCTTCAGCTCATTATATTTTTTTGTGCCTCAGTATACTTCTTCCTGGTCCCTGTCCTTCAGGGCAGTTGGTACTGATGCAGCGATAATTCCAATATCTGACATTTTAACAGTTTAATACCTGTTATGATCACCCTCTGCACAATAAAACCCACAATGATGTGCAACAGAATACGATTGCTAGAGCTCAGAAAGTGCATTAGCTTTTAAGTACTGTGTGTAGTTCAAAGTACAGAGCATGAATCGGCCTCGAAAGGCGTCCTTGCTCGTTTGTTTTATATGATGTCGCTTTTATTTTGTCTGGCTGCTCTACAGAGGCCTGGATCAGCAGGGCCACGTGCTGGGACACACCGCAACTTTTGATGTCAAATGAGAGAACTAAGTTCTTTTTTGTTCCCAGCTGTGCTCAACATGTGTGGACTGTCGAGCCACGAACAGTTGAGCCTCATCCAGCTGAAATTAAGGAGCGCTCCAGTATTTTACAAGCTCACTTACGTGTATAATTTTCACAAAAATGTATAGGTACTACATGAACAATAACTTTGACATCCATTGTTTGGTCAAATTTATACTGTAATAAGTACCACTTTATTAGGAACACCCCCACGTTCATGCCGTTATTTGAGACAATCATGTGGCAGCAGATTAATCACAAGAAAATCATGCAGTGACAGGTCAAGAACTTTACGTTCAATTATTAAAATAATATGGCATTCAATTATTATATATTTCTTTTCTTTCTTTTTTTTTTTTTTTTTTGTCGCTATATTAAAATAATTTTTTCCTCCCCCTTTATGTTGTTTCTATTTTGCAGAATGGACAGGGTGGGGTCATATGACACACAGCGTGATATAAAGAATTTAAGAAAAGCATTAACAGAATTAAAAGAATGGGCATGAGCAAGATTTCATCGATTAGAGTTTCTTTGAGAGAAGTAGTTTTTAAGTATGCGGTTGCATGAGCCTGTGCCCTCAGATTCAGCCTCAGATTTTTTTTTTGGCTGACAGCAGTGAAACCTTCTGCCGTTGTATTAAATATTGTATTAATTTTGGTTATCATTAGGCAATAAACCTGCTTCCAGCAAACACTCAGATTAAAGAGATCCGTGTTTTTCTGGAGAGTGTTTTGGAGGAGAATGCCCAAAGGAAACGCTTCGACCAGGTGCTCAAGAGTTTGCTGCAGGCTGAGTTCCTCCGGGTAAGTTACTAGAGCAATTGAGAGACACCCTACTAAGATGAGACATTGTTTGTGAACATGGACGGTTCTGTTTTTCTTTAGTGTCCCGAAATTTTTTCTTTTTCAGTCAGAAGCTGTTTTGAGCAGATTCTGGAAACAGAAATTGATTATATACCATAATCTACATCAGGGATCTTCAACTCCAGTCCTGGAGGGCCAGTGTCCAGCACAGTTTAGTGATTTTGTTCAAACACAGATGATTCTCCTAGTCTGTTAATTACCACGTTCAGAGGGCATGTTTAAGTGTTACAAACTGAGCTAGACACTGGCCCTCTCTTAAGACTGGAGTTGACAAAGCCTGATGTTCACCATACTATGTTCTCTGCCTCTGTGTTTTTAGGTCCAAGAAGAGCGAATCTTTCATCAGCAGGTGAAGTGCGTCATTACTGAAGAAAAGACCTGCCGAGTGTGCAAGAAGAAGATTGGAAACAGGTATGTTTGGTGTTATTTTCCTATCCCCCCCCCCCCAGTCAATATATTAACCATCTTCGAATAATGCATATTTGTCTTCCATTTGAACAGTGCCTTTGCCAGGTATCCAAATGGTGTGGTGGTGCATTATTTTTGCTGTAAGGATCGCAGTTTGTGTCCCACAGAGCAATGAGATTTCTCAGCTGGATATACTCAATACACACCTTCATCTACTCGAAAAGTTTGTACGCAAGGTGTTTTGTGCTGCACAATGGAAGGAAGTCTCTGTGTCTTGAAGAAATTCATAAGGATTGTGGCCTTGGAGGAAAAAGTTACGGTACCTTCAACTGATGACTTCTTAGTCTTCTGGATTGAGACATTATTATACTGAAGACATGCTTGCTATTGCACATCTTTGAAGATAATTAATTAATTAATTAATTAAATAACACATACTGTAGAATTATGCTTTCTTGTTTGATGTTATGTCTCCCATCCACTGATATTTTATTTACTTTTATTTTGAAGCTCGTTTCTTTTCAGTGTTGTCATATGCATTGTGTCTAAAAAATAAAAGCAACCTGTGTTTTATGTGTTAAACCTGTTACGGTTGTGTTTCAGCCCATTACCATGCAGACTGATACTGTATGCTGAGTCAACTGTCATATTTGCTTTAGGTTGTTCTGGTTGTAGAGGGGAAGCCAGACAGATTTTTTCCTGCACTTTGCCATTTTTTTTTTTTATAGTTTTGCTCTCATATACAGAATATTGTTACTGTAGTTTGTTCTGAACATAAGAATGAAAAAGTGTGGCAGACGATTTTTCCAGTCTCTACGTGAACAGTCTCAATTCTACACCTTTTCTGTGATTTCTGAAGCATGGCAACTTTGGCTTTAATTTATTCTCACTAATGAACAATGCAAGAAAATAAAGCACTAATGATTACAGTGGATTATTACGCATTGATGTTGCTATAAATGTTGATAATCTCACATGCACAGCTGTGTAGCTTGTTCAAATGTGTGCTTGGATGTTTTTTATTAAATTTCTTGCCATCTTTCATAATCCTTCTCCTTATTATGATCAACCATGACGTAGACTGTTGTTCCTGAGAGGAAAACATGGTTGTTTTCGTTCCAAGCAGTGTAAAATATGTATGTATATGAGCATTTAAAAAATGTATGCATACTTCAGATAAGAACGAGGAGATGCGTTACTGCTAATAAAAATGTTTCCTGTGCAATGTGGTGTCTCAAATATGCTTTTTTTAATGCATTTAATTTAGCTTTTTTGTTCCATTTGGGTCCAATCCAGCATGAAACTTTTTTTTCATCGTTTTCAAAGGTTTTTGAAATTTATATTACATCGGTTATTAGGGATGGAAATTGCTATGGGCAAGCTGATACCGATTAATTTTGTATTGCAATTCTGTAAGTATCACAATGTCAAATAAAAAAAAATGTATTCCAATATTTGGCAACAAACTCCTACCACACAGGATGCTCTGCTGCCTTGCAATGTGTGAATGTGTATACTGTAGTTTAGAGCTAATTGCCTGTAGGGTTATAGAGGAACTGCAACACGTTTCCACCTCAAATGCAAACATATACATTACAAGTTAAGTTTAAAAATTCGATTTTTGAAGTGATGATGCATGAATCGCCACACAAAATGTCTACTGGTTATTTTATGAAAATGCTCAAATTTATGAAAGAATGTTCAATTCTTTCTAGCTTAGACTTTAGACTCATGCAGCTTATCAGTGACGGTCACAGAGTGAAGCTCCTCTGGATTTGATTTCCTTTTGGGCAGATATTTCAGCCTGTATGTGTGTGTGTGCACGTGTATGATGATTTCCACTACATCATTCTTATTATTCCACCAATGAGATCTTGTGATATAATGCTTGGCTCAAGCCTATTAGTTCCACTGCCGAGTTACTGATATATATTTAGATACTTGCCTCAGTTCTATCACAACTAGTCATTGCTGACTCTGTGACATCCTCACGGACACCCAGAAGCTTTACAGCAAATGATGCCATTATGTATTTCATCAAATCTACTGAGCACGGACTGCAGGTTGGCACATTAGGTACACTCTTCTCCGTCATTTATATATGATGCATATTCAGCCAATCACGATACATAACTGAAAATCCACCCCCCCATACCTACTGGTTATGTTGTGAAAATGCCAAAACTAAATTTTAATATTAATGTGCTTAAATAATATTTTATATAAATAAATAATAAATAAACCATATGGGTGGATTTGCAAGTACACCCATTTCGCACACCTACTGGCAAGAGAGTTACCAGGGATGTTTTTTATTATATTTGTGTGTGTGTGTGTGTTTTTCTCTTCTCCCAAAGCACTTATTCATTTCAAATGCAATTTCCTGTATCATCTGCTCAGTCACTGACTTTAAGCAGATAAAAATCCTGTCATTTCAAACTGGGTTGTGTTTCCTGAATGAACTTTCTCACTCTGAGCTGAACTGAGCCACAGGACACGACGACCCTTGCTTGTGTTCCCAAGGCAGAACTCTCATACATACACTACATGAGTCACAATAAAGAAGAACGACCCAGTCTAGAGAAAAAGCCTACTCTCATTTGACCTAGCTCTGATGTTTGTTAGCTTGTCAACATCATCTTGGTCAGCTGTTACATTCGATTACATCATTCAGGCCGTCTATAAAAGATGTGGTTTTTCCACTTGTGAGGTGTGACTCCCCCTCCCTTGTGTTGTACAGTATATTGTCCTTGGAGCCTTCTTGGTCTAGAAGTGTCTTATAAGCAGGGCAGGAGTTGGAAGGACTATACGGTGTTCCAGCTGTCTGGTGGAAAGTTGCTGGGTGGAGAAAAGTGGCCTGCAGATGCTACATTGTTTTCGTGCCTTGTCATAGTGTGCAGAATTCATCAGGATTAATCATATATAAAAAGTCCTGTTTTCTTGAAACCTCCCTCCTAATAGGTTTCCCACCGCTAAATGTTTAATCTCTGACTACATCCACATGAATGTTTGTGGGGTGGGTTAGAGGGAATTAATCTGTACTGAGTATATATTTTATAGTCTCATCAAATCCGAATGTTTAACCAAACCAAAGGCTGTGCTACAAGAAAAAACGGCTTAACAACAGAAAGTATCTTGAAAGTAGTCAAATCTATCACATATTATTATAATTATCCATGGGCACCCAAGGCTCATCCGAAGGCCAGCCTGTCTGGTCTGATCCCACAGAAAAGCCAACACACCACCAGACTAACATGCCCAATCCATGGCGGCTGCACCCTGCAACCCACAGCACCCAAAGTCCAGATCCACTGCCAACATCCTGGTCCCAGACACCACAACACACTTCCAGAGACCCCAGAGAGCCACACCTCAAGGGGTCAGAGCCACCTGGTGACACAAGGAGAACTCGAGAGGGTCTTTTTAACTCGAGAAGGTGGTTTTAATGGTTTTATGGCATGATTAGTGTATGGTCACCATTTACACAAATTATGAGCTCATTAAACAGATTTCTTTTTTTTTTTTACTAATCTTAGATTTGAAAATATTTTGGTTTATCTGCCAATAGAATAAGTAAATATAAAACAAGCAGAAGTATTAATAATCTTATACTGTATATAATTTATCTAAATTAGGAATAGTAGATCGATTTGGCTATTTTCTATATATTTTCATTGTGTCACTGTTTTTTCATTATTTTTTGCAAATATTGTGCACATTTGAATACCGTGCATGCATGAATACCATGTTTGATGAAGAAGCACAACCATGCCTGCTCAACAGCCAGGTGTAAATTAGGTCAAAGATCTTAAAATTCTCCTGTGGTATGGTAATCTTGGTTGCTGCATGAAACATTTACTCAGTTTTTAACCAGGCTTTCCTTGCTGTTTTCTCAGTACTGATCTTTCCACCCCTTGATGTTGTTTCCTGATGCTATAAGATACTTTAATTTTGTTTAAACTAAACCTACTAGTTTTATAGGGTTTGCCCATTTGAAATCTGGTATTAACCTGTGCACTGTAAGATCATGGATTATATTGCATAATCGTTTGCAGTGTGACATGCAAAAAAATAATAATAAAAATAATAATAAAAATTATATATATATATATATATATTCAGGTACTGATATTGCATGATGGAAAGTAGTCTTTATAAATACTGTGGTGGATATAATTGATTGCATACTGTATATCAGCATACTAACAGTTATAAACTTTATAACATCGCAGTATTAATTCCTGAGCTGGTATGAACTGGCTTGAAGATCTAAGTTCCCCCCCCCCCCCAGCACAATCATAACAATGGATTTTTGTGAAATCAAACCCACAGCGTGATATAAAGAAATGACCTTAGGGATGAATTCTTTCTACCTTAGACTTTAGACTCATGCAGCTTATCAGTGACGGTCACAGAGTGACGCTCCTCTGGATTTGATTTCCTTTCAAGCAGATATTTCAGCCTGTTTCTGTGTGTATGTGTGTGTGAGTGTGTGCATGTGTGTGATGATTTTCATTACATCATTCTTATTATTCCACCAATGAGGTCTTGTGATATAATGCTTGGCTCAAGCCTATTAGTTCCACTGCCAAGTTACTGATAGATATTTAGATATTTGCCTCAGTTCTATCACAACTAGTCATCGCTGACTCTGTGACATCCTCAGGTACACCTGGAGGCTTTACAACAAATCATGCTATTACGTATATATTTCATCATATCTACTGTGCACTGACTGCAGTGGAGGTTAGCACATTAAGTACACTCTTCTCCGTCATTTATATACAGTATGGTGCATATTCAGCCAGTCTTCACCTTTTCTCTATCTACCGCCAAGACTGCAGAGACTCACAATAACCTTTTTGTACTGGCCCAGCCATCCTTCACTTCAGTTTCCTTTTGTAATTAAAAACCCTTACATATAGTACTTTCGCGCATTATGACTTCCCCGAATCAGCAATATATGTATATATGTGTTTCCATTGTTGTGGATGTCCATAAAACTATGGAACTTATCTGTAATAGTAAAAATAGAGAGACAAACATTGTGTACACTGTTTGTCTTTGCTTCCTGTTACTTTTTTAAGAGTCTGAAATGTCACGAGAGCTTCCCCTAGGGATTATAGTGCTAGTGTGATACAGTACATGGTATGTTTGAGCCTCAGGGAAGGCCTTGGTTTGAAAAGAACTGTGACCATGAGTAGCAATGTGGTGTGAAGAATTGTAAAAATTTATACAGTCAATTTCCTTCATTGTCTTTCATGGCCATTTGATTTTCTGTATGGCCTGTCCATAAAAATGTGATTCCATGATTGTGTGTCTATTAACACCTGACCATTGTGTCTTCATATATCCTGTGGACTGCATACTACTTTTTCATTGTAACTGTATCGCTTACAATAAGACGCTGCTTGACCGTCTCGTGTAAGCATTTAGCAAAGCTAATAAGTGCGCTAAATGACCCTGAAATGAAAAAGGCGTACTGTAAGAGTGTATGATTCAACATAGTAAAATTACTCATTAATTGTGAAATGACTCATGATCTTATAAGACATAGAACCGGTATATATATATATATATATATATATATAAATAATTAATTTCAATTTTATTTGTATAGCGCTTTTAACAATTGACATTGTCGCAAAGCAGCTTTACACAATCAAAAGAATTATTTAAGTTTATATGAAATGTGAACATGTATGAATCAAAATGATAAGACTGTCCCTGATGAGCAAGCCAGTGGCAAGGAAAAACTCGCTGAGATGGTAATAGGAAGAAACCTTGAGAGGAACCAGACTCAACAGGGAACCCATCCTCATTTGGGTCAAATGGATAGTAGTGGTTGATCTGCATCATACTGTGTGAGACTGGAAGTTCAGTATAACAGAAGATGTGTTTAAGTTAATATTGAGTCCAGTTCATTATTGGAGGCTCAGGTAGACTGTAGGAAACTCCAGTCCTGAACTATCGAGCGTCTGAAGTCACAAGTACCCAGACAACAGCTGTCCGCATCAACCGAGGACAGGACCATTTATTGGTTCAGTAATCTGGGTTAATGATCTGATGTTCAGAAGGTTGAAAGGTCACTTCCCATCCCCACCAAGCCACTACTGCAAGGCCATTAACCCTTAAGTGCTCAAATGGTTCAGTGCTATCTGTCTACACTATATGGTATTTTGTAAAACCTGCAATGACATTGTATTCAGATACATCTACATCAATATGGAGTTGGCCCCCCTTTTGCAGCTATAACAACTTCCACTCTTCTTGGAAGGCTGTCCACAAGATTCTGGAGTGTTTCTGTGGGAATTCATGCCCATTCATTCTGTGGAGTATTTATGAGGTCAGGCACTGATGTTGGACGAGAAGGACTGTTTCGCAATCTTCGTTTTCAGTTCATCCCAAAGGTGCTCGATGGGGTTAAGGTCAGGGCTCAGTGTAGGCCAGTCAAGTTCTTCCACACTGAACCCATTAAACTATGTCTTTACTGACATTACTTTAATGTCATGTTGGAATAGAAAAGGGCCGTCCCCATGCTGTTGGCACAAAGTTGGAAGCATAGCATCGTCCAAGATGTCTTGGTATGCTGAAACATTAGTATGCCGAAACGTTTGCCCTTCACTGGGGATACGGGGATACGGGGCCTGATTGAAACCTGAATTCAATAATTAACAGGTTTGGACAAATCCTATTGTCCATACAGTCCATGTATCTGTCTATCTGTCTCTCTTCAGCCTTTTGTTAGGCATCTGGTGCTCAACTTTTATGCTGGAAGAATGTTTACTGTCCAAATACAGCAGTCAAGTGTCACCCATGATACAAAGTTAACAGAAGGTGTCTCTTACTGTAGGTCTCTCCTAAAGTAATTCATCTTCTCTTGTAAATAATGGAAACAGTCTTAGGGCTTTATCTAATTCTTGTATATCTAAAACACACATTGGATTTAAAAAGTATTGATTCTGATCCAACCACTCATTTATACCATGCTTTCAATGTTTAACTTTCATTGGCAAACTTAGTTTGTGCTAGTTTTGATGAAACATTTAAGTGGTATTACTGTAAAATCCTTGTCAGAGGAATGATCTCATCTGAACAGAAATAAGCCCAAAAGAAACACTTTTGGACTGTTGAATTATCCCACTTGCTCAAAGAACAATGCTAGCCTTTATTTCAAAGAAGTCTTTCTTAAATATAAGAGCTGTTTCAAACTGCAGTGCCTAATGTGAAAGCACAGCTACATATACAATCTCCTAATACTTTACATAAAAGATGAATGTGAACAGGCTGAAGTTCCCACCAGTAAATTATCATTAACCATTTTGTATTAATATGCACTTAATTCACGCTTGGGGTCTGTGTGTGTGGAGTTTGCATTTCGTTCCAGTGCTTGGTGGGTTTTCCTCTGTGTTTAGGTTTTCCCCCACAGTCCAAAGACATGTGGTCTATGTTAATTGCCATTTCTATATTGATTGCCGTGTGTCACTGGGGGTGGGAGTATGTATGGGGGGTTGGCCCTAATTTCCATGGCATAGGCTCCAGGACCCCCGTGACCCTAAGCAGTATAGGTGAAGGATGTGATGATTATGTTTACATCACAATTTTATTCCTAAAAGATTATGTATTTATATTTTACTATCTAGATTATTATCCACCACGGTGTCCTAGGAGGAAAGGAATAAAATTGCTGGAGTAAATAATAAAAGCGTGTACTTTATGTAATTGTGTCCTCTTTACTTACCAATGAACAACAGTACACCGGAATATGAATTTACTGTCCATGGGAAGTGTGGAATGATCATGTGGGTTTCTTCTGGCTTCTCTGGTATCTTCTCTCTGTCCAAGAACATGCACATAGGTGGATTAGGCATCCCTTGATGTGAGTGATGTAAATGTGCATGTACATGGTTACCTGTGATGGCCTGGCAATGTTCCCAGTCCATTTGTGGAGGCAGAAGTTGTTAGTGAAGATAAATAAATGGACAGTAAGTGGTACATAAATTATCCCATTATCAAAAACATTTAATCATATTTAACTATCATTTTAATCACCAGTAAGATGAACACTAAAATATTTATGCTTAGGGTTGGGTTATTTATGTTCAGTTTGGTAATATCAGTAGAATAATATAATGCCAAAAGTATGGTGACACCTGATCCTCCACTGTGTTTATGCATTAGAATTTTCCTTGAGTGGATCATAGGAGGCCAAAATATACCAGCATGCCAATGCCGCTGTGTGCAATGCAACCTTAACACATACATGGTTTATCAAGATTGGAGGCTACCGTACTGATGTATCTTTTATGATAATAGTCTGATTTGGTTTAGTAGTTTTCGACTGACCAATTTGGGCCTACAGTTAATTCTAGAAAAAAATAGCTTTTTTTGGTATTGGTCCAGTATGGTCCTGGAAATGGACATCTATAATGAAGGTGCTAAAGCTCTACATCACTGATCAGAAGCTCAGCGGTTTGAGCCGCAGCTCCACCAGGATGCCGCTGTTGGCCCGTGTGCAAGGCCCTTAACCCTAGTCTGCTCCAGGGGCACCGTATGATGGCTGACCCTGCACTCTGACCCCAGGCTACTGACAAAGCTGAGATATGTTCTGAATTTCACTATTACAGTCTTTACATGTCACAAATAACATGAAGGTGTTTATTACACAGACATTTGTCTATTTTCGTTTATGTTCAAATCAAAACTTCTTTACCAAGCTGGTCAAAACGGGAGTCTTACTGGGAGTCAGCTCTTGTGTGTGTGTGTGTGTGTTGAGCTGATAATCACCGTGTGTGGAATAGAGCAAACACAAACGCGTGGGATGACGCGGCGGCGCTAGGACCGCGCGGCAGGCTCCACAGTGCAGTCCACTCCATCAGGCTGGGAAGCTGCGCGAGGCATCTCCGCACTCTCCAGTCCTTAGAATAATAAGGAGACGCGCTTGACCGGGGACGGAGCCGACACGCACCGGGACGTGCTGAAGCTCCGTAAGCCCTGCTCCTTATGGACACTCATCATGCGCAGGATTAGGGCCAACGCCATCGCCATCCTGACCGTCGCGTGGATCCTGGGCACCTTTTATTACCTGTGGCAGGACAACAAGCCGCGCGCGAGCCCTTCTTCAGCGTCTCAGGCGCGCGCCGTGGGCGTCAAAAGCCGCGGGCCGAAACCCGCCGCCTCGGGGAGAGTGGACATCCGGCGGGAGGACAGGACTCTTCCTCTTATAGTAAGGGGCGAGTGGACAGTGACAGGGGTTTACATTACCGCATTGCTTTAATTAAGACGCGCGCGCGCGCGCGTGTGTGTGTGTGTGTGTTTGTGTGCGCGCGCGTGTGTGTTGTATCTTGATCCCAATGTGTCTCTGCATTGCACATTGTTGATGGATGTTTTCCTCATATTAGAGCGGTGTATATCTTGTGAATACAATAATCCCAGTTATGACAGGTTTGTATGAAGATGCAGGTTTGAGTGCTAATCAGTGCTCTTTTTCTCCACCTCAGCTAAACATAGGTATTTGGGGCAGTCCCTAGTGTTATAATAGAGCTAGAACAGGGGTGCACAATTTGCTTAAAATGTTCCTTTGGGCTCTGATCATGTGTGCTATATTTCCCAGAACTGAATCTGCTCATAGTTATATTAGGTGAGATAGAAAGAAGGAATCACCAACCTGCAGCTGTCCAGGAGTTCCACAGAACACACTCATCTCTAAAGCATAGCTCAGCTGCACAACAGTTTTTAACACACAGTTTTTGAAATTAAAATGACTTCAGATAAACATCGCATCTGATACAATACTAGCTGGACCTATTGACTCAGGTTTGTCCAATCCACTAAAATATTCATGTCATGAATGTGTGTGTGTGTGTGTGTGTGTGTGTGATGTTGACTAGCACTACACTGATCTTGCATTAAACATGCAACCCATCTTGTGGTCTTACAGCCTGCTGTAGTTGCAATGTTTTGTGTAACTTGATGCACGTAGAGTGTTGACTTGGTTACCGTCAGGATGCCGGATCTTGTGTGTGTATTGAAAATGTTAAACAATGGGATTGGTGCATCACTAAATAATTTGTCAATAAGACATTCTGCCTGATAAGTTTTAACTCAAGTGATTACATTTGTAAGGTTTTCCATTTATGAGCTCTAAAAGAAACACTACTGTACATCATGTATACTGTACAATGTGTACTAGATTGCTGAACAAATTGTAAAATAACTTGTTTCACATGTTAATACTAATAACCTTAAGCATACTGTATATGGCTTGGATGACGGCAAAGTTTTGTCCAAGATCAAGCCCACATTCTTTGCTCTGAGATTGTTGGTGGACCGAAGATGTTTGCAAGCTATAGAAACACACCCGTCGTTTAGTCTGCGCTTGACAGTTGGATGCGAAATTCATCAGGTCGAGAAGAAGAAACAGTTTACTGAAAAAAAAGAAAAGAAAAAACATTTACACACTCTCTTTGCAGACCATATTTTAAACCCAGATGACAAGTGAGCTGATAGTTTATAGTTTTTTCCCTCACTGTGACAAAATGACTAGAGGTCTGTGTTCAATGTTAACAATCATTTTATTCATTAAATTATGTTTATAGTACATGTGGAAATGCAGTTCTATGATGTCTCATTCTGAACAAAAAAAGGTGCCCATGGAACTTACTTTAGTAAACTGTGGCAGGAAAATTATATAAAAGATAAAATAAAATAATCTACACATGGGTAGACCAGACTTGAAGTGAAATAACTCATTCAGGAAATTATCTGTGAATTAGTTTTAAACCCTGCAAAAAGAAATCAATAGTTTAAATGAAGATGTTTGCTATGTTTATACGCGAAAGGGAAACAGACAGCGAGAGAGAGAAATTTGTACTGAGTCCTGTTTCACTGCCACATCCTTGAGCTCCATAGCAACAGAGCAGCTCTCTCTTGCCACTCCATAAGCTGCATGCCACTGGGACTTAATGTCCACAGTTCAGCATGACAAAGAAAATCTATTAGTCAAGCGCACAGTATGCTGATGTGTGTTTATCTGTATTGAAATGTACTCACCGTTCATTTTAATAGGAACACCTGCTCATTTATACAGTTATCCAAAATCATTTTAACCATTCTGTGTAAACTCTCCGGACTGATTTTGTGTGTGTGTGAAATTCCCAGAAAATCAGCGTTTTGTAAAATACTCAATCTGGCAACAACAATCATGCCACAGTTAAAGTTAGAGAGGTCACACTTTTTTCTTGATTAAGATGTTTGATTTGAACATTAACTGAAACTCTTGACCTGCATTTAAATGATTTTATGTGCAGTGTGTGCTGCCACATGATTAGATAATGAAAAAACTGCATAAATGTGCAGGTGTACAGGTGTTCCTGTTAAAGTGGACAGTGAGAGTATACACTCGCGTTTCTCTAACTAATATGTACTTGCCTCACTCTCACTTTTGTGCGTTTACTTTGACCTAGGGGTGGAATGCATTATACTGTATGATTCTCTAGTATCACACATTTGATTCTCAATTTGGTATGTTATTTTTGGCTCAAGGTGTAACATTCTGAACGAAGTTAGAAAGTAGCTGATGGGTTGTTATTTCTTAACAGCTAAGCCCCAGTATAACTCACTTTAGATAAAATCTGATAAATGAATAAATCAAATTGACAAGGTTTTAACATTCATTTAACATTAAAGGTTTTAATAACCTAACATTAAATGAAAAAAAAAACTGACAGGATTAATCATTGTTTAAGTTGTGCTGTAATTTTTAGAAAAATCAAATTATCACTCCAAGTCTCAAACTGTTTATTAAAACAAATATTGTCTTATCTCCGATGATGGACCTTATAAATACCAGTATCACAAAATGTGTTATTATTATTATTATTATTACTACTATTATACAAGATACAGATGTTAGTATCGCACCCCTGCATCAGAAGTGCTGCATATGTCCTAAATACATGTCATCAGAATATGATGGTGGAGTGCTTGCTAAAAGCTCTGACAGATGATGAGGTTAGTACCCATGCTGTGCATCACCCGGTCTTGCCATGTGACTTCATTCGGAGCTGTGATCCAGATCGGCATGTCATCTCGTTTAATAAGATATGTGTTCACAAGAGCCAAAGCAGCACTTGTAGGACACCATCGTCCTCTCAATTTAGCCTGCTGCTTTGATATTTGATCTGCCTTTTTAAATTTGGCACTGCAGGCACTGCCCTTAAAATGAGATGAAATGGCCTTTTACTTCCTGCACTGTTCCATCAGGTCTATTCTAAAGGACACTCTTACACGCTGTCTGGTTTATGGCCTCTGGTTAACAGGACTGCCTTGCCAAAAGAGTGCGATTTTGTCCTTGTGCAAGAACCTATTTCTGGTTTTGTACCTCATAAATATTCCCTCACAGCAATTAATTCGATTTTCAATTTCAGTGCAGACTAATCCAATAAGAGGTTTTATTAGATTTGTGACTCTGACTTTTTTTTTTTTAGATTTTGAATATCTTCTCTTATATGTTGTTGAAACACCCATAGTAACCATAATGTGGTAGTTACTATCGTGGATCCTTATCCTATTAATGCCTAATATGTATTCACAAGGCTGTTGTTTCTCATAAACTGTTAGTTTAATAGTAGTGGCACAGTGGCTTAGGGGTTAGCACCGTTGCCTAGCATGGCCAGGGTCCGGGTTCGATTCCCGCCTCTGTGTGCATGGAGTTTGCATGTTCTCTCCGTGTTTGGTGGCTACTCCGGTTTCTTCACAGTCTAAAGACATGCAGATTAGGCGCCATTCCAAAATTGGCCGTAATATTAATGTGTTTGGCACCCTGTCCAGGATGTACCCCGCCTCATTCCCCAAGTCTCTTTGGATAGGCTCCAAGGACCTCCCCCCCACACCACCACCACCCTGTATACAGGATAAAATGGTATAGATGATGAGAGAGTGAGTGTCAATTTGATATTACATATATACTTACAGTGGTGTGAAAAACTATTTGCCCCCCTCCTGATTTCTTATTCTTTTGCATGTTTGTCACACAAAATGTTTCTGATCATCAAACACATTTAACTATTAGTCAAAGATAACACAAGTAAACACAAAATGCAGTTTTTAAATGAGGGGTTTTTATTATTTAGGGAGAAAAAAAATCCAAACCTACATGGCCCTGTCTGAAAAAGTAATTGCCCCCTGAACCTAATATCTGGTTGGGCCACCCTTAGCAGCAATAACTGCAATCAAGTGTTTGCGATAACTTGCAACGAGTCTTTTACAGCGCTCTGGAGGAATTTTGGCCCACTCATCTTTGCAGAATTGTTGTAATTCAGCTTTATTTGAGGGTTTTCTAGCATGAACCGCCTTTTTAAGGTCATGCCACAACATCTCAATAGGATTCAGGTCAGGACTTTGACTAGGCCACTCCAAAGTCTTCATTTTGTTTTTCTTCAGACATTCAGAGGTGGATTTGCTGGTGTGTTTTGGGTCATTGTCCTGCTGCAGCACCCAAGATCGCTTCAGCTTGAGTTGACGAACAGATGGCCGGACATTCTCCTTCAGGATTTTTTGGTAGACAGTAGAATTCATGGTTCCATCTATCACAGCAAGCCTTCCAGGTCCTGAAGCAGCAAAACAACCCCAGACCATCACACTACCACCACCATATTTTACTGTTGGTACTGTATGATGTTCTTTTTCTGAAATGCTGTGTTACTTTTACGCCAGATGTAACGGGACACGCACCTTCCAAAAAGTTAAACTTTTGTTTCGTCGGTCCACAAGGTATTTTCCCAAAAGTCTTGGCAATCATTGAGATGTTTTTTAGCAAAATTGAGACGAGCCTTAATGTTCTTTTTGCTTAAAAGTGGTTTGCGCCTTGGAAATCTGCCATGCAGGCCGTTTTTGCCCAGTCTCTTTCTTATGGTGGAGTCGTGAACACTGACCTTAATTGAGGCAAGTGAGGCCTGCAGTTCTTTAGATGTTGTCCTGGGGTCTTTTGTGGCCTCTCGGATGAGTTGTCTCTGCGCTCTTGGGGTAATTTTGGTCGGCCGGCCACTCCTGGGAAGGTTCACCACTGTTCCATGTTTTTGCCATTTGTGGATAATGGCTCTCACTGTGGTTCGCTGAAGTCCCAAAGCTTTAGAAATGGCTTTACAACCTTTACCAGACTGATAGATCTCAATTACTTTTGTTCTCATTTGTTCCTGAATTTCTTTGGATCTTGGCATGATGTCTAGCTTTTGAGGTGCTTTTGGTCTACTTCTCGGTGTCAGGTAGCTCCTATTTAAGTGATTTCTTGATTGAAACAGGTGTGGCAGTAATCAGGCCTGGGGGTGACTACAGAAATTGAACTCAGGTGTGATAAACCACAGTTAAGTTATTTTTTAACAAGGGGGGCAATCACTTTTTCACACAGGGCCATGTAGATTTGGAGTTTTTTTTCTCCCTTAATAACGTAAACCTTCATTTCAAAACTGCATTTTGTGTTCAATTATGTTATCTTTGACTAATAGTTAACGGTTTTTGATGAGCAGAAACATTTAAGTGTGACAAACATGCAAAAGAATAAGAAATCAGGAAGGGGGCAAATAGTTTTTCACACCACTGTATATATGTTTTTTTTTCTAGCTGTTTTTATTCTTTGCTTTTGGCACGGTTCATTTCAATGCATCATTTTCATTTGTGCTGATCTGATAGTGCTGTATTGCAGACTTTTTTGCACTGAGGATTTAAATTTGTTTTTGGATCAAAATGCACATTTTAGGTGGAACGATGGAACGAAGCTGGAATTCTAGAACCGAGAACACTCATGTGAGCTTGATTTGCTGTAAAGGTCAGGCTTGTTATCTTTTCTATGTAGTGAGGCTTAGATGTTTATATTGCATTGAGCAGATCTTTACAGTTTGTAAATCTTCACTGTATATAAAGTGTACTTAAATAGCTTGCTCAATGCAATATAAATGTCTAAGAGCATGTGAGGGTTTGTGAGAAATAACATGGACTTTTTATGGAGCTAATCAGTTGCTCCAGAGCATGAATCAGATTTTTTTTTCACTGCAGGTCAAGGATTTTTTATATTAGAATAAAACAATTACCTTGGTTATTTTTATTTTCTGTCAGGCATTATAAACACAGCAGGTTTTGGTGAATCTGATTTACCTCCATCCTTTTTTTTGACCATCATAAAGGAGTTTCTAAAGTAACCTCTGTTCTCAAAACGGATTCATCTTCTGTCATTTAGAGCTGTTGTACCGTAAATCCCACTTGCTCAAGAGACCAGGTGTTCTTTACCTGAATTAATCGGAGGGAAAGTTGTCGGTACAGGGAGGGCTTGCAGTCTGACTGTGCAGCTATTATCTGACAGTGCAGATGGTGAAGTAAAACCTGTTCAGGGGCAGATTCATCTCATTATGGCTATTTTTGCACACAGGCAGCATCGCACATTTGCATAAGCATTAAAAATGAAAATCGTTTAGAACATTACTGCATTTGGCATTCTGTTTAGCAATTTGTACGCACAGTTAAGATGCGGAGCATTTAATTCTGTCCAGATGTGCTGTGCTCAGTATCTTAGGATAAAGATCAGATGTGGATCAGGACAGAAGAAAGAACGGACCATCTATGTGTCCCAGTGACGCCAGATGAGACGCAGGGATGCTTCCAGCCTTTTACGATTGTCTGTTCTTTTATAATCTGTAGGATTACGAATAAAAAGTATCAAATTCCTTTCTTTCTTCTCTGTAATGGAAAGTGAGGTCATAGAGTTTGGAAACGTAAGTTAAGCTTTTCTCGACAGATCGTTAATAACAGCAAATTGAACAATACAGCCTATTTGGTTTTCTCCATCACTCCTTTTAGACACACCCTGTTATTCGTGCTGCTTTCACGTCTTTTCATCTGGCAGCTTATCATACGTTCTGGCCAATTTAACATCATTTGCCACGTTAAGATAAACAATGAAAGCTACTGATATAATCACTATAGCTTAAACAGCAGAGTACATTAAGATTGTCAAACCTGCACAGAATAATTATAGTTATTATTATTATTAGTAGTATTCATTGTTAATTATAATTAAGTTTTCTAACTGTAAATGTAACAGCAGTGCTACCAGCATGATGAATGACGTGTTTTAATACATGGCGTTAAAAGACATGCTACTGTTACTCCGACTCCTTTTGAATTGCGTCATGTTTTGTGTCACATCATAAGGTGCAAAACGCAGCTCTGGGAAAGTTTAGAATTGAAACTTGTTTTTTTTTTTTTTTTTTTTAAAGCCAGAGATTCTGAGACAGGGATTTCTCACACATACTGTAGGTTACACTTACACGTACAGTTACTGCTGTTAATTAGCTCCAAATGCATCTGCCCCTTCTGCCTACTAATGATTCTGATAACTGAAAAATATCTTGCCAGTGATGACAGAATTTCTTGTTTTTAAATAATTTTTTCACCAGAAAGTTTCAACTTTGCCTTTAACCCGGCCTCGTTTCTTTGCTCTTAAGATTGCTTTTGACAGATAAGATCCTATTGGCATAGTATTCACTGTAAAACATGTAGATAGATGCTAGAAAAGAATATTGAATGAAAAGAATGTTATAATAACTTCACCATATAGGTAATAATAATTATAATAGCAACAACAATAATAATAAATTAATATTGTTAATAATTAAGTGAAGTAAAACCTGATGTATTTGGGATTTAATTTATTATTGCTCCTGTTTGCATAAAGATTTTTTAAAAGAAACTTCATTACATTCAGTGCTTCCTCAGTGGACCGGAACTTTACTGTTAGTAAAGTATTCTCTCCTCACTGATTCTTTTTGTTCGCACCTCTGCAAATCTCTCTGAATTTAATCGCGGTGTTCACACAGAAAGACGTTTGGCAAAAGAATTGTACTGGTATTCATGTAAGAACTACAGTATATAAGGATATCTAGACAGGAAAAGTCATGTCCTTATAAGAGGACATTTAGGTCTCGAGAGGCTAACCTACAAGGAGACATCTAACAAATCATACTCGAGTTAATAAGGTGTTGTAAATGCTTTGGACAAGTTCATGAGGTCTAAGAAAAGAGTACTAAAAACCTGAAAACTTTTGCTCTCTGCTCCTCTGTCTGCATGTCCTGTTTTCCAATTCTTGTGCTCTGTTGTTATCTCTACCCCTTCCGCTCTCCCCCTCTGTTCCTCTCTCTGTATTTAAGGTGACCCATCCTCCCCGAGCTGAGCATCAGGCTCAGCTGTTGGGTGGCTTTGATGAGAAAGCCTATTTATCCAGTAAACAGCTGAAAGCAGGGGAGGATCCGTACAGAGAGCATGCTTTCAATCTGCAGGAGAGCGACAGACTGGGAAGTGAAAGAGCCATCAGAGACACACGACATTACAGGTAACCTGTATGCACTCACACACACACATACACTGTACACATATAAATGGTAAGAACTTGATCACACAATGACAATACAGGAAATATAGACACAAAAACATACGCATATGTTGTAAGTGTGTTTCTGGCAGTAGTGCAAAAAAAAAAAAAAAAAAAATGCATCTGCTGATGTTCTCCCTTCCCTTGAAAAAGAAGATGTGTATGTGTAAGGGTATGTGTATGTTCTGACAACAGGCTATAAAAGGGGTGGTAATCCATTTTCTTAAAATTTGTCACAAATTTGTCTGAAACAGACTTTAAAAGGAATTATTATTATTATTATTATTATTATTATTATTATTATTATTATTATTATTATTATTATAATAATAATAATAATAATAATAATAATATAGAATGAGGTAAGCTACAAGTGCTTCTTACAATTAATACTACAATTAGTACATAATACAGTTAAACTACTAGGTGAATATTACAATTAATTGCAGAATTCATTTCAATCAATAAATTGAAGTCGCAATGTGGACACAGAAAGCTGCAATTTATTACAGGTAATATGTGCATAGTCATATTTGCATGGAATTTATGCAGAGTTTGTCAATAATTAAATTTTTTATGTTTTGTGTTTATTTTTTAAATACTTTTGAGAGGTAAAATAAATATTGTCAAACATCCTCCTAATGACATCATCTATGCCTTTATATTGTAGTTTAAATCTTAATCTTAATCAGTCAAAATAATTACATATTACAATTACAATATTTTTTTTTATCAAATCCTGCAGCCCTAATTTACATTCACAAATAATTTACAAATATTTACATATTTTACATTGAGAATGATAAATGCAAATCATTTCGATTTTTTTCTTCTCGCTTTAAATTGCTAACATACTTTAGTATGTTAGCATACTAGTTTAGTAGTATGCTAACATAGTTAGTACATAGTGTACTAACTACACTTTAGTGCATAGTTTAGTACATAGTTAGTACATAGTGCATGTTTTTATTCAGGAATATTTCATGTTTTTAAACCTCTGATAAGGTGAAATTCTGATCAAAGGCTTGTTCATACATAAAACAAACAGGTGGGCAGAGTTCAAAGAAAAATACCTAAAAATACATAAAACGATCTAGAAATAGAAAGAGTACCTGGGGGAAAAAATAAGGAAACAATTAGACCATTTTGTGTGTGTGTGTGTGTGTGTGTGTGTGTGTGTGTATTGTACCAGAGTCAAAAAATGATCCACACTCCAGTTCCATATTGAAACTTCTGTTGCCCGACATTTATTCTGTTGACAGTCTTATCAGTGCTTTTTGTTCAAGCCTACTGTCTCCCCAGTCACTGCTGTGCGGGTATGAACGTGTTACTTCAGTTCATTTGTTACTGTGGTACAAGTTTAAATGGATTCCCCACTTACGATGTTCACAGAAAAAGGGAAGCGTGCTGTGATTCGTTTTTTTGTGGTCTGAGGTTGTTACTGTTGTTGAAACACCTCATGGAAGAGCATAAAGGTGAAAGTTGCTTAAAGAGAATAAATACTGGTGACGAGATATGGATTTATCACTACAAGCCTGAGAGTAAATAGAAGGGTTTGGAATGGAAACATCCTCAATCATTGACCAAGAAAAAGTTAAAACGTCAACCATCAGCTAGAAAATTTATGCTTACATTTTTCTGTAATTCTCAAGGGCCAGTGCTGGAACATTATCAGGGAAAAAAAAAGTTCAACAATCTCGTGCGTTACAGAGAGACGCTTATTGGAGAGCTGAAGCCCAAACTTCGGATTAAATGCAGAGGACTGCTATCCAGGGCGTTGTGATCGTGCATGACAATGCACTTCTACACTTCTACAGCCCACACTTTCGACACTCTACAAAAACTTGCTTAAGCATCCTCACTATAGACCTGATCTCGCTCCTAAAAGTTCATGAAAATAAATTCTATAGCCTGAATTTAGAAATTTTCTTGTATATCGGGATTCCAGGAAGACACAGATGAGACACTACATTCCAAGTACAGTTACCACGAAGTACTCTCTTGGAGGACTGTACAATCACACACACACACGTTTGCTATCTTTCAGATGTGCCTCAGTGACATTTGACCCTGACCTGCCCTCCACCAGCATCATCATCACCTTCCACAATGAAGCTCGCTCCACCCTATTGCGCACTGTTAAAAGGTAACAATAGATACACGCAACCTGCACTGAATAAGTATTTGTACTAATACAGCATGTTAGTGATGTTACTTTCAACACATATACACACACAATGTCCGTCTCTCCCTGTCTTCTTTAGTGTATTAATCAGAAGTCCACCCCATCTGATACAAGAAATTATTCTTGTAGATGACTTCAGCTCTGACCGTAAGTTCTTTTCTTATATTATATTTACTGTCTCTGACTCATGCACACATGCACGCACGCACGCACACACACACACACACACACACACACACACTTGCACATAAACAGAGTGATATACTGAAGTGATTACATTTTCTACGTACGCCCTAGATATTCTACTTTTATTTAATGGATTCCTAAATGGACGACTGAATCTCACGGTACCATTACAAAAATATAAAACACCTTTAACTCTCCTGTAGTCATGGAAAGATAAATAAACCTAGTCAAAGGCAGAGTGCAGAAAATCCAGTACTATTTACTCAGACCAACATGCACAGATAAGAGTGGCAATGAATTAGCTAGGACCTCGGCCTCGGAGCAGCTGTGGGAAAGCAGGAATTAGACTACGATCCAATTCTTCTATTAGTCATGGAGAATAAAATAAGCTCAATCATCTGAGCTGAAAAACCAGTGTAATTGTTTTCACGTGTTATAAATGTGCTGTTGTTAGGTTAGGAATCAGCATATCCTGTTTAACAGATGCTGATGAGCTCAGTGTGACACTCTCCACTACATACCTATTGGGTGCATGTATGTGCGTCTACGTGCAACGTGTACGCGTTTCTGTGATAGTTACTTACAGGGTCGAGTTGCCAGTTCAATGCCGATTGTATCTGAGGGTGCAACAGTGGCAACCCGCTGTACTCGAACCGGGGACTCGAACCAGGAACCTCCTGGTCAGCAGTCTAACACCTTAACCACCAAGCTGCCCCTGCTGTATGCACACACTTAAACACACTGAGTGATTGGATGCACTGACTGCTGGTATTTATTATAGGCTTATATTGCAACATAGTTAGTCATATGTGTATAATTGTGTATCTGATTGAGTGGGTGTTTGTTTATTCATATTCAGTTTTGCTTACAAATGAGCCAGAAAGCTGTTTCTGTTAGTTTGGCTCCTTTTACCGCTCAAGTAAGAAGCCAGGCTGGATGTGATAGTAAGATTTTGCTTGCCAGACCTAGTGCGTGTAAGGGATTCATTTATATTTGCAGCATTTATTCAGTGTAAGTTTATACCGTCAGGCAGGTACGAACACAGCAAATGCACTTAACACTTTGTGGGTTAAAATAAAGAGAGATTTTGAATGCAGTGAGAACAAGATTGAACATGTGAACTTTATACTTTGATCTCCACACATGCTTTGTTTACCTTCTGAGTCATTATTTTGCAGAGCAGTACATTAAAAGGCTACATACTGTATACGCTGCCTGGACCAAAAAGTCACCATTTCCGAATAATCAAATTATTGTCTTGCATCAAGCAAAGAAAACAACTACGGCATTTTGAAATGACTGGAACTGGGTTCAGAACCCTTTAACGTATTATCAAAACCGAAGGATCGTGCTGAACCATCAACTTGGTGTGGTTGGAAAAAGATCACTTAAACACAAGGTGAAGTTCAATGGTAAAATGTAAGCGGTAAAAACGTAGCTGTGTTTAATAGTGTTATTAAAAGCATTTTCATAAGCACACAATGTGATGAGAACTCACAGGATTAGGACCTAAACAGCTGTGAGGCCAAAGGAAAACCACTTGTTAGTGAGACTAATCAGAAAAAGGATTCAATTTGCTATGGAGCATAAAGATTGGACTTTGGAAAATTGTAAAAAGGTCATTTGATCTGATGAGTTGATACTCAGAATGATACTATTCTAGAGCGATATGCACATCAGAGTAAAAAAGGAAGCACGTGAACGGATGTACCCATCATGTAGTAAAGTGGACACTGTACAAGTCTCTCGAGGGAGTTTTTCTTCCCTGATGGCGCAGGGATATTTTAGGACTCAAATAGTGAAAGAATGTTTCTGTGAGCATGAGGCATCATTTTCACACATGAACTGACCCTTATATTGTGTTGTGTACACAAAGCTACAGTATGGGTGACTGAATTAAAAATCTTAGAGTATATGGCTTTGTCTTTACCCAGGCAGTATATTACTACGTCCGTATAAAAATGCAGGATGGGATGGTCCAAAAGTCTGGATCCAAAGAAGCTTTATATAAATTACGGCAAATGCACAGATTTACAGACTTAAACAATATCAGACCTGATGTTGTATTATGCAGAGACAATTTCCTTGTTCAGTGCAGCGATTGTTCTGAAGACAGACTCGTGTCTTCCCCAAAGAAAAAAAGGGTGGAGTGGTGTTGGGTTTGGTTCTGTTTTTCTTTTGTTAGTGTTGAAACTTGGGTCTTTTGGAACTGAAATAAAAAGAAAAATATAAAATTTCATACAAGAAAAATAAATTTCAATGGATTCTGAATTGTATCAACCCTGCGCTGTATAAACTGTATGTAAAAATATTTTTGTCGATTCTAAAATCGCTTGTTTAAATACAAGCTTGATTAAAAATAATATTTAAAAATGCTCAATATAAATGGATTCTTAGTACACTGCTTCCTTTCCGTTGCTCTAATAGTAATTTAAAATAGACCCTTGTAGAGCTATACGAATAGCTGAGAGAGAATTCTAAGCGCATTTGTAGGATGTCAGGATTTGAACTGAAGTTTAAATCCTGTTACGACTAGTTTTAATCCAGCACCATGATCACTGTACTTGATATAAACCTACTGTACATGTGACATGCAATGAGTTCTCCAAGCAATGGGCTTAGAGTTTAGCAATGTTGTCACATTCCCTGCTTTCACATACTGTACACCCTGAGATCTACATCAGTCTATCTGGCTGTTTGTGTCTACGCCAGGATGTCTCTTATTCCAACTGTAACACATACTTTTACAATGGGAAAATATGACATAGCTATAGATAATACAAGTCTGTGCAGGTAGAGGTGCGTGGTGTGAAGTGTTGCTGTCAGGTATTATTTTGCATTTGATATGAGGGATTACTCTTGACTTTTGCCTTCGTGGTGATCCAGAGTTTACTCTTCTCCTCCTCACCATCTGTCTGTTGTCCTCACTGTGCTTGGAGCAACAATAAACACTCATCGTCCCTCGTGCTTGCTCTCGGTCTCACATGCAAAACACATACACCCACATGTTACTGTAGAGAAGACAGCAGCCTGATGGCAACTTCTGTTCACCTTAAAGGTCTCAGTCAAAGACCAGGGTCTGTACGTCTAAGCTTTAGATGTTTTATAATCATTATATAATCACTTGATGATCAAGACTATTTTAGTGTCCTACTGTTGCCTCCCTGAGCTACAGGGTTCCTGGTCCATTTTTTCCCTCTTTTTTTTTTGGTGACATTTTGCATTGGGTTTCTCCAGCTTCTCTGGTTAGCTCCTACTGCCCTAGAAACATGACAGCAGGTGTACTAGCTACTCTCTACCACCCTTTGTGAAGTGACTAAGAGTTTATGTACTGTACATTGAACCCTGAGTTAAACTGTTATTCTATCCGCTATGTATTCACGCACTGTATCTTTACATTGGCCTGGATCTATTGCGACCCCAACCAGGAAAAGTGTTTTTTTTAATGGATGAATGAATAAACACCAATTAGGTTATTGTAGAAAAATCATATGTACAGTATGATAAATCTTTTGCAGTGTTTATTCTTACTTTTTAACTGACAGAACTACAGTATTATATTTTCCTTATGTTTATAATGTACATTTTACAAAACATTTTGTTACAAAACACATGACAGTATGGATAATTATCATATTTATTACAGTATTATAAGTTCTAACCTTTCCATATTTTGTAAAAACTAAATTCTGGAATGTTTTATAATTTAACCCAAAATTGTTAAATAAATAATAATAATAATAATAATAATAAGAGGAAGAAGAAGAAAAAGAAGAAGATGAAGAATGTGCAGTTTCAGAAGTGTTAAATTATTGGTCTACATTAAGAAAAGAAAACATAAAAAATTGTTGGAATTGGGTTAATGATTGCCCAAAGCATTATTAAAAGATGCAAGTACTGTATACTGGTGAACCTTCAACTTTGTGGTCTATTGTGGAGGGAAAAAAAAGAAATGGATGGCTGTGATTGGAGATCATATAAAATCTTTGTGAAGTTGCATTGTACAAAAAATGGTCAGAAGAAATCGTAGCAATGTTTAATAGTGAAATGAAAAGCGTTTCCACATACACAGTGCAATGAGAGCTCACAGGATTGGGACTAAACAGCTGTGTGACCACATGGTAAAGAGTCCGGATGTACTCTATTCCAGAGCGTTATATCAGGGTAAGAAGTGACGAGAATAGTGAGAAGTGACCCATCACTCATCCTGCACAGCGGCCACCGTACAATGCTCTGAAGGCAGTGTTATGATCTGGGGTTGCTGTAACTGGTTGGGTCTAGACTCAAAAGTGTTACATGTAAATAAAATGAAGTCAACCGAATGACCAGGTTATCACTTCAATGCAGATTGTTTTATAATGACAAAGTGATATTCCAGGATTAAACTGTGAAAGAGTGATGATGAGGCCGTAATAAAAGACAAAGGCAGTCACACCAAACCTATGCATAACTAGACATCTGTGGGTTTTTTTTTTAATGTTGTTCATTGTTTGCATTTCGGATGCAAAAAAATGTTTTGTAGCACAGATTGTTACATTTTTTTATTTAGGTTTTTGTTATGGGACATTTTTTGTTATTCCGTGACATATTTATGCATTTTAATCATAGGCCTCTATAATTATTTCATCTTGACAGGTGGATGTATCAATTTCTTTTCCTAAGGCTTGGTAATTTAAAGTTAATGAGTTGCTCTGTTCTATCAAAAACTAGAAACATTGATACCACAGTCTGGAACACGTCCATATGGTGGCATTATACAGTACTGTGCTATTTTGGGAGGATTGTATTAACTTTGTGTTCTTTTTTTTGCCAAATGAACATTTAGAAACAGTTGCTGTATTTTAATGAGACAGCATTCCTAAGCATAATGCATAGACTGATTTCATATTCATTAAATTGGAGAGGAAAATTTGTATAGATGCTGTTCCAGCTTTCTGAAGCTCTTCGTCTTCTGCTGAATTTGTTTAATTAGTAGTTTATCTGAATTTGGAGCAAGTAAACATTACATAAAGGCAAACCTAACCAAGTATATGTAGGAATAGAATGCATATGCGAGCTGCATACCAACTATGCGGGATGATTTTTAAGGGTATTATTTGTGTGTGTGTGTGTGTGTGTGTGTGTGTGTGTGTTTTCTGTGTAATCTGATGGGTTTTTTGTCCTCAGCTGAGGACTGCCAGCTGCTCTCGCAAATTCCCAAAGTGCGCTGTCTGAGAAATGAGCGACGAGAGGGTGAGTGTTCAGGGTTCAGAGCATTTTTTCCCTCTAACCTAATGATCATATCAAACACTTCTGTCTGGCATAAACATGAATTAATATCAAGTATGGGTAATTGTGCCAGCTTTTTTGTACATAGTCAGCCAAAGAAATGTACTGTATACACACTTCAGGAGAAGGAAAAGAAACTTATATAAATATAGTAATACTAAATTTATTGCTTATATCTCACATTATATATTGATGTATATTATAATATTATGATAATAAACACAGAAGATGATTGCATTCAGTTTTTTTTACAGTTAACAGTTTTGCCGTTTGTACCAAGTATGTAACCCTGAAACTCGACTTATCAGTAAATCTGAAATTCTGCCATTCAGGTCTGTATGTAAGATGTCTCCCCGTTAGACTTTTGTGCTTTCATTTCTTGATTATCAGTAGAAATGTAGAAGGATGTAACTGGATCTGTGTGTTTGGCCTTTCAGTCAGATGACATTTGGTGTTCTAAGCCGAAAACTTGGCTGTTTGGTGAAGTTACCAAGAATGTATTGAGCTCCATCAGCCTGGAAGTGATAGGCATTGGATTCTTTGCTCTGACTTTAACCCCTTAAACTCCTTGAACTTGTCGGTGTCTCCAAATTTACAGTACATTCTCTGGTTTACTGCAATTAGTGAAAGATTACTACACTGGGGCATTGATCCTACACCCAAGACAACTCACTGTATGCAGGTCAGCTCTCAAAGGAATGGCATGCAGCGTAACAAACCTTGCAGATCAAATGGCCCGATGTTGCGGGAACAAAATGGACGATAATAATAGAAAGATAATAATAGTTAGGAAACAATTTGCTTTAAGGTTAGTAAGTAAAAAAAAAGAGCTTTGTATTTAGAGGGGCAATTTCTTGTTTAGCGTTAATGAAAATACTTGTTTTTGAGACGACATTATTGTTTTCATTACTTTCCAGGAGACAGAGCAGAAGATGTTCTACGAATGTTCCAAAAATTGCCTTTTGATGAAAAGTTGTTTTGTGCATTTGGCAGGTTTAATCAGGTCACGGGTGAGGGGAGCCGGTGCTGCGTCAGCTTCTATCCTTACCTTCCTGGACAGCCACTGTGAGGTGAACACAGACTGGCTCCAGCCAATGATCCAGAGAGTCAAAGAGGTACAGTAAGCGCTTCAGTCAAAACTTAATGTTCAGTCTGTGTAGTCCACGTTATGTATTTGGAATGGGAAATTTGGTAGCTGAGACAAACACACACACACACACACACACACACGCACACACACATGCACACACACGCACACACACATGCACACACACACACACACACACACACACACACACACACGCACACACAGACCCACACACACACACACACACACACACACACACACACACACATGCACACACACACAGGCACACTGTTGTATAACAGTGACAGATGATAAGACTTTAACATTTTGTGTGTTAGGAGTCATTTATAATTCACAACTGGCCGCAGTCCAGTATGGCTTTCAGCAGTACTTCCTGAGACACAGTGTGAAAGAGAGCGAGAGAGAGAAAGAGGAGGAGTATGAGGGGGAAAAAAGTGAGAATGTATGTGCGAATGAAAGTGAGTGAGTGAGTGAGTGAGAGATGAGTTTCATGCAGCTGCTTCAGACAGCCTCAGGCATTCCCCTTCTTTATCAATGTTAACTAAATCACCAGGAGACCATTATCCTCTCCAATCTTGTTCTCTAAGAAAATAGCTCTAATGCAAGACACTCAAGATATGATTTTTTTCTCTCTCTCTCTTTTTTTTTAGCACATCTCAATGGTAATTTTCATTCTTTTGATAAATCATCTAATATTCTCCACCCTGCAGCTAGACCATCTCTTTAATAAACACACACACGGGAGGAGGCTCTTTCCTTATCTTATATTCCTCCATTTCATTTTGTAACCCTGTACAGATTTAAGTGCAGGACGAGGACTCCGCACACGCAGAGCTTTTCCTCTTGTGTAAAGGTTGTTCATAGTATTTCTCGCAAACGTGATGACGGTGTACAGGTCCGATTTAGGGATTATGAGAATTAAGGTCTTGTAAATGGTGTTGTCATGCATGTGTTGAGGTGCTTAAGCTCTTGTGTGCTTGTCCTGATTAATCCAATCATTGTAAATCAGCAGCAGGCCAGGCCTGCGAAGAATTCACGTGGCTCTGAACCATGAGAAAGTTAATGAGCCGTGGTGAAAACTATGCTTGTTCTCTAACCAATACTCACACATAGAGTCTGTCAGCAGAGCTTTTAACTCCCAGTCAGATGGAAATATGTTTTACCCGACATCTATGCACACATACGGTTGTTGGTTTTTCAGCTGCTCCTGTCGTGGAGTCGACACAGCAGACCATTCGATCTGCACAACAACTTGGCACAGGTTTTATTATCTGGTGTGATGACGCTTTGAGAACCCTTTAGCCTCAGGTACATTTTGTGCAGTTTTATAGAGAAATTACCTACCAAGTTTAATAAAGCATCCACCACAGTTCACCCACAGTTCTTGAAAGGACTTTAACTGTGGCACTTTTTTTCTTTTCTTTTTTTTTTGCATACAGATCCCAGCAGCTTCCATTTTTTTGTCTGAAACATGGTTGCTTATATATTGTGCTGCTCTCTTTTCTGGCATACAAAGATTTTATGCTAATGCTGGGAAATCAGAAATGTTTTTGTACTAATGCAATAATAAAGTCCTAAAATTATTCTTTTTTAAATCCATAGGAAAGTTTATACTAAGAACGTAGGGTGCCTAAGACGTTTACACAGTATTGCACATAGTGAAGCAATAAACAAGTGAGAAAAATAAGATGGCTAAAAGTATTGAGACAAATGTTTTTTATATATATATTTTGAGACAAATGTTTTATATATATATACTTTTCAATACTATTAGGAACACCTGTTCAATTTCTCATTAATGCAGTCACAACCAATCACATGGCAGTTGATTCAGTGCATTTATGGGTGTGGTCCTGGTCAAGACAATCTCCTCAACTCAATGTCAGAATGGGAAAGAAAGGTGATTTAAGCAATTTTGAGCGTGGCATGGTTGTTGGTGCCAGACGGGCCGGTCTGAGTATTTCACAATCTGCTCAGTTACTGGGATTTTCACGCACAACCATTTCTAGGGTTTACAAAGAATGGTGTGAAAAGGGAGAAACATCCAGTATGTGGCAGTCCTGTGGACGAAAATGCCTTGTTGATGCTAGAAGTCAGAGGAGAATGGGCCGACTGATTCAAGCTGGTAGAAGAGCAACTTGGACTGAAATAAATACTCGTTACAACCGAGGTATGCAGCAAAGCATTTGTGGAGCCACAACATACACAACCTTGAGGCGGATGGGCTACAACAGCAGAAGACCCCACCGGGTACCACTCATTTCCACTACAAATAGGAAAAAGAGGCTACAGTTCGCACGAGCTCACCAAAATTGGACAGTTGAAGACTGGAAAAATGTTGCCTGGTCTGATGAGTCTCAATTTCTGTTGAGACATTCAAATGGTAGAGTCAGAATTTGGCAGGATCCATCATGCCTTGTTATCCCTGTGCAGGCTGGTGGTGGTGGTGTAATGGTGTGGGGGATGTTTTCTTGGCATACCTTAGGCCCCTTAGTGCCATTTGGGCATCGTTTAAATGCCACAGGCTACCTGAGCATTGTTTACATTTACATTTACATTTAGGCATTTGGCAGACGCTCTTATCCAGAGCGACTTACATTCTTATCTCATTACAAATCTGAGGGTACGGGGCCTTGCTCAAGGGCCCAACAGTGGCAACTTGGTGGTTGTGGGATTTGAACCTGGGATCTTCCGAACCGTAGTCCAATGCCTTAACCACTGAGCTACCCCTGGCCCCATGTCCCATGTTCTGACCATGTCCATCCCTTTATGACCACCATGTACCCATCCTCTGATGGCTACTTCCAGCAGGACAATGCACCATGTCACAAAGCTCGAATCATTTCAAATTGGTTTCTTGAACATGACAATGAGTTCACTGTACTAAAATAACCCCCACAGTCACCAGGTCTCAACCCAATAGAGCATCTTTGTGATGTGGTGGAACGGGAGCTTCGTGCCCTGGATGTGCATCCCACAAATCTCCATCAACTGCAAGATGCTATCAATATGGGCCAACATTTCTAAAGAATGCTTTCAGCACCTTGTGGAATCAATGCCACGTACCTGTAGATTTAAGGCAGTTCTGAAGGCGAAAGGGGGTCAAACACCGTATTAGTATGGTGTTCCTAATAACCCTTTAGGTGAGTGTATATATATTACATTTGTAAGAATGTTAAAACAAAGAGAGAAAACAATTGAAGATTTTTCTTGACAGATACCGTAAAAAGAATAAAAAAATTTTTTTTTGTCTGAGCTGGTTCTGTGTACGCCATGATGGTTGTTGTGAAGAAAATTTTCTGAGGTCTCAGGTCACGTGATCTCAGTGCCATGGAATGGAGGTTGTCCTTATTAGCATACTAAAAGTACAGGCTGCACAAAACAATTTTCTAAAATATTTTTTATAGGTAGATGTGCAAGGCCAAGACAATAACAGTATCAGTCGTCATTTTTATGAATATTCTTCTTATTTATTATGTGCTAGTATAGTCTAACCCAAGCTTTACGATAATAATTTATTTCCTGCAATGAAATTGCTATACAACAATCTATATTTAGTATGAAGTCCTTTATTCTTCAAAACTGGGCATACTGCATGCCTGCTTGATTGATTTCTGAAGATCATGTACAGAAATGTGTCACATAAGTTCATAATTCATCTGAGAATTCCTAAGTTTTAGACATTTTTATGCAGAGGTGGCTACAGAAAGTAAAATTTCTGTCACATATTTCTTCCGTTCTTTAACTAAACTATATGATTATTATTAGCACAACTCTTCAGCCTGTTAGGTGAGAACTAATTAGTGACATACCCCTATGAATATCTCTGAATACCACAAGTAGGAATATTTATGTAATATTAAATATGTAATCCATGTTTAGTTGATATTGCCTAATAATGGAAGTCAAAGAAGAGCTACCAAACACTTTTAGTCCATGGAGTTTGTAAATTCCGCACAAAGGCCCTGATTTAATAAAGGTTTGTAAAGATTTGCATTGTAAAAGCATGTGCACACCAAAAAAGATTATTTTGTCCATTTTTATGAATATATTAAAAAGGTCGTTTGTGTGCAAATTGATTGACTTTACACCTACAGTGTCATTTGTATAATCCAGTGTAATCCAATCTTCTCAAAATGCATATAATAAATTTGTGGAATATTAAACGGTGCCATTTACTAAGTCTAAACAATGAGTTCAGATAACACAGTGTCTCAATAATAATTTAATTCAGTAAGCATTACATTAAATCATAATAATCAGAACATTTATTTAAATGACATCTTTCTTGTTTGCCTCATTAACATAATGAACATTGATGTCTAAAGGGATTTGTTTTATGTTCATTATTGTGCATTGAACAGTTCCTAAATGGGTCTCGCCATCGTTAATCCTTATTATACACTTTGGCAGTTTTACTCTTTTGGGAGTCTCTGAGTAGCTCCGAAAACAATGCAGCATGTAAAAACAAAGAGTGTGTATAAAATCCTTATTTATATATTTTTTCTGCTTTCTTTGCACATTGTCATTCACGCCATTTTCTTTTCTGTAAATTAGTCACAACACGCCAACTAACTGTTCTCAGCTCTTGGCATGTTTGCAAATCAAAAATAAATCTGTATAATTCATTTTTGATTATGGTCAAATGCTTTAGTTTGCATTGGAGTTTGTAAGAAAGAGTACAGGGATCCAGATGCTTTGTGCACGTCTATTTCATAATAAAACCTTTATTGGAACATCCATAATAAATGAGTTTTATAGAAACAGTTTTTTTTGTTCTTTTTCTTAATAAAGGGAAACTCATCCATTGTATTCGCACAGACAGTACAAATGTGCTAGGCATGAAAAAATGCAAGAGATGCTTATACTAGAACATGATTGACAACTTCGAGAGTGACAAAAGAGGGGAAACATAAACAGTTTCTGAGCAACATTTTCCTTTTTGTTTAAAGAACTTCATTAATTCAAGGTAAATCTTATTGCTTGCCAGCTGGTGCAGCTGTGTCCCTGTGCTGTCTCAAAACCCCTCATATTCACAGTTCAGCAGGTTCAGACAGCTTTTAAAGGACCGCAACTTTTAATTGAAAACACTTGTTGCCTTCATCATCTCCTCTGTGTATATAAAGTACATTAACATGGTCATGTGCAGTAATCCCACCCATTGTTTATGGTTTACATACTCTGCTGCTCAAAAGTTTGGAATCACTTGCAGATTTCTTTGTTTTTGCTTAGTGATTTATTTTCTACATTCTACAGCAATACTGGGGATTTCAAAACTATGAATTAACACAGATGGAACTAGGTAATTATGTAACAACAGTCAGGTGTTATTTCAAGACACTAAGGTCAGCTGTTCTGTAATAGTTCTTGCAAGAACAGTATTGTGTCAAGTGTACTGTATTTGCAAAACTCATCAAGCACCAAGATGAAACTGGCTCTCATGAAGGCCATCCCAGGACAGCAAAGCCAAAACTTACCTCTGCTGCAGAGTAGAAGTTCATTTATAGTTACCAGCCTCAGAAATCACTTGTTTTTTTTGTTAAACTGTCACCCAGATGTCGATCTTCCTCCTACAGTATATAGGTTCACATGGTTGTTTGCATAAAATATTCAGGACCATGGACAGATCAAGAATGTCATTGAAGCCCAAATGGTTAATCAAGGTTTAAGCAAGAGAACATCTTTATTTATCTTTATTTATTTATTTATTTCTATCTATTTATTTATGGTATGTATGAAGTCCTAAATGCAAATGAAAGAAATGCAGAAATGGCCTCTCTCACTAGAGTGATGAATGTGATGTACTAAATTAAATGTTTAAACAATGTGTGCTCACGAGTCAGTGCAACCATCCCCTGGGGAATATATCAGGTAATTACTTTTTTTTGTTGAAACACAGGGTTTATGGCAGCTTCATTGCTTATGGATACATTTCCTATTTTTGGTTGTTATGAGCTCCTGGGTAAGAGTTCCATCTCACTGGTGCATGCATCAGCATAAAAGACTATACAGACTACAGTATTGAGGTTGCTGTGGGCAATTTTCTCTTAGCTATTTCTGTATGATCCTGCCACAGTGTTGTTAGTTCTCACCAATGGAGGAATTTAGACTATTTGTGTTTAACTAGCTTAAGTACTCAATGTTGAAGGAGTTTTTCTTTTTCTTTTTAGAAATAATAGCTTTTCTAATTAATATCTATTAGCTTTTTTAGTTAATACCTGTTAGTGCAGATGTTTGTTTACATTGAGCAAGTATCTTATTTTTTTCAGATTACTGATTTTTATTAGCGCCACGGTTTAGGAACATATGAGATCATTAATTTTTAAAGGTTCAGTTTTCATCTTCTACCTCCCTTTTTTTGGAGTAAGCCATGCTGAGTCACGCTTTCTTGTTTTGTAAGAATTTGAGCCACTTGTAAGTGCATTACAGTTGTTTCTGTGTTTTAAGCATTTTCTGTCTATACACAGTAAACTGTTGCGTTGATTGGCTCTGTTGAGTGACGCGTATAGCTTGCCAGCATGCAGATACTGAATCCAAATGGATTGTGAGCATGCGATCTGTCTTGGGTTTGTGGCTACAAGAGATATCATTAATTGCAGAAAGCATGAGCATTAAATACCAGTCAGTCTGAGTGCAAAATATGAGTGACAGATTGTAATGCAACCTTATAAAATGACAGCCCATAAATTTGAAGCGTCTTAAAAGCTTATTTGCAAATGCTTGGAAGGCCTTACAGCAGATTTCAGTCAGCTCAGTAATGTTACAACCACCCAAAGGGATTACAAAGGGAACGATACAGCTCATATTGCCCTTATAGGTCAGTAGCTAGCTGCTGACTAACCTGTTTGTTCAGATTTGTCACGGTTAGCTTCTTGGCTTTTGTCTCATGTTCACTGATGAAAACCTTGACTGATGGCAACCATGCATTTTATTAGGAGATTATGGATTACTGATTTTCTTTCTACGTCCTCTCAGGATCATACTCGGGTTGTCAGCCCCATCATCGATGTGATCAGCCTGGACAACTTTGCTTATCTGGCAGCGTCTGCTGACCTTAGAGGAGGTGAGGGCAGGATTTGTAATCTTAAAATACATAATTATCTCTCTAAGCAGCAGAGCACATGATAAATATAACATACTTAAAGAAATTACATTAAAGGTTATTCTGTGTTTACTGCTAATTACTTTAATAGTCTTAGTCTAGTCTTTTACCGATGATCTTAGGTTGTTGGTTATTATTAGTTAATACAGTAGGTTTATAAATTAGTTGGTAAGAATAGGTTAAAGCCTGAACTGACTCCTGCTTGCTCTCTCCATTTCGGACTGCAGGGTTTGACTGGAGCTTACATTTTAAATGGGAACAGATTCCTATTGAGCAGAAAATGGCTCGAACTGATCCAACTCAGCCAATCAGGTGAATCTTTCGATGCCAGAATGTGTTCCTGTCGACATACGGCACCAGTATATACTTCTTTTCCTTATCGCAGAGTGCATGATGTGAGAATTATTATCTAATATTACATATGTATTACATGTGACCTGTCAGTCAAATTCACTTCTGTACACATAGTGTTATAAATGCATTAAATTTTAGTAAAGAAAATCACAAATGATGTAGAAAGTAGTGGAGAAAGGCAATGCAGTACACCACTGAGATACTGTATTGGGAAATAGGTGCATGTAGTATTTCCTGATACCTTGAGTGTGTAAATAAAAAGAATAATAACACATGTGTACATATATTTAGTTTCTTTCTAAGACAAATGTTTCAGTAACAGAAACAGACAGGAGCTTTAAACCGTTTGTGTGGTTATTTCATTCCGCAGTTTCTTCATTTGTCTATTTGTTAGAAATCAAGAGTGCAGTTTGAGTGTTGTTTGACTGAAGTGTAAGAAAGTCATTTGCTCATTCTTTTTCTCCTCTTACGTTTACAGGACTCCAGTGATTGCTGGTGGAATTTTTGTTATGGACAAGAGTTGGTTCAATCACCTGGGCCAGTATGACACTCACATGGATATCTGGGGTGGTGAAAACTTTGGTGAGTTTATTTAGTGCTGAGCCTAGAAGGTAATAGAGGGAAATAAAAAAAATATATGTTTGTTGGTAAATGTATGGGCGGGATGAAAACTCGAATCCCTAATAATTAAAGTGCATAATTATTGTCAATGCCAAGAGCATAGTCAAGAAGACAATATTAAACAGGGATAATTCATATTCAAAAATCAACAAGGAAACATAGCACATGTAAACCTTGAAAACAAACAAATGACACAAATGCACAATAATACTTCTCTATGAGACATGCACACAGCACAGGATATAAACACACAAATAGAGGACTGAACACAACACATCTGGACACAAAGTAAACTAATCATAGAACAGAAGCAGAGGCAGACCTAGCCATGATGAAATAAACCAACATGATGAAATCAGCAATCACACTCTGATACAAGGCACACAGTGAGAGATAACATTGGTGAAAAACGACTTGTTTTTTATGCTATTACAGAAAAACGATACACAATTTTGGTGCGAATTGGGGCACGACTGTTATGACTGTACTAAAGGACAGAAAAAAACATTTGTTCTGCTTTGTGACTGATAAGAAGTGTCTCACTTCAGGTACAACCGTTACCTGTAGCACAATAAGACTTTTTGAAAATCAAAATTACTCAGTACATTTCAAATGGGTTAAAACAGGAAAGTCGAGCTCATGTTCCTGCTGTTCTTATGTCTGTAGAGTCAACATATTATTTAATCATATAAAGTATGATGCAGTTCTTTGTTGTATGAGGATGTGAAGTGTGTTTTTTAAATATAATTTTTTACAGTATATCTATATTTAAAATTTTTCTGCATCTGTCTTTGAAGAGAGGTACATCTGGAAGAGGTGTGTCTTCTCTCTGTTGCTTGACGACTTGTCTAAGGGGATTTTTCAGTTAATCATCTTACTGTCACGACAATGTTAAATTTATTGGAACTTCAAATGTCGCAAAATATGCAACTGTTCTTTTTAGTCTTTTGAAGCTGGCTTGTGCCAGAATGGATAAACAAAATGCAGATCTGTGTGTGTGTGTGTGTGTGTGTGTGTGTGTGTGTGTTTAGAGACCTCTACTGGCTGAATCTCACACATATTTTTATGAATGCTTCCAAAATGTGGTGCGGTTTTTCCCATTTATATATATTCTCTACTAACCCCGGTGCTAATTTATGATCAGAGGATAAATAATCATATTTCAGTCGTCTCCACTGATCCTAACCTCTAAATCTCTCAGTACCGATTGGTAGATCGAGACTTAAACTCTTCAGTGCATTTTGTTTCTACTGAATACCTTTATTCATGTCATTGTGATTACTGAAACATTTGAAGGAATAGCTAAATGGAGAGTGCAGAGTTTGGGGCATATACAGTACAACTGTTCCAGGATATGTATGTAAACAAATAATGCTCATTTTATGTATTGTATGTTAGTATTGTACTGCAAGGGAATACAATGCAGAAAGCATTGTGTAGAGGAATTATAGGACTATAGGCTGTAGTTTATTCTCTTGTCTTAAACACATTTATTGTTCATCTATCCTGATGAATCTACTATTTGAATCTATTGTATACTATACAGTATGTAGTTCATTTTTGTTATGCTTTATCATCAGTAGATTGTTTTACTTTTGATATCACCGTTCTGCCTATTCTGTCCATCATGACTGATCTCTGTCCTCTGTTTGTTCTCCCCACAGACACATTCCTGTACTCTAACTCTAATGCAGTAGCTTTTATCCATGCTTGAACTTTGCTTCAAATTATACTCTGTTGAACTTAACCACTACGCATTGCCAGACATAGCTTTACTCCCTATTACTGTACAGTAAATCACCTAATAGAAGAAGAATGACTGCTAGGAGCATTGTCTCACTGAGTCACTATGTGTATGAATAGTTCTTATGGTGAATTAAAGACATTATTAAAGGGGATTCAAATAATATACATATATACTTTGGTTTATGTATCTTCTTGTCTGTCTTTCATCATCACACCACAGTTCATTTAGGATTCGCCCACATTTTACTTCTACGTCCATGATTATGTGACTCATGTCCTCAGCATTTCTTCCTCTTCGGATTTTACAGAGCTGTCGTTCCGGGTATGGATGTGTGGAGGCAGTCTGGAGATTTTACCCTGCAGTCGCGTAGGGCACGTTTTCAGGAAACGCCACCCTTACGACTTCCCAGAAGGCAATGCGCTCACCTATATAAAGTGAGCACAATCCTGTTTTCAGTGATAATATGTACAGAGGTCTTGTTTTTCAGTGTTAAATTCTTGCGTGTGTTTGTGTGCATTAGGAATACACGGCGAGCTGCGGAAGTGTGGATGGATGACTATAAGCAGTATTATTATTCTGCAAGACCATCTGCTCAGGGAAAGGCCTTTGGGAGGTCAGGCATTTTTATGGGTTTTTCATGGTTTATTATTGTGTACACATTGTTTTACTTTGGAAAATCTTTGTTTGTTTGGCCCATGGCATTTTCTTCATTTCTGTCCAGTATCGCTGATCGACTGGATCTGAGAAGGAAGCTGAACTGTAAATCTTTCCACTGGTATCTGGAGAATGTGTATCCTGAGCTCAAGTCAGTCTCAAATACCTGGCCATATACTTTATAATATTACAATAATATTTAGTAGACTAGCGGGTGCATTTGATAAAAATTTCTTTTAAGTTTTTGTCATTTTGTGTTTGTCAGGATTCCGGAGCAGAAGGGCACATATAGTCTGCTGAAACAGAGTGGACTCTGCCTGGAAAGCTACAACAGAGACAGTCTGGGTCTGGCTGAGTGCAAGAGCAGCTCAAGTATACCTGCCTCACAGGTGTGTGTCCATGTCTGTATATGCAAGGGAAACTTCACTCATCGTCTATACCGCTTTATCCTGTATTCAGGGTCGCGGGGGCCCTGGAGCATATACCAGGAGGCTTAGGGCACGAAGCAGGGTACACACTGGATAGGGTGCCAATCCATCACAGGGCACACACATACTGTACACTCACTCACACTCATTCACACACTACGGGCAATTTGGGAACGCCAATTATCTTAATCTGCATGTCTTTGGACTGTGGGAGGAAACTGGAGTACCCGGAGGAAACCCACCAAGCACAGGGAGAACATGCAAACTCCATGCACACAGAGATGGGAAGCGAGCCAGGCGACAGTGCTAACCAGCAAGGGAAACTTTTTTTCCCGGGTGATGCTGTAACCTCTCGCAGTCGGAGGTCTAGAGAAGGCTGATTGGCCGAGCTCTCTCAGAGGCGAGTGATGACGGATACTTCGTGCTCCCACATTTATCACGGCTCTACAGCCAATCAGGGGCATCTGTGAGCTCATGCAAGCGGAAGGAGCGGATAGCGATGTCTTCCGAGTGACTTCCTTTAGTCCCCTGTGGCCATGTCTGAGCCTTGGGTGCCCATGATGCTGTCACCAGTTTACTGTAGTGAATTGTATAGTTGGTAATCGGTGTGGTTCAGTTTAGCTTATGTTGGTGTTGATTTCACGGCTGCTCGGTGTGAACAGTCAGATCTCTAAGATGAGGAGATTGGGCAAGCATAAGGATCTTAGAGACTTCAACAAGGGTCACATGGTGATGACTAAAAAGCTGGGTTAGACAAATTCTAATGGCATGTCTTCTGGGGTGTTCTTTTTATCATCATGTGGGTGGACGTATATGTGTATCTCTTTTACCCATGCAATAGATGGCTCCACCATGGATGCACTGTGGGAAGAAGGCCTTTTGGCGTAGACAGTGTGTTCTGGGCAATGTAATGCTGAAAACCCCCCGGGTCCTGGCATTCATGTTGATGTTATTTTCACATGTAATACCTTCCAAAAATTGGTTCAGACCTACTGTAGTAATCCCTGAGGGGAGAGGCCTCTTTCTGCAAAATCATTCAGGAATTGCTTGAGGAACATGAGTTCAGTGTGTTAGCCAGACCTCCAGTTTCTCTAGATTTCTATCAGATTTAGCATTGGTGGGATGTGCTTGGCCAACAAGTCTAAACTTACAGCATTTATACAGTATGATCTGCTGCTAACACCTTGGGGCCAGAAATCACAATATACTTTTAGAGGTCTGATGAAGTCCATGCCTTGATGGTTCACAGTTGGTTGTGTGACACAAGACACAAGAGGGACTTACACAATATTAGGCAGGTGATTTTATTGTAATGGCTGATCAGTGTGTATCTGTATGTGCGTGTCATAATTTTATCACATTACAGTTGAGTGCAAAAGTTTTCATCCCCTCTTGGTTCTGGCAAAAATAGGATGCTGCCACAAAATGTTAAACCAAGATATATTTAAATTAATTAATATGTATTTTTGTTCTATAAACACTTTTTTGAGGAAACAGAAATATTAGAATGACATATATTTTTGAATAATTATAATTTAAAGTTTCCTTCAGACTCGAAAATGTCCATTTTATCTAAAACCCAGCTGTATACATCAGTTCTTGTGGTGTTCAGAGTAATGTTGCTAATAGTTGCCAAGTAAAAAAAAATCCCTGGCCAAAGGTTTGTGGACACTTAACCACTACACCATGTTCCAATTTATTACGCAAATGATTTTCTCTGATTTTCATAATTAGTCAATACAAATGACAGTCAGTATAATTTTCAAGTCATCAACTATTATGGTATATTTAAAATTTTATTGAACAAACCTCCTAATTACAACAATATTTATTTCAAAAATAAAAAACTGAAAACGCACTGTTCCAAATTATTATGCATAACAGAGTTAAAACATTTTTATAGGTTGTAAAGAACTGAAAATAGGCTTTTGTTGAATTTGCAGCATTAGGAAATCATATTTGCTGAAATCAAAAACTATTTCAATCAAAAACATCCTAACAGGGCATGTTACATCTTAACATAGGACCCCTTCTTTGATATCACCTTCACAATTCTTGCATCCATTGAACTTATGAGTTTTTGGACAGTTTCTGCATGAATTTCATTGCAGGATGTCAGAACAGCCTCCCAGAGCTGCTGTTTTGATGCGAACCGCCTCCCACCCTCATAGATCTTTTGAGGATTCTCCAAAGGTTCTCAATGGGTTTGAGGTCAGGGGAGGATGGTGGCCACACCATGAGCTTCTCATCTTTTATTCCCATAGCAGCCAATGACACAGAGGTATTCTTTGCAGCATGAGATGGTGCATTGTCGTGCATGAAGATGATTTTGTTACAGAAGGCACGGTTCTTCTTTTTGTACCATGGAAGAAAGTGGTCAGTCAACATACTTTGCAGAGGTCATTTTCACACCTTCAGTGACCCTACAGGGGCCTACCAGCTCTCTCCCCATGATTCCGGCCCAAAACATGACTCCGGCACCTCCTTGTTGACGTCGCAGCCTTGTTGGCCAGGGTTGCACGACACTCATCAGTAAACACGACTGTTTAAAAACTTGTCTTCATGTATGCCTGGGCCCACTTCAACCGTTTCTGCTTGTGAGCATTGGTTAGGGGTGGCCGAATAGTAGGTTTATGCACAACTGCAAGCCTTTAAAGGATCCTACACCTTGAGGTTCGCGGGACTCCAGAGGCACCAGCAGCTTCAAATACCTGTTTATAATAATAATAATAATAATAATATAATAATAATAAATATATATATATATAATTTTATTTTTATTTATTTATTTATTTTTTTCATTTTCTTGTTTTCTTGTTCAGAAATGGATGCTGGTTGAGCCACAGATCCGCCAACACGACCTGTGTTTGGCTATCACAGCCTACTCCCCCGGGTCAAAGGTCAGACTGGAGCCCTGCAGCCCTAAAGAGTCCAGACAGGTGAGGACATGAACATCAGGGACGCTGCCATGAACAGTGATGGCAAAAGTAAAATGCATACACATAGAACACTAATGAAAATGCACAATATTCATTCATTCATTCATTTTCTATACCGCTTAATCCTAATGCACAATATATTTTAGTCATTGCTTTTATTGTTTGGTAGAGAATGTTTTAAGTCTGTTAGTTTGTCTGTTTCTTCATGACTAATCTTTTGTGGACAAATGTTTCACTATTCTATTAAAGCTTATCACAGCTATATCAGTGTAGTTTGTTTCTGTTGCTCAGTTGCTTTCGGCATAAACACATCAGCAATAGAAGCTGTAGCACTCAAGACACAAGGCTGGTCTGTGTTGCTTAGCAACTAGGCATCCGTGAAAGAAACAATAGTTTGCATTGTCATTAGCCATTTCTTCATGAAGGATGAAAATGACATAGCCTATCTGCATTACTGATGTTGTGTATGTCATCATGGAACTTAGTGTCTCATGTTCCAAATCAGCAAAGAACTTTTGGCAGTCAATCACAGAGGTGATTTTTTTTTCTTTCCAACCCAGCAGGACCTGGAACTCATCCGAAGCTGATTTATGTAATTAAAGTTTGGCGCAAAACGAGTTAGAGTGTATGCATTTGTGGCCTTTATTGTCAGTGAATGTGGTTGCATCTTGTGCTCAGAGCCATTCAGATCAGGTTTATGTTGATGAAAGCAGACATTAGGGCTTCTTAGGAATTATGGCTTGGTGCACATTATGAGATTGTGTGCAGGATGCGTCTGCATACGATACAGCACATTGTATCTTCAGCTGTCCGATTTCAGTGACCCTGCGCCCACTGTGGCCTCATCGTTTTCTCATACTAGATGACAGGAGAGGGGTGGAACCCCATGTGATTTTCTGGTGTTGTAGCCCATCTGCCTCAGGATTAGACATATTCTGCTTTCTCAAATGCTTTTCTGCTTAGCATGCTTGCAAAGAGCATTTATTTGACTTACCATAGCCTTTATGTGAGCTCAGTTATCTCATCAAGAAGACGTTTTTTAACCTCACAGACAAACAATATCCCTTTTATTTGTACTGTCATGGGAATAAATCTACCTTTTGACTACTGTATGTTTCCAAAGGCTGTTCTACAACAGCTAAATTATTAATGTCCTTTCTAAAGAAAAGGAAATAACTCCACTTTGTGCATGGATCATCACTCAGTTTCACATCATTAACTACTGTCTTTTCTCCGTCCTAATAATTCTCAACTAATCAAATGGAACCTCATCCATCACTCCTCAGTTCATTGCACAGTGCTGATCTCTTTTACTCTCTCACACACTCTGACCTGACACATTCCTTTACTGTGGATCTGTGAGCGATTATTGTGCTTTACACTAGGACATTCAGATGTGGAAAGATGTGGCTTAACTACAACCTGCGAAGACGTATTTGAGGCTTACTTAAAAATCGCTTTATTAAAATTTTATTTATATGTTTCGTTTTGAGACCTCAGGGAATGTGAAAAAAAAAACCTCTGCACTAGTAAATTTTCCCCGCAAGCTACAAACAATGTAAATGTATCCTAATGACATCCTTCTACCCATTTGTTTTTACAACATACCCTATATATACTGTATACACACAGGAGGCCAGCCAAAAACGCATACACACTTAGTATGATGTACATCATATTAATATAATATTAATAATATTATCATTATATACAGTGGTGTGAAAAACTATTTGTCCCCTTCCTTATTTCTTATTCTTTTGCATGTTTGTCACACTTAAATGTTTCTGCTCATCAAAAACCGTTAACTATTAGTCAAAGATAACATAATTGAACACAAAATGCAGTTTTTAAATGAAGGTTTACGTTATTAAGGGAGAAAAAAACTCCAAATCTACATGGCCCTGTGTGAAAAAGTGATTGCCCCCCTTGTTAAAAAATAACTGAACTGTGGTTTATCACACCTGAGTTCAATTTCTGTAGTCACCCCAGGCCTGATTACTGCCACACCTGTTTCAATCAAGAAATCACTTAAATAGGAGCTACCTGACACAGAGAAGTAGACCAAAAGCACCTCAAAAGCTAGACATCATGCCAAGATCCAAAGAAATTCAGGAACAAATGAGAACAAAAGTAATTGAGATCTATCAGTCTGGTAAAGGTTATAAAGCCATTTCTAAAGCTTTGGGACTCCAGCGAACCACAGTGAGAGCCATTATCCACAAATGGCAAAAACATGGAACAGTGGTGAACCTTCCCAGGAGTGGCCGGCCGACCAAAATTACCCCAAGAGCGCAGAGACAACTCATCCGAGAGGCCACAAAAGACCCCAGGACAACATCTAAAGAACTGCAGGCCTCACTTGCCTCAATTAAGGTCAGTGTTCACGACTCGACCATAAGAAAGAGACTGGGCAAAAATGGCCTGCATGGCAGATTTCCAAGGCGCAAACCACTTTTAAGCAAAAAGAACATTAAGGCTCGTCTCAATTTTGCTAAAAAAAACATCTCAATGATTGCCAAGACTTTTGGGAAAATACCTTGTGGACTGACGAGACAAAAGTTGAACTTTTTGGAAGGTTCGTGTCCCGTTACATCTGGCGTAAAAGTAACACAGCATTTCAGAAAAAGAACATCATACCAACAGTAAAATATGGTGGTGGTAGTGTGATGGTCTGGGGTTGTTTTGCTGCTTCAGGACCTGGAAGGCTTGCTGTGATAAATGGAATCATGAATTCTACTGTCTACCAAAAAATCCTGAAGGAGAATGTCCGGCCATCTGTTCGTCAACTCAAGCTGAAGCGATCTTGGGTGCTGCAGCAGGACAATGACCCAAAACACACCAGCAAATCCACCTCTGAATGGCCGAAGAAAAACAAAATGAAGACTTTGGAGTGGCCTAGTCAAAGTCCTGACCTGAATCCTATTGAGATGTTGTGGCATGACCTTAAAAAGGCGGTTCATGTTAGAAAGCCCTCAAATAAAGCTGAATTACAACAATTCTGCAAAGATGAGTGGGCCAAAATTCCTCCAGAGCGCTGTAAAAGACTCGTTGCAAGTTATCGCAAACGCTTGATTGCAGTTATTGCTGCTAAGGGTGGCCCAACCAGTTATTAGGTTCAGGGGGCAATTACTTTTTCACACAGGGCCATGTAGGTTTGGATTTTTTTCTCCCTAAATAATAAACCCCCTCATTTAAAAACTGCATTTTGTGTTTACTTGTGTTATCTTTGACTAATAGTTAAATGTGTTTGATGATCAGAAACATTTTGTGTGACAAACATGCAAAAGAATAAGAAATCAGGAGGGGGGCAAATAGTTTTTCACACCACTGTATACTGTATACAGTATATAAAATATTTATACAGGTTTTTCGTTTCCTTCTTATTTCATGGTCTTTCCTGATTTTTATTTCTTTCTACATTGTAAAACAATGCTGAAGGCAACCAAAATATGCATTAATCTCCTACTTATGCTCTATATATAAAGCCTTCATAAAACGGCCCTAATCTGAGGTGCTGTAAATTGGTGATTTCTGAGGCTGGTAAATGAACTTCTCTGTAGCAGAGGTAAGTTTTGGTCTTGCTTTCCTGGGATGGTCTTCATTAAAGTCAGTTTCATCAACCTGCTTGATGGGTCTTGCAAATGCACTTGACGATACTGTACAATACTGTTCTCGCAGGAACTACTTTTCTTGTTGTTCTTACCTAATATTGATATAGAAATATCTGGATCTACATTTATAATACAAAGCAGACATTCCACTTTGATGACAAGAAAACTGCAGAATTACTGTACATAAATAACTTACCATATTTTCTTATTCTCTAACTGCACCTAAAAGAGTTGACCATTTTAAATGTAAAGCTTTATATTTATATTATACTCTTCTTCTTTGTCTTTCGGCTGTTCCCTTTCAGGGGTCGCCACAGCGAATCATCTGCCTCCATCTAACCCTATCCTCTGCATCCTCTTCTCTCACCCCAACTAACTTCATGTCCTCTCTCACTGCACCCATAAATCTCCTCTTTGGTCTTCCTCTAGACCTCCTGCCTGGCAGTTCCAACCTCAGCATCCTTCTACCGATATATTCACACTCTCTCCTCTGAACATGTCCAAACCACCTCAATCTGGCCTCTCTGACTTTATCTCCAAAACATCTAACATGGGTTGTCCCTTTGATGAACTGATTCTTGATCCTATCCATCCTTGTCACTCCCAAAGAGAACCTCAACATCTTCAGCTCTGCTACCTCTAGCTCTGCCTCCTGTCTTTTCTTCAGTGCCACTGTCTCTAAGCCGTAGAGCATTGCTGGTCTCACCACTGTGCTGTACACTTTCCTTTCATTCTCGCTGATACTCTTTTATCGCACAACACACCTGACACTTTTCTCCACCCATTCCAACCTGCCTGTACTCGTCTCTTCACATCCTTTGAACACTCTCTGTTGCTCTCGACCGTTGACCCTAAGTACTTAAAATCCTGCACCTTCTTTACCTCTGCTCCCTGTAGCCTCACTGTTCCTCTTGGGTCCCTCTCACTCACACACATGTATTCCATCTTGCTGCGGCTAACCTTCATTCCTCTGCTTTCCAGAGCGTACCTCCACCTCTCCAAATTTTCCTCCCCCTGTTCCCTGCTCTCGCTACAAAGCACAATGTCATCTGCAAACATCATAGACCATGGAGACTCCTGTCTAACTTCATCTGTCATCCTGTCCATCACTAGAGCAAACAAAAAGGGGCTTAGAGCCGATCCTTGATGCAGACCCACCTCTACCTTGAACTCTTCTGTCACACCTACAGCACATCTTACCACTGTCTTACAACTCTCATACATGTCCTGCACCACTCTAACATACTTCTCTGCCACTCCAGACTTCCTCATACAACACCACAGCTCCTCTCTCGGCACCCTGTCGTACGCTTTCTCTAAATCTACAAAGACACAATGCAACTCTTTATTACCTTCTCTGTACTTCTCCACCAGCATCCTCAAACCAAATACTGCATCTGATGTACTCTTTCTAGGCATAAAGCCATATTGCTGCTCACAAATTCTCACCTCTGCCCTTAACCTACCTTCCACTACTCTTTCCCACAGCTTCATTGTATGGCTCATTAGCTTTATACCTCTGTAATTGCCACAGCTCTGCACATCTCCCTTGTTCTTAAAAATCGGCACCAATACACTTCTCCTCCATTCCTCTGGAATACTCTCACTCTCCAAGATCTCGTTAAACAAACTAGTCAGAAACTCTACTGCCACCTCTCCTAAGCACTTCCATACCTCCACAGGTATGTCATCAGGACCAACAGCCTTTCCACTCTTCATCCTCTTCAACGCCCTTCTCACCTCACTTTTACTAATATTTGCTACTTCCTGCTCCACAACAGTCACCTCTTCTTCTCTTTGTTCTCTTTCGTTTTCCTCATTCATCAACTCCTCAAAGTACTCCTTCCATCTTCCCATCACCCTCCTGGCATCTGTCAGTACATTTCCATCTCTATCTTTAATCACTCTAACCTGCTGCACATCCTTCCCATCTCTATCTCTTTGCCTCGCCAACCTGTACAGATCCACCTCTCCCTCCTTGCTGTCCAGCCTAGCATACAAGTCCTCATATGCTCTTTGTTTGGCCTTTGCCACCTCTACCTTCACCTTACGGTGCATCTCCCTGTACTCCTGTCTACTCTCTTCAGTCCTCTCAGTGTCCCACTTCTTCTTAGCTAACCTCTTTCCCTGTATACACTCCTGGACTTCCTCATTCCACCACCAAGTCTCCTTGTCCCCTTTTCCCTTACCTGATGATACACCAAGTACCCTCTTACCTGTCTCCCTGATCACATTGGCTGTAGTTGTCCAGTCAACTGAAAGCACCTCCTGACTACCCATAGCCTGTCTCAACATCTCCCTAAAGACTACACAACATTCTTCCTTTCTCAGCTTCCACCACTTTGTCCTCTGCTCTGCCTTTGTCCTCTTCACCTTCCTCAACACCAGGGTTATTTTACACACCACCATCCTGTGTTGTCTGGCTACACTCTCCCCTACCAACACTTTGCAGTCACTAATCTCTTTCAGATTACAACATCGACACAAGATGTAGTCCACCTGAGTGCTTCTGCCTCCACTCTTATATGTCACCCTATGTTCCTGCCTCTTCTGGAAGAAAGTATTTACTACTGCCATTTCCATCCTCTTTGCAAAGTCCACCACCATCTGTCCTTCTACATTCCTGTCCTGAAGACCAAACCTGCCCATCACATTTTCATCACCTCTGTTCCCTTCCCCAACATGTCCATTGAAGTCTGTACCAATCACAACTCTCTCACCTCTGGGGATGCTCTGCATCACTTCATCTAACTCACTCCAGAATTTCTCCTTCTCTTCTAACACACATCCTACCTGTGGAGCATAACCACTAACAACATTGAACATCACACCATCAATTTCCAGCTTCAGACTCATCACCCTATCTGATTCTCTCTTCACCTCTAGAACATTCTTAACAAACTCCTCTTTCAGGATAACTCCTACTCCATTTCTTTTCCTATCCACACCATGGTAAAACAATTTGAACCCTGATCCTAAGCTTCTAGCTTTGCTACCTTTCCACCTGGTCTCCTGGACACACAGTATATCCACCTTCCTTCTCTGCATCATACTGTATCAACCAACTCTCTTCCCTTCCCTGTCATGGTCCCAACATTCAAGGTCCCTACTTTCACTCCTAAACTCTTGCCTTTCCTCTTCTCTCTCTGCTTTCGAACACGCCTTCCTCCTCTCCTTCTTCGACCAACAGTAGCCCAATTTCCACCGGCACCCTGTAAGTCAACAGCACCAGTGGCGGTCGTTGTTAACCCGGGCCACGACCGATCCGGTATGGAAATGATATTTCTGATTCGCATCATTGATTTGGCAAATGTTTTACGTTGGATGCCCTTCCTGACACAACCCTCTGCATTTATCCAGACTTGGGACTGGCACAAGAAGACACTGGATTGCGCCCCCCCATGGTTGCATTATATTTATATTATACTCTATACAAACAAATATTATTTGTTATAGCAAATGGAAAATGTCTTTTAAACTGTCTACACATATGTAAATTACACTGGCTATTTACAGTATACTGTAAATATATTGGCTATAACCAACATTAACATAAACAATGGAAATAATTAACTGTACTTGCAACAGTTTTGTTGCAAAGCGTAATTTTGTGGTTAAATTTAATTAGATCTCATGTTGTATACACTGCTGAAAAAAACAATAGAACCCTGTCCAAAGATAATAAAAAATGTAATGGATTTAATGGTTATAATGGGAATTGTATTGGTTTTAAGGGTAAGTATAACAATGTCTGCTGGTATATGATGGATTGATTCTATTGGTGGGTGTTATGGTAAATCCTATTGGAAAAGTTCCCAAAACACACTACAATAAGGAATTTTGTAATAGTTTCACTGGAAAAAGTTAATGGTTCATAATGTTTCATATTTCATAGAAACCATTAGAATTTCTGTGATGGTTTGTATATTAGGCTTTTATTGTGTGTTTTTTTTAGCAAGGTAAGCATAGCAAGCATCATAAGCAAGAAGGCTAACAAACCTAAGAGTTAACGTTATACCACTAATTAACATGATGACATGAATAACTTAATCATACATTTACATTTAGGCATTTGGCTGACGCTCTTATCCAGAGCGACTTAAATTTTTTTATCTTATTATACATCTGAGCAGTTGAGGGTTAAGGGCCTTGCTCAAGGGCCCGACAGTGGCAACGTGGTGGTTGTGGGGTTTGAACCTGGGATCTTCCGAACTGTAGTCCAATGCCTTAACCACTGAGCTACCCCTGACCCAGGGAGAACATTGTTGCATATCTTTATCTTTTGCCTGTTTCTCCTCATCTTTTCTTTTTTTCCTAAAATGGTCACCTGACAGCTTTGGCCTTTTTCGCTCCATCGCTGTGTTTACTTTATAATCGACGATTTGACAATAAACAGATTTCCCCCAACGCCGTCACTCACGACCAGAAGTCAAGACTAAACCAGTTCACCTCCACATCATCGTTTATTACCTATTTTTATTAGCCATTTCACACAATTAAATAAATGAAAAAAAGTGGAAATTATTGGTCTGTGTTGTTAATATTTTAAATGAAATGTGCGTTATTTGTAAGAAAGTCAGGTGTCACTGACATAATTTAGCCCACTCCTTGTCCGCTTCATTTGGGAGAGGTGAACTGTACTCTTGCGGCCTCCTTCAGCAGCAGGGGCGGCACAGGTATAATAGATAATAGAAAACCGCTTAGCGGTACAGATTATTAATTTTTCCTCCAAGTTCGTGTGCCGCCCCCCACGTGTCATGAAAAAAATGCCGCGCCAGGCGGTTGCCCCATTCGCTCATGCCTAAAACCGCCACTGTTCCTTAGTATGAATTTAAATAAAAAGGATTTCTGTTTTAGCTTCCTTCAGTCATGTTTATGGTGAAAACAACAGAACCAAAGGTCTGTGATTGTGAACCGAGTAGCAGATACAAGAGAAATTGAAAGTCACTGTCAATAGTAATTAAAAGTGTATTGTTACCATTTGAGGCAATCATTTTTTTTCCTCAAGCCTATCAACCTTTTGATTGCAGAGCAATGTTTTTTTCCTCTCTATAGATTTAATGACTCAGCTTAACCAAAACCTGCTGTGTCACATAGCTGCCAAGAAAACACACACACACTTTTAAGCACAGGAAATGACAACATTTATAGATTTGTACTTTGGTGAAACAACACACTAAACACTCACCTTACCTTTCCGTCTTACTCTGAGGTTTTATTGCAGTAACACGATGGTTATAAAATTGAAAATTGCTCTGAATAGATGATCTAATTTTATTTTATGAAGCGTGCAATATTTTCCAGCATTGTGCAATGACGTTAATCCCTATATAGTTTCATGACTGTCTAACCAGTATGAGTTTTGTTATATTTCTGTTCAACAGAGATGGAAGCCTAGAGGTCCTGCACTGCAGCACTTGGTCAGCGGTTTGTGTTTGGACAGCCAGCCCCCAGCCGGCCCGCCAGTTATCGTGCAGTGCCGCCCCCAGATGGCCAGCCAATCCTGGGAGCCTCAGCTGGTCACCTGACTTTGAGACAGCAGAGAAAAGGCGAGCAAGAGGGAAGGATTTTAGGAAGGTCACGGAAGCTTGCTGTGCTTTAGAGCCAAGACGAACATGTCTGCACGCTGATTAATTTAAAGGTGCTGCTTAGAGACGAGTAAACCATGGCCGCGTCCAAAACCATTTCAGCACCTTTACATCCTTTTCAGTCTCAAATAGAGAATTTCATCTTTGCAGGCTTCTTCCATTTAGTCATATTTGGACCTGTTTGAGGTTTACAACTTATTCAGATTGTCTGTGGCTTACAGGAGAAGGTTGTAAAATTATTTTTCTTAATGTTTTGCTTAAGTACTCAAAGGGAAAGACTAGTTATGTATATTTATGCCTTTTACTGCCTTTGAGAACAGCCACTGAGCCCCCACCTGTACAATATCATTGCCTCATGTAGGTGATTTCCGAAAGCTTATTATTAAAGTCAGTGTTTCTCCTAAAGCATCATTATTAAATGTTCATACATTTTAATCAGTTGAAGCCTAAGAGAAATTGTTAAAATATAATGCATCTAGTGTACATGCTTTTAAAAAAAAGTTGTTGATTTTCTTTGTTTTTCTTTCTCTTTTTAATTTAAGACCTGTGCTTAAGCAGTTTTTGCAAAACAAGCTTCACCGACTTTGCCTGGTCCAGCAGGTTGTAGCGTAGCATTGATGCTTTGCGATCTTTGATCTATGGTCAGTGACATTGTTTGGATTCCTGGTCTCTGAATTGCAGAACATAACAAAGGAAAGCAAGCTCTGCAGAGTTGAAACTTTGTCTGAGAGTTGACATGTGAATGTAGCAGAATTTGAAAGTAATGATTTCTATAAATCCAGGCTAACTTCATTTAATTTAATGTTAGATAACTCACAAGTCCTTAAAAACTATTTACAGTTCTGCATGCTACCGTGAAGCACCACAAAAAGACATTTGTGATGTCACATCCAAAGACACTGTTTTTGTTTGTTTGTATGTTTGTTTGACATTTTTGTAAATATTTAAACTTGTTTTTTGCAATCATGAACAACATGAGCATTGTTGTGAGTTGAAAAAAAATAAAGACTTTAGCCCAGAAAATTCATCTTTATTGATGCTGTTAAGGAGCAGCAAGTATTATTATTATTATTATTGTTATTATATGTAATAATGCATAATCTTCAGCCATAAGCTGACTTAGTTAGGTAAAACATGACTTTCTTTTTTTATTTTAATTAGTATGTTATACTAGATAGAACCTGAAGACCTTGGTTACTTATGAAGTTATTGGTAGCTTTTATAATTATTATATTTGCATTTTGCCTTAATGTGCTCTCTAATTGATTTGTTTCAGTGCAGTTTCGTATTTGACCACTAGGTGGAAAGCTATCATCAAAAATAGAAGACTGATTTATCTCAATCTGAGCTCAAACATCAAAGTCACATCAGATTCAGATTTCATGCTGCAACATTTTAAGATGTATAAGAAATACTTCGGAATGTTTTGTCGAAATTGCATTCATGCATTTAATAAAGAGATAGATTTGTAAACCTCAGCGGTGTCTTACAGTTCTCCGCTATGCATTTTTCATTATATTTTCCAAATGTGAAAAAAAAAAAACACGAATGGTGTCTGCTTTCAAATGGATTTGTGACAACTGTGGTACATCTTGAGCTTCACCACTTATTCTAATTTTCTTCTTTTCCCCTGTAGTTCTCTAAAGTTTACAATATGCCAAGTAAACAACTGCCTGATAAACAAAAAATAGCAAAAATACGTCCCATGATTCATGGCACTTCGTCACAGTGGGCAGTTGACACATTGGTATTTAAAGGTCACCTCAGAGGTCGTCATGATCTATGGATCAAATGGATCTCCAGCAGTTTGTGTGTGTGTGTGTGTGTGTGTGTGTCCGGGGCTCTTATGCAAGACATGATGCTAAATTTGGAATACTACTGTCTGTCTCCAAAACACTTTATGTGTTTTGCAGTCTGACTCATCAAAGCCCGGCTAGCACCGGACCCTTAAAAGAAATAAGTCCAAGCTTACAATTCACACAGTTTCAGTGTTAAGTCATGAAAGTCCATGTGTTGTACATGTATGAACACAGTAAATAAACTCTGTTCTATTGAAAGTGTCCCACAAGCAAAAGGTACAGGTACTTAGATGTTCAAATGATTGTTTGTGGCTCATTTTGCGGTCTGCTTGATCTGTGTGTTGTGGAAACAATGTTGTCTCCGTCCACTTTACATAGAAAACGAATTTGAGGTACACTGTAATATGCACTAGCAACTATAAAGAGCTTTAAGCTGTTAGGCAACAATAATAATTATAATGTGTCACTAGCAGAGACAATAATACTCTTAATATACAGTATGTGTGTGATACTCATATGACCCAGTCAGTAGCTCATGTTATGTGGCATGAAGCAGGAGTTGAATTCGATGCTTCAGGATCAGAAATGATTCTGGTATTTCACTTGAAATTAGTTTTCCCTGTCAAATTGTAGGATTTTAGCCAAATTGTAGCATCATGTAGAGGAGTAATTTTAACTGACACTATTCAGTGTTACACATATTCACTGTTAAATGATGGTAAATTAATTGAAATGTGAAGATTCCTGAGATCTCATCAATGCAGAAATTTCCAGAAAGAGAACTAAAACTTGTGTAAAACTCTTTTGGGTCCACTTTAAGAAGACTGAGTGTTTTATATATATATATATATATATATATAAAACATAAAGCTATGAAAAATAGCTGCCTATTTCTTACACTTAAAAGGGTTTCAGAGAGAGAGAGAGAGAGAGAGTGTGTGTGTGTGTGTGTGTGTGTGTGTGTGTGTGTGTGTGTGTGTGTGTGTGTGTGTGTGTAACCTTGTCCACCCCTATTCCGCTGCTCAGTGGAACGGTTTGTTTACATATCATTCATTTTCAGTATTTTTAAGTGCTTCAGAGAATTTTGAGTCTATCAGTATACGATTGTATAAAGGGTCTAACTTTATGATCCAGTCTAGAAACTACAAAGGCTCAGTCTGTCACAGCATGCATGTCATCTTTAATGAGGCCAATCTCCTCATCTCCTGTCATATACAGTACACACAGTAAGAATAACTGTATATAACAGTTTGCCAGGAAAATGATTTAATTACACGTGCGTTTTTAATTCCCCAGCTCTCTTTAGTAAGCCAATATAAAAATCGTAACATATTTGACTTTAATCGCCTGACATACTTTTTTTAGACTTAGGACGTAAATGAAGGGGCGGGGCATCAGAATGAGCGGGACATTCATAGCGCAGCCCAGATTTACATGTGGGTGGGGCTAGCTCTGGTCGGTATGTGGATGTACAAGTAGGAGGAACTAACTTTAAACAGCCTAGGGCGGGACTAGAAAACAGGGCGTGTCGTTTTTCCCTGAGTCCGGTATGTAGATGAGGGCGGGGCGTTGCTAAGGAAGGGCGAGGTTTGGTTGAATCGGGCTACCAGCGGCAGTGTACCGAGACAGGCAGGTGAAACGGGCGGTGTAGGATTACTTTCCTCTGACGGACGTTACATTTTAGAAATCGACGCATATATTTGGAACTTATATATCCGGTGTGATTTCTCTCCGCTTGTGATTGTGAATACGGATAGGCCGAACTCTGCTAATTTTACTGAACAGGTAAGTGGTGTTGGTCTAACTGGTCAAACTCGCCGCCTGTGTGGAAAGAATAATGATGATAAGTAGGAGGAGGAGGAGGATATGATTAGCCGACTAGCGAGCAGTTTAGCCAGCTGAGCTGTTGGCTAATTAACCGGTTGACTTATTGACCGCGACACGCTGACCGCCTGTTAGCTAATACCCGGGTAGAACATGCGAGTGTTTGGTCTGCTTTTTTTTTTTTATTATTTTTTTTTTTATAAAGCTAACTTATCCTTGTAACAGTGCATGTTACACTAAGCTAGCTGTGGCGTTTCTCTTCTATCTCGAGTTAGAGCTGCCAGTGACAGCTAATTCTCTCATTCACACGAACAGTCTAACTGCGGATGTCAGTAAACACGAGCTAGCAAAGCTGTAACCTAGACTCAAACTACGCCATAGTAAACACCATGTATTAGCTAAGTTAGCTAGCCAGCTATCTCAAGTAGTAATGAGGTCATGGCGGCGAAACTGTGACAGACATGTAGTTAACTAACCGGGTATTGAGCAAATTTATTGCTTTTTGAGGTAAAGGAAAGTTTGCAGTGACAAACTAACATCTGCCTTCAGACGCCTGTGCTCTCCTAGTGCTAGCTAAATAGATTAGCCTACCCCTTTACCTGACACAGTACAAATCATGTCCTGCATAACTTTACTACATGGCAACACACAGCACATATACACGACCTGTGTTTAATGTAATGGGCTCAGTAGTGTTTGCTAGCACATCTCGTGTCAGCTACTATAACATGGATTTGAGTTTTTTATTTATATATATATATATATATATATATATATATATATATATATATATATATATAAAGTAATTTTTATTTCATTTATTTTCTTAACCAGCTCTTCTGTTTTACTAACATGAGACAATTAATGTAAAATGATTCCTTGAGTCAAACTTATTGATTCTTGATTTTTTTCTTCTTCTGGTTTTGAAATCCAAGTGATGATGGACTAAAGTCCATACAAGTGCCAGATAAGATTACAAGCTTACCACAAAGGTCATTAATGATGGAGCTCCAGTTTAACATAATTAAAATGACACAAAGCAATATGAACATGTGGCTTCTTTCACTGAATTCCTGTTTCCTCCTTGTTCAGCTCACGATTTGTTTGGAAATGTCAGTATTGTTAAAGGTTCACACCCAGACAAGGTGCATTTTTATTATTATTTTTTAAACGCCTGGTCTCTTGAGCTCATTTTGCGATGTGAATGTACACTCAGATGATCATTCAGAAGTAATGCAGTGCATAAAGTCTGTAGCATGAATGTTGCTGCCAGATGGGATGAATTTTTAAAAATTATTTTTTTTTAAGTGTTTCAGAAACTGCAGATCTCCTACCATTTTTCCACTTTACACAGAATGGTGCAAAAACCAACATGGACAGTTCAGTGGGTGGAGGTTTCTGGTGGGTTAGAGAGGTCAGAGAAAAATGGCAGATTGGTTTGAGATTCCAGGAAGGATATAGTAACTCTTACAGTCACACTTTACAACCAGCTGTGGTGAATGGAAAAGCATCTTGGTATGTGCAAAACATAGAAGAAAACCACATCAGGATCCAGACAAATCAACCTGATTCTGATGTTTCCAATCATGAGCATAGCTGTATATCCTTCCTGGCAGCTTAAACCAGGTTGGCCATTTTTATTTTGACCTCCATTGCCACATTTAGTCACAGAGATCTGTTTTCTGAGATTCTGTGTTCTGATGTTTGTTACAAACATGAACTGAAGCTCTTGACCACATGATTTTTTTGCACTGTGGCGACCCCCACATGATTGACCCATTGGATAACTGCATAAACGAGCAGGAGTATAGGTGTTCCTAATAAAGTGATTAGTCATTGTACATTACGCAGCAAATGTATAATGTTTCAGCAGGAGAAGAAACATAACACAGCTGGTCTCAGCTGTCTGTTGGGCCCAAATACAGAAGAGCTCACCTAAATTCTGGACACAGAGTCCAATCCAGGCTGTCTAATATGGAGTATTAATGGAGTAAAACGAAGAGACTCTTATCTGCTTCACTCTGCTAGAATTACTGCTTCAGTCGAAGTCGTATGCTACGCTCATCAGTTAATGATTATCGCAGCAGAAATCTGTACTCTGCCCAAGCCGATAGCCTTGTCTGACGTTTAAGTGGCTGTGTATACACATGAAGGTTTACACCTATATGACCGAATCAAGTTTGAGTCCAGACTGTTGACTGTTGATACTGGTCATGTAAAACGTGTAACATGTAAGTAACGCTTTATCACACTCTGTGCACTCTGTAATCCAAATCCACACATGCAGGACACAAACACAGATTTTGAATAAAAGTAATCAGACAGGGGTTTAAATCATTCTTCTATTTGATGGATTATTTAAAGCAGACATCAATAAATGGTGGACCGCGGTCTGGGTCTGGACAAAGTGACGGTTCTATCCAGACCCTGATGTTTTTCTGATGAATGAGAATAATTATTATACCAGTAACCTAGAACTTTTATAGACAGAGTGTGAGGAAACGTATCAGCATAATTTTCTTTGCGGTATTCTGATGTAAACAGGTTTTTTTTTATTTCAGATTAACTATAATATTCTATTAATTACCAAAAAGATTACTAGGTTGTGTGTATCGTGTGTATCATTCTTGCTTGTATATTTATTTGATCGTTCTGAAGGGGCTTTGTTCGGCGTGTTTAAGCTTCCGAGCGCATGTAGCAGCAGTTGAGCGAATAGCGACAGGAGACAAAGCTGTGATCGCCGTGAGACATACTGGGACACGGTTCCTGCGAGTCCACTGAGTCGGCTTCAGCACCCTGACTGATCGCAGGGGTCACACTAGCACTCGGCTGCACCACCATCATTGATGGTGGTGCAGTCCCGGGGCAGGCTCACAGCCAAGATGGTATTTTGATTTGATCTTCCTGACTTCGATCAGCCGTGTGACATTGAAGTAAGGCAAATGTGATGTTTGTTATTTTACCCTGCTCGGTGGCATCTGTGGTTTGCCTCTCTTTTGCATTTGCATTGCGTCTCATAAGCAAGAGTTTGTTTCGGGAACGCGTCATCGGCCCGCAGGGGACATTTCTTTACCGTCTCAGCGCGGCTTGTCCGGTTCCTGCTTTTCTCAATATTAAACGTGTTGTAATTGATGAGAACGTACAGGCAGTGCAGTGTTCAGACTCATCTGGTTAAATATAGATGGAAAGACAAAAAACAACACCACATAAATCACACGGTTAAATGCTTATAAAGAGATTAAATTGCTACACAAAGGATGGGCCATTGACTCGGTGTGAAAGAGTGTTGAGTGTTAGGGCATTGTGATGTAATTACTGTTATGGTTTTGAACATGAATGCACTGGCCAGGATGCTTGAGTGATTAATGATGTGAACCACCTGAAGCACTATGCAGAGTCTGGTTTTCTCAGAGACATCAGCCAGACCTGTAGGAAGACACCGACTTCAGTGGGCCCCAAGGATAAATGGCAACAAGTCAGTTTTACTCTTTGAATGCACGATAGGGGTGTAACAGTATATATATTTTCACACTACCATGCGGTACAGGATGCCCGGTGCGGTCTTTTAAAGCTAAGAAGTTTGACTCTGTTTATTTTTTAAGTTCTGCTCAGCTGTGTTGAGTTGGCAGTTTTCTGTAAATGGTGAAAACCTCAGATTCAGAAATAAAACACCAAGTTGACTTGCGATGCCATTTTCACATCATGAAAGACACTAATATATAATTCCAATGTCCAATTCTTTTTGTTTTAAAGAGCTGTTTTTTACTATTTGTTATAGGAAGTGCTATAGAAAAAAAATTATGAATAGTCATATGTCGGTTTATTTTTTTAGAAAGATATATATTTTCCTGTTTGTGGAGTCCTTAGTTCTAGTCTAATCAGAATAAAACAGCATCATTTAAACACCTCAACCGTAATAGCGTGACCCGAGCGTGATCAGAAGGAATTTTCAATCGGGACGAGGAGGGTGGTGTACAAGTTTGATAAACCGTTTCAAAGATAAATATTTGCACTTGATCCGGATGTTTCTCTGTTGATTAATAAATTATGTCTGCACCTTCATATGTGGAGGTATTTATGTGGAGGTAACATTAGGTGACTTGATGGGTTTCCGCATTCCTGATCAGTGAACTCCATGAGAACAACTGTCTCCCACCTGTTCTATCTGTCATCCACTGGGTGTCTTGGTCTGCCGTTTCATACATAATAAAACTTGTAGCTAATCATAAAGTAGGTGTTTTTGTTTAGTTTTTGTTGCAAAAGTTGGGAAGTCTAACCTAACCTCAAAGTTAGAGGGGGAAAAAAAAGCAGATTTAAAGGTTAAATACTTCACAGCAATCAGACCCACTTTGCACCTCAGTGTTCTATTCTGATAAATGCTTATCAGATCAGCGGCCATGTAAACAATTTAGCTGGAATTTCTATTCCAAATTATCTGACTTAAGAAATCAGCTGCTGTTAGATTGTCAGCTCAGTACAGTGAATCCTCGGATTGCAAGTAACGCGGTTTGCGAGAGTTCCACAAGACGGGCAAAGATTTTTAATAAATTTTGATTTGAAAAACGAGCAAGTCTTGGTTTAAGTCTTGGAGTATCATGCATCACGCATGTGCTTCTTGTTTTGAGGCCGAGCGTCACATGGTCACAACCGAGCCAACAATTTTTCTCTCTTGCGCTGCGGAATTGTAGGAAATTGTCTCCCCTGCTGGATCTTGGTGTTCGTCTCTTACTAGTATAATTTAACATCTGTGCATGCGTGTACTGTTTACTATAACACTGTGACCACGTGTGTGTAAATGGTGAAAACCTCAGATTCAGAAATAAAACACCAAGTTGACTTGCGATGCCATTTTCACATCATGAAAGACACTAATATATAATTCCAATGTCCAATTCTTTTTGTTTTAAAGAGCTGTTTTTTACTATTTGTTATAGGAAGTGCTATAGAAAAAAAATTATGAATAGTCATATGTCGGTTTATTTTTTTAGAAAGATATATATTTTCCTGTTTGTGGAGTCCTTAGTTCTAGTCTAATCAGAATAAAACAGCATCATTTAAACACCTCAACCGTAATAGCGTGACCCGAGCGTGATCAGAAGGAATTTTCAATCGGGACGAGGAGGGTGGTGTACAAGTTTGATAAACCGTTTCAAAGATAAATATTTGCACTTGATCCGGATGTTTCTCTGTTGATTAATAAATTATGTCTGCACCTTCATATGTGGAGGTATTTATGTGGAGGTAACATTAGGTGACTTGATGGGTTTCCGCATTCCTGATCAGTGAACTCCATCATGCATCACGCATGTGCTTCTTGTTTTGAGGCCGAGCGTCACATGGTCACAACCGAGCCAACAATTTTTCTCTCTTGCGCTGCGGAATTGTAGGAAATTGTCTCCCCTGCTGGATCTTGGTGTTCGTCTCTTACTAGTATAATTTAACATCTGTGCATGCGTGTACTGTTTACTATAACACTGTGACCACGTGTGTGTAAATGGTGAAAACCTCAGATTCAGAAATAAAACACCAAGTTGACTTGCGATGCCATTTTCACATCATGAAAGACACTAATATATAATTCCAATGTCCAATTCTGGACACACGTGTGTGTGTGAAACACATTTTATTTGTGTCTGTATGCGTGTGTGTACAGCACGTGTGTAAAGCAAAAGCAAGTCTCATTAGAGAGGTTAAAGATCCATTTTCTCTCTCTATCAGCCTGCTCTTTGTGTCGGTGTGCACACACACCCCCCTCCTACTTTCGCCTTCACAGACACACACACACTTTCTCTGCGCTCTACACAGAAACACTGTTGTGGTTCTTTTCAAAGGTAAAGTGCAGGTGCAATTTTTTTTTTATTTTTATTTTTTTTTTTTACTTTACAGCAGTGATTCAAGTGTCATTAGAGTGATTTCTTGTTTATTTTTCCGATAAAACTGTTTCTGTTGTGTGCGCGTGTGTGTGAAAAGAGTGGAGGAAGGGTAACTATGTAAGACGAGAAGGGGGTCTGCGCGCACAAACGGAAACACTCATCTGTCAGGATTTATTTGTACTTATTTTTTTTTGTTAAAGGTAAACTGCAGGTTAATTTGTTTTATTCTTACTTTATATTTTGTATTTATTTATTTATTTATTTACATAATTTCCACAATATAGGCAATTCTCACTCAAATGATTAAATTTAGTTTTTACACACAATTTTAATGTTTTACATTTAATTCTGTGTTGCTATGCAACAGAAACTTGAAGATGAGGAGTTCAAAAAAGTGTCTTTCGACACACATTTGTGGCTGAAGAAAATCCCCAGGTGAGCTAGATGTGCTAGAGCTGGACTACCGGCTTGCCGCGTGTCGTGTCACAGGCGGTGCGCATATTGTAAATTTGTGACGCTTTGTGAAATCGGTAATAAAAATCTATATTCATTTGAATACGTGGTTGGAAATAAATCTTTTATTTTTCAACCTGATGCCTATTTAATTTCGTTTGCCTAGGACATGTAGTTAATCAGATATTCATATTTCAAATTATGTCAAATTATTTGGGACACCCTGTATTTTAATTTTTTGTGTAACAGCCCATTTTCAAAGGTAAAGGTGACAAGAGTCATTACTTTGGTATTAGATATATGAGAATGTTGTAATATAGCGCATAACATTAAATGTGTCGGTGCTGTTTAATTACCTTAGAGGCTTATTGACTTTTTATTGCTTTTACTCAAACGTGCTGCGTAAAAATGTCAAGATTAATAAATCAGACAAACTATCCACACCTCTCTGAAATAAAGCAGGAGTCTTTGTAAAAATGACCAGCACTCCACGTTTGGTGGAAATATAGCCATCAGAACTCTTTTAACGAAATGTACATGTATGAATCTGGATAAGAATCAGTCAAAGCATTGTGGAGGGGGAGAGTGTGTGCGTGTGAGTGTTTGTGTGGACCTCCTGTGTGCCCTGAAGTTTTTTTTTTTTTTTGGCTGACTGGGGAGAATGTAATGACTTTATTTTTTCATGTAACTATGATTTCATGTGCCTTGTGTACTGTTTCGTGTTTCTAATTCCTTCCTGTTTGGCGCAGATATGACTTTCCTCAAATAGAGTGTGGTCGGGAATCATCACACACTTTACACAAACCATGTTGCGTTAAATAATTTCCAATACCCCCCCCCCCCAGGTGCTGCCTTGATAGAGAACATTTCAGATTGATAACATTTCGAGTGCGAGGAAGATTAATTTTTAGTGTTTTAAAAAAAAAACTCTTACTTCAAAGTCAGGCGTAATCAACATCTAACCACATGGTGTGATTTCCACAGATAGCTCTCGTGTGTCGTACAAATATATAGCTTTCCTCATTTGACGTGTGCGCGCGCGTGCTGCTTTGGATTTGGTTTCCTGGTAACAGCAGCAGTTGTCGGGATCAGAGCTGTCTGCTCCGGCCATGTGTCCAGGGGAACATCTTTCTCTTGTCTAAACATTAGCTATTTGAAAAGTCGCATATTTATACGGTCGACTGGCCAACGTGTTGTCTAGATGACTTGTCAACTAATCTGTCTACTGGAAGCTCTGTAAAGCCTTCTATCATTAGACTGGCTTACGACCGTATCCACATGACAGTCTGACACGTTGCTTCGGGGTGTGTGTACTCAGCACACAGTCTTTAAATATGTAACGCACCAGGGACGAGTCATAATTCTGTTGCCCCAAAAACACAACTCTAGTAGATGCAGTAGAGCTGTGAATGACTGAGTGACTTTGATTCAATTCAGTTTGATTTTTAAGCATTGCCTGATTCAATAGCACTGTCTGAGTATCAAACATCTGGATTTATTGCATATTTATATGCAAGTATTAAAAATGACAAGTGTCTAATATGCAATGAAACTCTATGTAATTTGTATTGCTGTTTTTTATTTTTTTAAAAACGTCATACAGTGGGGGAAATAAGTATTTGATCCCCTGCAGATTTTCAAAGTTTGCCCGCTGACAAAGAAATTAAGGGTTTAAGATTTTTATGAAAAAGGTTCGAGACAGAATATCAAGCAAAAATCCCCCCCCCAAAAAAAAGCACACGATACAAATGTTATAAATTGATTTTATAAATTGATGAGGGAAATAAGTATTTGATCCCCAAGCAACCAACAATAATTCTGGCTCCCACAGACTGGTTATGTGCTCATATGGTACAAATATAAATTAAGAAGGAGCTCCTACGCGTTGTGTATAAAAGCCACCTGACCACAGAATTTCTATCTTCCATTCAAATCTCATCAATATCGGCAAGACCAAACAGGTGTCAAAGGAAGTCAGGGACAAGACTGTAGACCTGCACAAGGCTGGAATGGGCAAGAAGCTTGGTGAAAAGGAGACAACTTTTGGAGTGATTATTTGCAAATGAAAGAAATGCAAAGTAACCATCAATCGCCCTCAGTCTGGAGCTCCATGTAAGATTTCACCTCATGGGGTAAGAATAATCATGAGAAAAATGGGGGATCAGTGCAGGACTAGAAGGGAGGAGTTTGTGAATGATCTCAAGGCAGTTGGGACCACAGTCACCAAACAAAACATTGGTAACATATGCTACTCAAGAATGCACATGTACAGGCCCATCTGAAGTTTGCCAATGAACAGAAGGATTGGGATAAAGTGAGACCAAAATTGAGCTCTTTGGCATCAACTTGTTTTTGGAGGAAAAAAATGCTATGATTATGACTATGATCCCAAGAACACCATCCCTGCAGTCAAGCACGGAGGTGGAAACATCATGCTTTAGGGTTGTTCTCATGCTAAAGGTTAGGGCTGCACGATATATCGAAAAAATATCGTTATCGCGATAATGGCATGCGCGATAACCATATCGCAAAGAGTTGCGATTAAATACTTTGTTTGCCAAGCATTTGTGTGTCCAAATTTGACCAATCAGATGGGTCCTTACTATGTTTATACCCGCATATATCTTTTTTTATATATCTTTATACTTCATTCTGTCGCGAACTAAGCCCGGATGATCAGATGACTTAGCAATTAGCCGTTAGCCCTTTGTAGCGTGGACGGTAAACCCAAATGCGGAAGCAAGCGAGTAGGCAGGATAACCACGCGAATTAGGACTCTCACAGAAGGGGAGCAAGGGAAAAACACACATATAACTCGCGTCCTATAAACACACACTCGAATCAGAAAATAAACCAATCTGCACCGACATGTGTGAACACAGTGACTAAGCTCTATGTGATGGTTTGTTTACTCCTCTTATACTTCCGGGTTCGCGCCCGCATTACTTCTGGGTCCTAGTGCTGGTCGCGGCGTGCGTGCGTGACAAATAGCATTTTTTTAATTTAATTTTTGTTTAATAATTTTTTTTTTTTTTTTTTTTTTAAACAGGCAAGCCAAAGAGAATATTTTGTTTAAAAGATGCTCTTGTAGAAAAAACGGAGAGGGTATGTGACTAGCTGTCTATTGATACCTAGTTTTTATGCAGTTGATTATTCTCACCCTGTAAACACCGGGGTTGTTTTGGGACAAGTAAATAACCCAACAGAAGGCTCTGTCCTCGACCCCTCACTGTCTTGAAAGCTGTTGTTTGCTGAGTCATGGCTCAGTCAGACCATCAGATCCGGTCTATTGGTGTAGATCAGGATGTAGTCTTTTTTTTTTTTTTTCTTTTTTTTATCGAACAGAACTGTGTGTTTTATTGCCGTTTTGCATTTTCCCACTATGGCCTTTTTTTTAAAAACATTATTAAATTTTTTTTGGAAGTGAACTACTTAACCATGTGTTAAATATAAAGATATTTTGAACCCAAACAGCAAAGCTTGTCAATATTTGAAATGTTTTGAGCTCCTGAAATGTTACTTTTTTTGGGAAGTCGGGGAATATAAAGTCCAGCTGTGTGCAAGTGTTAATCCGAGACCAAGTCACTTTAACCCTGGCTTTGTCTTTAGGAGACTCTTGCTGTTCCCTCACTGCTGTGAAGTGGCCAGCGTTCGTTCCTGGTGTCTGCACTTCCTGAACTATCAACAATGACTTTTCCTTTAAAAAAAAAAATGTCCAAATAAGTGGGAATTGTGAGGTTCTGCAGATTCTTTGGCGTCTTGATTTCGGTTGTACGTTGTAACATTTCCTGTTTCATAATTCTTGTTTAGTCATGCCTGCTTACCTCCCCAAAAGATCTGCTCCATTCTCGGTTTGGAAGCACCAGTGCTCGTCCAATTGCTGCCAGCTTTTTTTCCCCTCCTTTATTTGCGGAGTGAGTCTCTCTCCTGATGATTTAAAAAAAAAGTTCATTCATAACACTGGAGTGGAAGAGTTTCTCAAAGCTGATGGTACGGATCAGAACCATTCACATGCCATCTGCCATTAAGCTCACAAACAGCAAGTGGTTTTATTTGCTTTTACATGACTGTGGCTATTAAAAGCTTTTAAATGTGCTAGTATTTCAGCACTCAAGACTACAATAAACACGTTGTTGCCCATGAAAAGGAATCATTGTTCTCTCATTAGCAAGAGAGTGAATGGGAGCTAATTGCATGTAGGAACTGAAGCACCGTTGAATTACACACGCCATGGGGTTGGTCTGTGGAATGATTTCAGTTGTGGTTTGGATTTGTTGGCGCGCAGTGTCGTTTGAGATTTGCTTAGGGTTGAGAAAATCTCAGTGTAAGGGTGCCTTCACACCTATAGCATTTGGTGCGCACCAAACGTGTTCGGTCCCTTGGTTAGGTTCGTTTGCGTTGATCTGAATGCAATCTCGGTACTTTGGTGCGCACCAAAAAGCCTGAAGGGGTGGTCTCAGACCGCTTTTTCCACTCTACTTTGGTAGAGCGGATAAAGGTTCGCTCTACGGTTTTCGGTACCCAACCCTATTTAGAACTCTGCATATGTGAAAGCAAACCGTACCCACGTCTGTTTACTACATTGTAACATTTTTCTGACTGGTGCGGACTAAAGCAATCGAACTATAGATGTGAAAGCACCCAAAATGTTGCTTGTGTCACTGTACAGCACTTGTGTGTAGAAACCAAAAGAGAAAGTGTCTCGTAAGGTGAGATGTCGGTAAAATTCTAAAACAAATGCTCAGGATTAGGGCTATTAGTTCTTATTATTAGGTCTTATTATTGTTTTTTGGAGTAGTAGAAAACCTGTATTAAGCTGTTTTGGGCTTTCAGACAGTTTATTCATGAGCGTTTTTTTAGAAAGGTCAGTGTAGTATCTGTTCACAGTAATTTCAATACTAAATTGTAATGTTTTTGACCAGTTGGAAATGAATAATCAGGAACACCTCCGTTGGTCTTCATTTCCACCTTGGGTCTGTTTGCATGTTCTCCCTTTGCTTGGTTTCCTCACACAGTCCGAAGACGTGCAGATTAAGCTAATTGATCTGTCCGAAGTGGTGCGTGTGCCTTGTCAACTCGTCCAGAGTGAACCCCTGTCTGGTGCCACCCGGTCACTCCAGGCATCCTGCAACCCTGTACAGGATAAGCAGTATAGAGAATGAGTGTGTGAGTGTAGAATAAATGTTGACAACACTCCTTTCTCTTTTAAAGAGAAAAAAAAAATCTGATCTTTTTACTGGTGAAGTGTACAGAGTAAACATATAGACTGAGTAAAAATGTTTCAGCCATTCAGCAACAAATCAAAGAACGGGTTAAATGAGTTTGTGTAGTTCACATACCAAGCTCTTCAATCTGATGGAAATCATTCTTATTAGAGATTATAAATGAGCTGTTTACATGGACACTGATCTGATCAGATGGACGTTTATATTCTCAACGCATGAAATCAGGATGTAAATTTCAACATGTGTAACTTTCAACATCTGCCGGAAATATAGTAGAAGAAGAAAAACTTTGGTGTTCGCAGCTTTGACGTTAGGTTTGGCTTTCCATCTGATTTCATTCCTTCCATTTGATGAATCTTGTCTTCTACTTTATAATTCTGTCTTCTATGCAATGTTGCTGTCTCCGTCCAGGTCGAGGAATCAGTGGATGAAAGTCTTCTGAAGCAAAGGCTGGTGGGAGTAAAAGAGAGAGAGAGACATACAAGTTCCTGACATACAAAAACTCATCACATCATCTAATGTTACCCACACAGATCCATTTCACATCAGAAGTCCCGCTGTAGGCATGGAGCCTTCATTCTGTGTTTTCATTCACCGGTTTAGTAAATATAGCATGGAAATATCTGTACTGATGTCATTCTAAACACACACTGCCATGGTGATTTATATATAAAAGCTTGTCAAACCAGAGAGGTTTTCCAGCATCCTTCCTACCACAAATATCTAAGCGGTTGTTTCCTTTTCAAGGCAGTTACTGTATGTTCTTCTTCTTTTTTGAAGTATAAAACAGTGGACATCGAGTTTTTTTTTTTTTTTTTTTTTTTTTGGTAAAATCTCCATTTGAATTTGCCAAACTCGTGTCACAACTAACAGGAGGAACGTTTATAATCACTGTGGAAAATGGTATTTGATTGCATCTTATTAAATTCTTTTTTCCTCTCCTTTCAAATCATTCACTTTTCCAGAATTATGAATAAAACTAAAAGGACGCAAACGAGCTTATGACCATCATTTGAGCGCGTAATATACTGTCACAGACACTGTTTCTTATTCACTATTCAGATGTTCCCTCACCTCAGTGATGATCCTAACCAGGACAGTGTACTGTACCAGGGTGAGAATTCCTCCCCCCTGCTCGGCCGCCGCAGGGAACTCTCCCTCGAATAGAGACCGCGCGAGTCATGTGTGAAAAATGTGAGCACGTTTTTATTTTCTTTGTGAGGAAGAGGAGTAGTGTTCTTTCACTGGTTTGCGTCAGAGACATATCAAGGCTGCCCACGGTCATTCAGAGAAGTGAGCGTGTCACTTTGCCCATTTCGACTACAAACCGACACAGGCCTGGTGAAGTCGGTGCTCCGCAGGGAAACAATGCTCTCACTGTGCTGATCCCGGCGTCACTGCCCGCGCCAAAACGTTTAGCGCTCAGCCCAAAATCTACGAGAGCCTGTGTGCCACCCCAGTTTGTGCTCTGAGTAGTCTATCATCTGTCCTGCTTTGTTTCCTTTGAGCCATTTCCAGTTGAAATGTTTACCTCTACTGTGCTTTTAAGCAATGTCTTGCGACGACAGCTAGCGTTCTTGCGAGACAAGCTTTGTTTAATTACGAAACGCACCTTGGCAAGTGTGAGCCAGTATTGGACAAGATTGCTTCATTGAAAATGAGTCAAATGAGATATGCGACACGCATATCTTGGGCCTCTTGAAGCAGTAAAACTGGACTGATGGGGTGTGATTCAATCTCTACTGCTGGCGTAAGTCACATCGATTCTAATTACCTGTTCACCCCGTGTTCTCTTTCACATAGGACGTGATGCCTGCAGGTGTCACATTTTCATCCTGGAACTCGAAACTAGTTCATGTACAGTTCATGTAACGTGCATTATCAGTACCAGGAGTCTCGTTTATCAAAGTGTGTGTAGGTTTTTTTTTCTCCCCTAAATAACAAGATATTGCTGCCTAAAAAAAGTTTAACTTAACCCTTTTTTTTTTTTCCCCCCCGAATGGCTGAATAGACATTTTTCAGGAGACGAGGACAGAATCTGGACAAGAAAGAGACTCAAGCTTGACCATTAAATTTCCATTTCAGCTATGTTCTTGAAAGTCTAGCAAGTTACCACAGTATAATTTTAGTGACCGACACGAGATCTCACTGATCAACCACGCATACACACGTTTTGTTCATGTGCACGACTCCTGTAAAAAATGTGAGGGAATACGTATATTAACCTCGTTTCATCATGTCCATGGCATTGGCAGATCGTCGCAACAAGGTGTCATTTAAAATGTAAAGAAAGATTGTATAAAAGGCTAAAAGGCACAGCTAAAGACTGATGCCGAATCTTTTATTTATTTATTTTTTAGATTAGATTAAATTACTTTATTGTCATTGTGCAGAGTACCTGTACACAGAACCAATGAAATGCAGTTAGCATCTAACCAGAAGTGCATAAGTGGCCTATTTACAATAAATAAATACTATGTGTTGCATAGTATTTATTTGTTACAAACAGAACAAATAGAGTTTGTAATAGAGTTATGGTATACTGTATATAGTGATATAGTAATGTACAGTATAACTGCAACATCACATTTGTATACATATATATTCCACATCTTTATTACCTAATCTGTTTACTATAGGTAATAAAGATGAGGAATATATATGTATATATACATTACCGTTCAAAAGTTTTAGATCACTTTCTATCTCCATGATTGTTCCTGATTTTTATTTATTTCTACATTGTAAAGGAATGCTGAAGGAGTCCAAAAAATGCATTAATCTCCTTTGAACAGTTTATATTGAGATGTTTCTGCTACTTCTGCTCTGTAAAGACTTCATAACGCCTCTAATCTGAGGTGCTGTTAATTGGTCATTTTTCAGGCTGATAACTTTAAATGAACTTCTCGTCTGCGGCAGAGGTAGGTTTTGGTCTCGCCTGGGACGGCCTTCATGAGAGCCAGTTACATTATGATGCTTGACGGATTTTGCAAATGCACTTGACAATACTGTTCTTGCAAGAACTATTACAGAAAGGCTGACCTGTGTCTTAAAATAACAACTACATTTACATTTAGGCATTTAGCAGATGCTCTTATCCAGAGTGACTTACATTTTTTATCTCATTACACATCTGAGCAGTTGAGGGTTAAGGGCCTTGCTCAAGAGCCCAACAGTGGCAACTTGGTGCTTGTGGGGTTTGAACCTGTGATCTTCCGAACCGTAGTCCAATGCCTTAACCACTGAGCTACCCCTGGCCCAACTAACGGTTGTTTTTGTTATGTAATTACCTAATTCCATGTGTTATTTTATAGTTTTGAAATCCCCAGTATTGTTGTAGAATGTAGAAAATAAATCACTAAACAAGTGACCCCAAACTTTTGAACGGTAGTGTATGTCTGTCCTAATGGTGTACAGTATAATACAGTAACTGTATTTGATTAGCATGTCTGGAATATTACATACCTAAAAGTAGCAGAATATACCTAAGTACATGTGAGTTCTTATTTGTACAGTATATACAGAATAAATATGTAAATAAAAACCTACAGTAGTGCATTGATGAGCTTAATTATTGATGCTGCAAAGATGCATAGTGGTAAAAAAACGAAGCAGTGCAATGTAAACAGAAAGCGACAGTGCGGTGATGCGCTTGAGGATTTGTCTCAAAGCTTTCGTCAATGGTTTTTAAAGACTGCAGGATTCTCTTTGCTGACAGAGACGAGTGGCTCACCAGTTGACTTTGTTCGCCAAGTACAATTTTAACTGATGTCTGCCAGCAAGTCACCCAACTTTTTGGAGAGAATAACAAAAACACATCAGTCACAAGGCAGAACAGTATGTTCCCAAATAACACGAGTGGGAAAGAGAATGATGATAAGGGGATTTTATGCCGTTGCAGGTTTTTCCAGGTTTATAACAGTGGTGTTAGATAGACATGCCCATAAAATCAGCCGGTTTTGAGGAATTTTAAGAGTTAATGCATGGGTACATTCCTGAAGGTTGTCTCCAAGTCTTCAGGTGAAACAATTCTTTCATTGTCCAGAACAGCAGAATGTGACATTGACTTCAACAAGATCCTATAAAAAATTCCTGCCTGATTATATTTCACAGACAAACTATGTGTAACATGTAAGCCATTTTCTTTCTTCATGTGGTGCAAACGTGTCTGTTATGCACAACAAGGATCATATGTCTGCTTCATAATCAGTACAACAAGCAGGAAGTTGTAACTTACCATATAGTTACATAATTTATTAGTGTTATTAGTGTATTAGTTAGATAATTTATTAGTGTTTCTTTATTTCATCAGCATCTGTTGTGTACAGCTGTGTCTAAGCTCCGTCAACACTTTGATATCACACTGGTACTGATGATGCTTGTTACGTGAATTGTACATTAATTAATTTCCCTAATTCAAGCCCCAGGATGAAAATGTAACGCATGCAGGGATCACGAGGTGAACAACAATAATAATAATAATAATAATAATAATATAGAATAATGATAAATATAAATACCTTTACATTTGATTTACCCATCTATTTTCATTTACCCATTTCATTTACCCATCTACAAACAAATGTTACAATTATTACAAGGCGTAAACATATGCTATACATGTTATAAATAATACACCCAAAAATAATAATCGTGCAGTTCTGCTCGTACTTTTGTTCTGATACCAGTTTACGGCACGGCGGGGCGCTTGCTCCTCAGCCCCGATGCGCAGCCCCTCCTCCCCCTCGTGTCAGTGCGGGTGTCAGTGTTGACACCTTTCAGAGGATGAAGTGGCACTATCTTTCTGGCCATGAAACATTTACGCGAACTACAGGAAAAGCAATCAGGTCAGGTTGTGTTCTCTCCTTTATGGGTTTAACATTAGCAAGGTTAATTAGGTGTGATAGTTTGCAGTGTAGCGCTCGCACTCTCTCTCTCTCTCTCTCTCTCTCTCTCTCTCTCTCTTTCTTGCTCTCTCTTTCTCGTCTGTCTTGCTAACCTAGCTTAGCAACACCTCTCTTGGTCTGTTTGCATCTCACTTGCTTGACAGAGATTGTGTTGTGTGTGACAACAGTCATCAGTGTGAACTACAACTATTCATTATGTTTGTTGTACACAAACAGGCAATGGTGTGATAAACTTTGGAAAAGATAACCGCATTGTACACAGACATGCGTCTCGAATGAATGCACAGGCATGAAATGAAACCCACTACGTGACAGAAACAGTTCTAAAGCTGGCATAATGTGTAATGTTTATCCTCACATTTTAAATATTAAAAGAGGTTGGAAATGGAAATCTTTTTTTATCGACCAGTAGATTTAAAATTTAAAATGAGAATGATCTCCCTTCAGATTATTTATATATTTATCTTACCCTTAAAAAAAAAAAAAACAAGTACTACCAAAGTTTCTCAACTTTGTCAAGAAGCACATCAGCAGACTGTTGCAGGACATTTCAACCTCCAACTTCTTTTCGGAAAAAATCATTGTAGTAGCTCATGTGTATCATACAAAAATACAAACAAAACAAATAGACACTGCAGTGCACCAGATACTAGGGCTGCACGATATTAGGAAAATATGCGATGTTGTTGAATACTGCGATAACGATATTTCTTGCGATATAACATTTTCCCTAGAGAAATGCATTTTTTTAAATAATTATTATTGCCTATTTTTTTATTTTATTTATTTATATGTAATGATGATACTAAAATAAACAGGTAATAGATATTCGTCTGATGTAATTAAATCTAATTCAGGCTAAAAAGAAACTATATGTCAAGGAAGTTGCAAATATTTAGACTTCAAAACACTATGAATGACTTAAAACTCTCAGCAGATATTCTGACTTCTGGTTTGCTGTTACTATAAACCTGCCAACACAATATGAATTACTTTCAAACATGACTTTATATTTACATGTAACCCAGTGGTTCTCAAACTTTTTCTGTCATTCCCCACTTAAGGGGGTGAGCGAATTTTCAAGCCCCACTTGTCAACAAAATAATAATGAAATCGGCCAAGTTTACTGTTTATTGAAATATTAGGGGTGGGCGATATAACCAAAATCTATCACGGTAGAAGCAATTTTCTACCTCGATAACGATATATATCACAATATAGCAATTTGTATCTGAAAATGCATAAATAAAAATTCAAACACAAAGAAACTGTTTTACATAATGTAATTATATGTGAATTGCTGAGGTTTGCCGCATTTTTTTTTTTTTCTTTGGCCATATTCGTTTGGATGCTTGGATTTCAGATGATAGAAAAGGTTTGATGTGTTTCCACCACTTGTTAAAACAGTGCACTTGCGTACTTTACAAATCACGTTCATCTCATTCGTATCACTTTTCTTATACCCACGACGCAGCTTTTTTCTTTACAATCTCTTCTCTTGGTTTTGTCACATGTAAGCAAACTCACTGCTGCTGCAGCGTCTTCTTCCATTGTCGAAGTGTATGTGAAGCCAAACACATCAAAAGTGGGACGAAACCGCGGCACCCGATTGAACCAAATATCTGCGCAAATGCAGCGCAGCGCCGACTATCTGAATAGCGCAGTGATGATCTGGTTTATTTGCGCAGCCCGGTGGATCGCGCAGCGCCGCTCGAATCACAAACCTGCGCGACTCACTGTGTTTTTATTTAAAAAACAATTTAAAATGTCAGGACTGTTTAATATTGTTTCTGCCTTGTCATGCCTGGTTTGTATGTGCGCATCCCAGTGGGGTAAAATGTATTTTGATGGTCGGCGCGGTTTATTTCTGTCAGAGTCGCGCAGCGCTGCCCAGTGGGTCGCGCAGGTTTGTGATTCGAGCAGCGCTGCTCAAGTTGGCCCGACGTTAAACTATTATTGATGCACTATATGGTTCCACTTTTTCTCCCGGCCCACAACTGATGTTATTTTAAATTTACTTGTATTAATGATCCATTTATTTGTGTGTGATTTAGTTTTTTCCTATTATTTTCTACTAATTTCCTCCTGTTCATTGCGCCCCACCTGTCACGTCTGTATTCCCCACTAGTGGGGCCCCACACTTTGAGAACCACTGATGTAACCATACACTCATCAACAGTGTCTTAAAACAAGAGCATCTTTTAAACAAAATATTCTCTTTGGTTTGCCTGTTTTTTTTTTTTGAATTTTTTTTTATTTTTATAAAAATAAATATTAAACAACAATGAAATAAAAAAAAATACTATTTGTCTCATACAGGCACGCACACACATACGCGCGCGCGCGCGCACGCGCACACACACACACACACACACACACACACACACACACACACACACACACTCGCTCCGCGACCGGCACTAGAACCCGGAAGTAATGCGGGCGCGAACCCGAAAGTATAAGAGGAGTAAACAAACCATCGCATAGAGCTTAGTCACTGTGTTCACGCATGTCAGTTCAGATTGTTTACTTTCTGATTCGAATGTGTGTTTATAGGACGCGGGTTAAATTTGTGTTATTCCCATGCTCCCCTTCTGTGAGAGTCCTAATTCGCGTGGTTATCCTGCCTACTCGCTTGCTTCCGCGCTTCGGTTTACCATCCACGCTACAAAGGGCTAACGGCTAATCGCTAAGTCTTCTGATCATCCGGGGTTAGTTCACGACAGAATGAAGTATAAAGATATAAATAATATATATAAAGATATAAGCGGGTATAAACATAGTAAGGGCCCATCTGATTGGTCAAATTTGGACACACAAATGCTTGGCAAATAAAGTATTTATCGCAACTCTTTGCGATATGGCATGCCATTATCGTGATAACGATATTTTTTCGATATATCGTGCAGCCCTACCAGATACCAATATTTACAACTATATACAATATTTTCAGTTTACGTGAAATGTATAAAATGTCCAACGTCCTGAATATTGTATGTATGTGGGGGTGCGGGAGAAATGATTAGGCCTCAGAGGGATGTTACATTTTACTGTCAGATTCATTTACTTAGATGTGGTTATGGTTTTTGGTCATGTGATGGCAATGTTGGGGAAGAGGACAGACGTTCAGTCAAGTGAATTGGTATGCTTGACATGGTATATTCGTGTCAAAGGCGTGTCAGACTCACTTTGTCGGGCTTAAGAACAAATCCGACTTACAAACATGTTCATGGAACGGCACTCGTTTGTAAGTAGGTGACAACCTGCAGTCATTGGTTCTGTATGGATGGATCTGTCTTTTATTGAGTCTGTTCAAAGTGAGCTTTTCAGTGGATATCACAATAAAGAAAAAAAAAAATTTAAAATGGCAACAGGGTTGAGTGAATGTAATCAACCACAATTTGTGTTTCACTAGTGCATAGATACTTTCAAGGTAGAAGGTTTGCTGGTCAGACTGCCCAGGAACTACTTTAATGGCCCAAACATGTGGAAATGGCTTGCAGCGAGGTCACGACTGTATGGGGGGGATGTGGCAATAATTCCCAGCCAGGTTCCTGGTTCCTGTAATGTGCAAGTGGTGTTCGTGAATGATTGAGGTCTGACAGAAGAATACCTCTCTCCCGCGAGTTGGCGACAAATCATCCATTGATTTCCAGGAATCAGGCATTCCACTAACCGAATGTTCACGGGAATGAGCTCCGAGGCCAGGATCGTCACTCACAAACGTACAGCCTTCATAAAATGTTTGAGTCTGATCATCGTACTAAACTTGTAGACTTCTGTAAATGTCAATCTCTTAAATAAGAGTAATAAATGATGCCTTAAACTTCAATTTTCAGGCAGAATAAACTTCTGCCTGAATTCCCGAGAAAGTCCCGAATTGACATGAACGCCCTTCATATTATGGATGAAATAAGGAGTTACAAACGTGTTAAACAAATTCAGACAATAATGCAAAAATTATATAATTTTCAGCATTTCTATGATTATATTTCAAGGTTAAGATTGCTGGTACGTTGTTTATTTATTTGAAACCGTGTGTATGCATATTGCAGGTTGTTGTGCTGCACATAAAAATGTTTTCTTGATGATGTGCTCTTTAAAATCTATTTTTACTCACGCGGGTTGGAAGAAGCCTGCTGTTTACAGATCTTAACATGAGCTGGGAAACATTTCCGTTCACAACATTGTCATAGCTGTAGTTTTGAGCTCAACTTTTGCCTCCAGACCTCTTCATGCTTAAAGAAATGAGCGACAATCGCTGAATAAAGCATGAGCTGAGACTTCCCAGCAGGCTCTGGTTTCACCACTGCACTGACCTGGTCTCTGTGAACACTGCAGTCTAGTGCGCTCACTTTGACCTGGAACTCTACAGAAGCCTGCCGCTAATACTGATGTTATCATATACCGGGCTGGCTCGTTATCTCTCTTCATCTATAGTTTCAGCACGTCTTTGACACAGGTGTTAAACTGGTTAAAGTTAAACTCTTCTTAGAGGTGTGTGTGTGTGTGTGTGTGTGTGTGTTGCCAATGTGCTGATCCTCTGCGGTGACAAGTGCTAATTGTTTGTGTGCAAGTTAAGCCTTTATTTGTCACATATACGTTACAGCAAAGTGAAATTCCTTCCCTGCATATCCCAGCGTAACCAGGGTCAGAGCGCAGGGTCAGCCACGATACAGGACCCCTGGAGCCGATAGGGGTGCTCGAGGGCCCAGCAATGATAACCTGGGGGAGCTGGGGATTGAACCATCAACCTTCCGATCAGTAACTCAGCTACCACTGATTTCGAAGGAGACCAACCACACTGATGACGTCGCATCTAAACAGAACTTTACTTCAATCTCCGTTACGCTTGCCTTCTATATCTGGCCCTAATGTGAAAACACTCTAACTATATTAGTCTTCCCTCATTCATCATAAAAGACTTCATATGGTGTGGAAGGTCAGGGGTCTATAGCCTCCTCGTCTGTTGGTTTAATTATTTATTTATTATTATTTTACGGTGGAGAAATTTTATGTTCATCATCAAATATTTAGAGCTCTTATACTCATCTTGTTGGACTGGTCACTAGACCTTTTGAGAGATTAATCCAAGCTGAAAAACTCCAAAAGCCACCAAAAAAAACTGGTAATAAACGTCAGCTTTGCTCTTTTTGGTGAAAAGTGTTTCTGGAAAGTAAATCTTTGTGGCTGTAATACATTTTCAAATTATCGTTGTGCACATTTATATAATGGACTCGATATATCTTAAGTCGAAAAATGTGTTCATAAATGTCTGCTGTTTGAGTCTGCAATTTATTTCTTAGTTAAACGGATCTCTGGCCCCTGGTCTCCATAATAATCCTGTTGTTCTCGTAGTCAGCAGATTGTGATATATGGTAGTGTTCTTTTATTTTTTTGCATAATTAATCTTTACTGCTAGTCGCAGTCCAACTGCTCACCCTTGCACGACTTCTCACTGGAATTCGATTCTCCGAGTTTCTCTAGGAATAAGATGTGAGACTCCAGTCTGCTGAACTGTCATTACGATGTGTTTGTGTGTTTAACCAGTTCAGGGTCTTTTGATATAATTCTACTTTATAGCTGTGCAAGCTATTTTGACATCGCTCTCGCTCTCTCTCACACACTCACACACACACACACACACACACACACACACACACACACACACACACACACACACACACACACACACACACACACGCAGCTGACTGGCGAGGTTTGTTCTGGACGTATGACAACTTTTTATTGAGGCACCATGACTAAATTGGTCTGGTATGTGGGCTTACGTAGATGTGCTGATCGTTGTGCAACTTTCTGTGGAAATGTGGCTCTGAAGAAAGGCTGTGTTTTACTAAATGTTCCCTTTGCTAGAAGTCATCTGGCCTCAGCCGCAAACTCAACCTATCATTAAAACATTCCATTAATTTAGCACTACCACGATTTAAACTTTTTTTTTTTTTTATAATTTTTTTTATTTTATGGCTGTCATTTGGGTCTGTTATTAAAATGAAATCCTATGGAGAAAGTACAAATTCAGTTATTTTAATTTGTGATTGTCGCAGTGAAAAACACCTCAAACCTTTATATATTGAATAATGAATATATGTAATGAATGAAACATGGATTGTTGCCGGTTTAGGTGTAAAAAAACAGAAATTCTATAATTTTAATACGTACTTCAATTATAAAATGTTTTGAAAGGTTAATAGTAGACATGGGGAATTTTTGTAAATTTAGAATTCTTAGAATTATTAAATTTAGGAGTAAATCTTAGTAAAGATAAAAATGATTCACGAAACATCTTAGATCTAAAAACAGCTCTTAAGGTAACAATTAAGAGGAAGACTGTTAAGATGACAGAATGACAGAAAGAAGAAATATTCTCCAAACAATAAATGTAAGGTAAATACAGCTCTTCTGTCCGATTTCGTTTTGGAGTGTTGGCTACATAGCAACCAAAACTTAAACAGACTGTCCTGCTATTATGTAAATTGGTAAAAGGTGAGCCATTTTGCTCCCATAAATCTGAAATGGATTACAAGTAATAAAATCAGTATGATAAATGAATTTAAGAACTTAAATATAGTAACTACTATGTGGAAATTGGTTGCTTCAAAAGTAGACAACATTTTGCTGTTTTAATTAACTTGAGGATATTTAACCAACAACAGAAACTTTGTATAATCATGACTACAAACTATTTTATGCAATTTCTTTATATTATGATTTCACTGTTTATTCTACTATCATAAATTCTATTTTCACAAGGAGTCCATTTTAATACCTTTACAGATTTATATATCAACCAATCACAGTCCTTGAATTGCTGCATCATCTCTAGCAACGGGGTTAACCACACCAACTCACTAAGATATAAAATTTTTGTACTTTCCTTACTCAGAATTGCCCTGAAGTTTCCTAAATCACTTTTAGTCTAGGACTCCCAGCTAGGACGTTTTAAGGTAAGATAGGAGTGCTCTGAGAGAATTCTAAGAAGCTTTGTGAATACAGGCCCAGATGTTTACTCATTTCAGCTTGTACTGAGTATTACTCGCATCAGAAAAGAACAGGTTGTATCATGCCAGTTTTAGTAGCTATGTTTGTTAGTTAACAATTAGTCTTGTTATTAGAGATGGGGGGGGGGGGGGGGGGCGATGGTTTGGTGATGCAGTTTTGTGTGGCAATTCATGTAAACGCTCACTGATTGCAGAATTCTTTGAATTGAATTTTTAATAGGGCTGCAACTAATGATTTTCATAATCGATTAGTTGGGCGATTTATTTTTATTTTTTTCCCGATTAATCAGATAAAAGCTAAACGCTTCTTTTATTTGATGTTTTGTTTTTAACAATAATTGCAGATGCCAAGTTGACAGTATTTTTTATATATATAAATATATAGCACGACTGTCCCGAAGTTAGCAAACAGTTTAAACAAAAGAACATAAACCATGTGTGCCCAACCGGTCGATCGCAGACAGCTTTCCAGTCGATCGCGAGAGTAAACTGCCTTGTGGTTTGTCCTTTCTCTTCCTTCACTGTTTCCACGCCTCAAACCTCAAATAAAACCATAACCTTTATAGACATAGTATTTATTGAGTAAAGAAACTATATATATATGGCAGAAACGAGAGTAGTATGCTAGTACGCTTATCTGAATTTAGCCAGGGTTTTAGTTATAGGCACGTTACTAGTAGGGACTCATTGTTTAAGTAGAGATGTTGAGAGAGCTGCAACTTCAGCAAAGTAAAAGGAAAAAAAAGGGCAATTAGGATGGCCATTTCAAAACCATGCACAAAAGCTACGATGCAGATTTCCCGGCTAAATCAGCTCTACGCACCCGAAAAGTCCAGGAATTGAAGAGGCAGTTAGCAGCACAGCAGTCCATTTTCACCAGGCCAAACACCAAGGGTAAGGCTGCAACTATAGCATCTTATCGCGTCAGTCACGTTCTTGCAAAACACTAGAAGTCTTTCAAGGATGGCGAAGTTGTGAAAGAAGTATTTGTGTGACTTGGTGACTTCAAGAATAAAAGTGATGATATAGCTGCCGTTAAGGACGTGCAATTATCCCGTGGCACTGTTACACGGCGATGTGAGGGGATGTCGAGGCGCAGTTAAGGAAGGATATTGAACAGTGTGAATGTTTTTCTCTTCAATTTGATGAGTCGACTGATGTTGTGGATGTGGAACAGTTGTGTGTTTTCTTTAGAATGGTTTTTGGAGACATGGGTGCAAAAGAAGAGCTAGGGTTAGAGTTAATAACGTTGTCACTACAATTACACTGTTTTATTATATATGGATTAGGGCTACTTTCTGTTTTTGTGCACATTAAATATGTAAATATGCTATGAGTAGCAACTAGTTTTCTGTTTGGGCTGGTAGATCTCGGCACACTGACAAATTAAAAAGTAGATCTTTGTTCCAAAAAGGTTGGGCACCCCTGACATAAACTATACACCTTTTACACGATGAAGAGATACAGTTGTTACTGACCCTGAATTTTTTTTTTCTCCATCCGGAACACAAACATGTTTTCTTTTTAAGTGTTCGTGCATGAATGTGGTACTGCCATGCCATGAAAGCTCGGTCTTGCCTAGCGTGCTGGTTACGATGGAATTTACCGGCTTTTTAGAGGCGTTTAATGTAAATTGCTCCCATAACTTGGAGGATTTGGGGCGCGCACTTTCTCCTGCAGACGTTTCTGTAACCGCCATTGTGCGAGCGACTATGTATGAGTCTGTATCTTTGTGTATTTCTGCATCTTGTGGTCACGCTCCTCAGTAGTGAGCAGCCCAACTAATCGATAACGGCATTCGTTGACACCGAATTTCATTATCGATAATTATCGATAGTTGTTGCAACCCTAATTTTTTATTTATACATGTTTGCTTTTAATGTAGTAATATGTTGCAGTTCCTCTATAATTCTACAGGTGGTGCTCTCTAAAGAATTCACACATTGATATGATTAATAAAGTATAGATGTATCGTTTTCCTACTACTGTTCTTTTTAAAATCAAGACGCTTTCTACCCCAAGTTGCTACCACACTGTTATCTCTCTCTACCATCTTGCACTGCATTTCACTCCAGGGCAGGATCATGGGCGAGACTTCTGGTGAAACCTGTGCCGCATCTAATTGGCAGCCAACCAACAATTCCAATAACGATTGTCATTTGCATACTATTGAGTAACTTTTTTTTCTCAACCCCCTCCCCCCCTGCTCCTCGCTCCTCTCTCGCTTTCCCCATGCTTTGTGCAGGATGTGGAATGAATGGGAGGTGGGATTAGAAATGGGAATGTTTCATAAAGAATACAATGCCATAAAAAACAGGAAGCCTAAAGAAGTCGCAACCACATCAAAGGCCCGTGATCGAATGAAAGCAAAGTCATACCACGGTGTCGTTCACTCATTGTGTCAGTAATGTAGTGGAATATCACCCTGGTCCACCCATCACACAGCTGATGGTTTGTTCTACACAAGGGTTCTCGTGTGATATAGACTTTAGCCACGCTGTAAGTGACCTTGAGTCTGTTAATAAATCACACATTAATCAGATTAATGGAGCCTGCAGTCATTTGCCTACAACATGCTTGAACATGTTACGGTCATAATATCTTCTCATTTTATGGTTCGTACCTATTGATATTGGTATTGTACAACGTGAGCTAGACAACTCACCCCCGATATTATGTTCGACAAACTTTTTACTTTATATGAAATTTAAAAAATTGCAGAATTAAAAGAAATCCCTAGCATTAAGCACTGCTGTCTCTGTTTTAATAAAATCAGTAGAGGCTGAACAAAGGTCATTATAGCCAGTTATATTTTGCATAAAAGCTGAGGTAATGTGGAGAAAAATATTGTGAAAAACCCGAGAAAAAATAATATATGCTAATATTTTAATCTTTATATAAAAAAAAGCCAATGCATTTTAATCTGTCTGAATTTATTGTGCAAGGAGTGTTTAAGTCAAACACAGACATTTGATTGTACAGAATAACAGTGCACAGTTGTGAGAGTAAAATCTACGAGTACCGCGGTTTACGAGTGTTCCGTAAGACGAGCAAAGATTTTTAATACGTTTTGACTTGATAAACGAGCATTGTCTTGGTTTACGAGCACCGAGTATCATGTATTGCGCATGCGCTTCTTGATTTGACGCCGAGTGTCGCATGATCACAACTGACCCAATGGTTTTTCTCTCTCTTGCTCTGCGGGTCATCATCTACACTGCTGGGTCTTAGTGCTCGTCTCTTACTAGTATAATCAACATCCGTCTGTCTAGATTTATACAGCAGTATTAGTTTATTACTACCTTTAAACGGCTCAGCAGCTCACTGCCGCTTCCTGTGTTCAGTTTACTTCCTTCCCCTCTCAGTGTGGTTCCCCAGTTTCCTAACACCACCCAAAAACATGCAGGTAAGCAAATTGGCTATGCTAACCTGCCTGTGTGTGTGTGTTTCTTTCTCTTGCGCTGCGGAGTGTGTTGTGTGTGTGCGCACACGTAATTTGACACAGTGCTGGTTCTCTCTCTCTCCTTTAATGTGTGTGTGTGAAGCAGAGAGAGGGTGCTTCACTCGCACACAACCGGCACGGTGTCAAATTATGCACGCACACACACACACAAAGCACTCGGCAGCGCAAGAGAGAGAGAGAAACACACACACAGTGCCTGTGCTCATAAATGGAAACACTTATCTGTTGATATTCATTTTTTATTTTTTTTTAAGGTAAGGTGCAGGTTAATTTGTTCTATTTTTACTTTATATTTTGTGTTAATTATTTTTATGTTTTAATTTTTTTGGGCTGTAGAACGAATAATTTGAATTTCCATTATTTCTCATGGGAAAATAAAATTTGGAGTGTTTTGGAATATAAGCTCGCTTTCGGAATGAATTATGCTCGTAATCCGAGGTTCCACTGTGTCTTTATTTCTTTATATATTTCTCTTTCTTCTTTTCCGCAACTTGCTGACTTCGCGCCACCTTAGCCTGGATCATGATTGACAGATGTACAGCCTTCTTTAAAACATTTGCACCAATCCTATGATTTACTTTAAGAGTCTCTTCACCTATTGTGCTTTTGAAGTCTTCAGTAAATGTCAAATTGTCTGTAAATGTCAATGTCAATTGCTGATGTTTATCAAACTTGCTTGGTGGGTCTTTTATGTTTTTAGGCTAGATGTGGAAACCTTCTTTTAAAACCGCTGAGACCAGATCCAGTCCTGACCCCCGAGCTACCCTCTCTGTAGCCGGTGGTAATAAAATGCTGCACATTACTATATTTATAATTGTGTTCTTGCTTCCTGATTGCTGTAACCTGTCATTTCTGCGGCTCTTCATCCACAGGAAAGCTATTAGGCCTTGTTCACATGGGTGTTAAATTTTTGGATAAACGAACAAGCTCTGAACGTCCTATACGTTGATGTTGCGTTTTGTAGTGCCGCTCGATTGACTTCTACACTGGCGTTCTTTTTTTTATAAAGTTTCCCCAGTTCGGAAAGTGCTTGTATTGAGGCCAGTGGCTCAGCTCAAACTGTATATTCCTGGAGGAAAGGTAATATTCACTTGAGCCACATTTTCCCCTCCATCTGGACATGCTTACTGTAGGTTTCGAGGCAGAATGAATAAAGTTTTCAGTCATGTCTTTTGCCAACATGGTGGTGGATCCATAACGGCATGGGCGGCCGTCTCACAGGAGTCATTATGTGCACTGATTTCTCTCTGTGCACATTTTACAGGACCATGAGCCTGTTTTTTTTTTTTTTTTTTTTTTTTTTTTAACAGGGCCAGGTGCATCCTGTGGTACAAACTTGGTTCTTTCATGATGATCCTTACATTCTAAGATAATGGTGCCTCTGTATGTAGTAGATCCTTTTTCTGTACAGATCTTGCACTTGGGTCGAGGAGATGAGAAAGGGAGAGAGGGGAACTTGTGCTATAAAACTGACTCGTTTGAGAGACCCGTGTTCTTTGTTTTAGTCTCTATCGTACCTGCTGTGGTACATCACAAATCACAGACATTAGTTAGTTAAGTTAAATGCCATATGCAGTTGTTTTGATAGAAAACTCCATTTCCACAGCTCCTGCATATTAAATAACGTCAACATGCATACAAAATAGAAAACCGTGATGAGATTTGATGATGAATGATCGAGCCTCTCAGCTGTTATATTGACAGAGCTGATTCCAGCTTGATTAAGCACGGCTATTCTCGGAGGCGCTTCTGCTTCTGTCAGACGTGTGCTGGTTGCCATAAGGATCGTGATTTCTGCACAGCTTCAGGTTCGCTTTTTTCCTAATTGTGGCCTGAATTTAGACCTTGAGGACATTCGATGCAATTAAGAACAATTAAGGCAAGGCTTTCCGAGGCTGACGGCCCCACACTGAGTATCCTTTCTGTTAAAACGCCACGGAGAAGCCTTTTAATGTCTCTCCCAAGAGTATGTAGCTCTGTTTTAGCACAGCTTTTCGCTTTGCGTCTGCCGAGTGAACATGTGATGATGTGCTGCTTGCGGTTTCAAAAACATACACGTTAATTCTCAGTGGGCTTTTCCCATTCTAGTTACTTTAACACATTTTTATTCACCAAGCGTCGGTTTAATACATTTAATGATTATTTAATTGCCACTTAAATGATTTTTTCCCCCTCCCTTCCCAGTCCTGTATTTTGTTGGTTGGGTTATGTTACTGTAGCTCACCTCCTCGCTCTCCTTACATTAGTTTATTCATATCGATCTGCTCAGAATGTGGAGTTTCACTGATGACACTTAATTATTAACCACATATTCTGATACAACAAAGACCTGTTCAGTATTTGCTGATACTAGTGAATTACATAATGCATTTTAGTAGACTCTGATTTAATATGTGACCAACTTTGTTAAGAATTTGTGATGGGCTTACTTTTAGTGATGACATGGAGAAAAACTATGTTATCAGAGTTGGGGGAAAATCACCTTTGTAACCTGGTAACATATGAGTTTAAAGATATAATATTTATTACATACCTTTAGTTTGGTTTTTGATAATCTTAGCTTTATGATGATTGGAGTTGATGATGGATGTAGGATTGTTTGCTAGATTAATTTCAGTTATTTACAACAAGTTATTTCCAGAATAATGTTGAAGGATTTACAGAGTAAAAGCAGATGGGTCTCAATATCAGTTGCATATTTTGGATCCTTCAGCATTGTTTTAAAATGTATGAAAAAAATACCAGAAAGTAGTGTGTAAAATTATGCTTTAAACTGCAACAGTAGCTATTATCATGTAGCTTGTTTAAACAACCTGTGTCTTTATGCTCTTTATATTTTTAAGTTTTCTGTGAATTCAGAAAGTGTTTAAAGTGTATTATCCCTGTGAAATGTTCGAGACAAACACTCCTCCTTGGTTCAGTTCTTAGGTCTGGTTTGTCAGTGATGGGTCTTTCCTAAAATCAGCTTTTAGATAAAAAGTATGAAAGTACTCTTGCACACAAGAATGGTGAGCTTTACACTGAGCCTGAGCTGTGTCTAATCTCACCTAGGTCAGGTTCTGCTGAATTCGGTGTTAATGAAGTTGGAAGTTTTCTTCAAAAGTATTGGAATGACATTTTTTTTTTTTTTTATAGACATTTAGGCTTGGGATGAAGAATATGACAATCTGGTTGGACATCCATTTCAGATCCATGTCACAGATCCATGTCACATGGTCTGCTTGGGATGCGTGTGGAAAAATTAGCTATGCAATATATTTAAAAATTGTATTTGCAATTCTGTGTGTTTGGAACTTTATATAACTGTATTTTTGCATAACTGTAATTTAAACTCACCATTTAAATTATTTAGGTAAATTTACAAATGTTAAGTAGTCTAAAATGAAAAAATTGCTCAACCACAGCTTTTACAAAACAAAATACTCTCGCAAAACGTCAGTATTAAGTATCACTTCATCCTTTGAGTTTCAGAGCCGTTGCCGCAGTACCACCACCTTCTGGACTGTAGCTGTGAATCACACAGTGAAATCGCACACCTCTGTACTAGACTGGCAGAAGATTGGCACGGAAAAAAAAGATTATCACTTTATCTAAGATATGACAATGAAATCTTGCATAACTCGTGTAGATCGTTACAAAGTTAATTAAATACCTCAAATACTTCAAAATAGGGCTGGGCGATTTGGCCTAAAATCTAAATCTCGATTAATTGAACATTTTAACTGGATTGTGATTAATGAACGATTATTTTATACAGTTTTGTACAGTAAATATGTTCACATAGGGCTGGGCGATATGGCAAAAAAGTAATCTCGATAATTTTTTACCCATATTGAACGATAACGATATATATTTCGATATAAGTTGTTAATGCTGCCAGCTTTAAAAGAGAATCCCAACAATGACTGAAGCCACAAAAAATAAAGGGTTCATTAAATTACATTTTAAAGTATAGTTTATTAACAAAAACAGATGACAGATTTGGCCTTAAAAATTAAGATGCTATATGCACATGCTCAGAATCTTTACAAGGCAAAGATTTTTTAATAAAAAAAAAAATACTTGTTTGTGATAAGTGTCTTGTGGTGATATTACAATGTTTTGAGATTTTTAAACAATAATGCGAAACAACATTTAGACCACACACACTAGGGCTGTCTTTTTATCCCACAATTCAGAGTTAAATGAAGGCTATTTCACACGGCCCCAATAAACTGACATAATGGCTTAAGCATGCAATGACAACAAACATGGAAGGAATTATGCAGCTATCAATCTGGCCCAGGACAATTTCACTTTTACTATATAGTTGGGTACCTGCTAGGTGTTGTATAGTTCATATTTGCTTGGCCAGAATGGTGTAAGCCACCAAAATAACATTCGCCAATGTGAACACTCCCGTTAGTAACGAGGCGAATAAGGAGCAAAACTTCAGCCGCAGAATGAGACGCTGCGCAATAAGGAGCCAAATGAATCGGAAGCTGCGAATAAGGAGCTAAACTTCAGCCTCGTGTGCTTAGGGGCATCATATCTCTCGCTAGAAAGTTAGAAACGGCCCTGGTTATATCCTTGCTCCTTTTGGAACACCTTTCATAAGGTGTAATGGCCATGAAAGACGACACAATCGATATCTGCTTTGGTACAGCCCCACTGCTAGCCCTGCTAGTTGTCGGAGTAGCATCGGCCCACATTTTCATGCTTTCAGTGTGGTCGTTTGGGTGATGCGTTCATATAACGTGCTACCTTTTTTTTTTGTCGACAATTTCAACATCTTTGGATAATAACTCGAGGTTAAATTCACTTTCGTCGCTGCTTCCACTCATTTTTTTTTTTTGTCGTCCTGGTGTCAAGTTTGCTTCGCAAAGTGCGGTAGGAAATTAACTTTGACCTGCACAGCACGCGCAAGCTGCACGCTGATTGGTTGTTCTCGTATTGTTCTGCTGTGTGATTGGCTCTTACATTAATCCCTATCGAGCAAAAAATGTCTAGAGCTTTCCATCGTTTTTAAAATCAAATAAATCGCGATTCGATGTGATATCGTTTATCGGCCCAGCCCTACTTCAAAACCTATAAACTGTAGCTGCCTGAAATAATTCAGACAACTTTGGTGGTGTTGAATCGAATCGGACTGAAACTCACAGTGCCTACATATGTAATCAAATTGAATTGAATTGACCAATGAGTCACAGCTCTATGTACCAATGTATATATATATATGTATGTCTTAGATATAGGAAGCTTAATATTAATATAGCTTAATATTTGTTCTTAAATGTAAGAATAAAGCTGGCATTTTGATATTGAATGCATACAATAAAACACTGCTTGGACATGCATTAATGCATTAACCTGCTTTCTGTATGATGTAATTGTTTTACATTGTACATTGTCTTTGTCACTTAGAGAGAGGTAGATCATTGAAGATGGTCAAAGTCTACTTTTTATGCTGGTACTTCTTGTGCCCATCATCCTTCTACTCACAGTTTAAGCAACTCGAGTCTCTCCTCACAGTAAGGAACAATGACTCCTTTGTATTTTGCATTTGTCCTTCATATCAGTGTTGCGAATGCAAATATAACATAGGCTAAAGTACGGTATGGAGCTTTTTTTTTTTTTCTTTTTTTTTTTTTTTTTGCCAAATGCATTCAACACTGCATCCTGCAAATTCACATTCTTATGGCAGCTTGCGTCTGACTGTGCCAGCGGCCGAAGTAATCACACCGCTGTTTATTGGATCCATTGATGAGGTGTGTTCTCCATGTTAATTGGAGTCTGTTTTGCAGCCGTTCTGAGTGATGGTGCTTTGCCATTACAGCAGGCAGAGCCGCGTTTTATGTAACGTGGCCTGCATTTGTGTTTTTTCCATTTCTATGTAAGCTTGCATTGGCAATCTAAAATTAGATTATTACACTAACGGCATTTTCTTCCCCACCAGCTTTTTCATTCATTTAGTAGTGTGTGACATGGAAAGGAGCTGTCATTAGCTTGGGTGTGTGTGTAAGTGTGCGTGTGTGTGTAAAATTGAAGAGAGTCCTATATTGTATTTTAAAAGCAGGGGAAAAAACTGAAGAGTTCTCACCATCTTTTTTTTTTTTTTTTTTTTTTTCTTCCCCCTTCAAACCCACTCCCTGTTTCTCAAAGGCTTTTTGTGCTCTTCCCCAGGATCCTTCTGCAGCGATTAATCAGGTTTCCATTCCTGGAGAGATTATCACAACCCTCCCGTATGCCGAACAGCACTGCTCGCTCACTGTCCAGCTTGTTCCCTTCATTCTTTTGCACTTACCGTTCTCTTTTTATACTCGTCAGTATTTTCCCGCTTTGTTCGTTTCTAATATACAGACTTTCAGCGGAACAAGTTTTTATGGTTGATGGATGAGTACAAGTGAATGAGGGGGAGTCAGATAAAGCGGTGTTCAAGGTTCAGTTCCCATTGGATTTGTGTTAATGGTCTCAGTGTAGCAGAGAGAAAAAAGGAGAAGCCAGTCTTTTTTAATTTATCTATATATTTTTAACACTGCTTGCATTTTAGCAGATTTTGATTTTGCAGATGGCAGTAATTTGGAAAAAGCTCAACTCCATAACACATTTTATGCCCGAGCAAAATGGCACATAACAGGGTAGAGGGAACATATTTTGCAAGTAAAGTTGTAGCGTTTGGGACTTGGGCCTTGTTCACATGGGTGTAAAATTTTTGGATAAACGAACGAGCTCTGAACGTCCTATACGTTTATGTTGCGTTTTGTAGTGCCGTTGGATTGACTTCTACACTGGCGCTCTGTCTAACGACAGCCTGCATCCCAAATTGTAGTTTGTGTGTTAACCTGTGGGGGGCAGTGTGTCGGGAGCTGGATATGAAAGCCCTTGTCATTTTATTTGAGGTGCCTCCTTTTAATATGGACCATTTTGCTATATTAGACATTAATCTTATTGTTTTAAAAATTCTAATTAAATTATTATATTTGTTTATATATCTGACTGCACAACGTCGGATTAAAGGAGGTTTTTTGTGGTTTATGAAGAAATGCGAACATTTCCGCGCAAGTTTTATTTTTTAAGCATTTTAATTTAGCCTTTTTTCCCGCATTTCCCTATATATAGGGAGGTATCAAACTGTTGGTTCTTCTTTTGTGATTCTTTTAAAGCATCTACCGCAGCTTCTTTGAGTTGTGGTTTTGTTTGAGGGGTTCTCCTTTTAGTCTTCTCTTCAGAATGTGAAATGCTTGTTTGGGTTAAGGCAGTGGTTCTCAAACTTTTTCTGTCATTCCCCACTTAAGGGGGTGGGGCGAATTTTCAAGCCCCACTTGTCAACAAAATAATAACGAAATGGGCCAAGTTTTCTGTTTATTGAAATATCAATTTCTAAACCAATAAGATCAAACAACACCAAGTTCAAAACAGATAAAATACACGTGCAATTGTTATAAAAGGCTTACGTTGTCACTTATCATCGCATAATTGACCCCATGTTGATTAGCTGCTCAGCAATTGTTTGTAGTTTTTTTGCACTGGCCAATTCTGTATGCAACTTTGAATGAAGCCATTTGTGCTTTGCTGTCCACTGATTCAGATTTTACCATGCGATTCTCCTGCTGTATGTATTCTGCCAACTTTCTTTCAAAGAAGTCTAGTGGCTTATTAACGTGACTGTGAGTGTGTTGTCTCTAAGTGTCTTCCTAATTTGTTGGGTCAAGCTCAAGATAGGCTTCATTAGGGGTGGGCGATATAACCAAAATCTTCTATCACGGTAGAAGCAATTTTCTACCTCGATAACGATATATATCACAATATAGCAATTTGTATCTGAAAATACATAAATAAAAATAAAAATTATTCATTGCTGAGGTTTGCCGCATTTTTTTTACTTTGGCCATATTCGTTTGGATTCTTGGATTTCAGATGATAGAAAAGGTTTGACGTGTTTCCACCACTTGCTAAAACAGTGCACGTGCGTCCCTTTCAAATCACGTTCGTCTCATTCGTATCACTTTTCTTCTACCCAAACCAATTCCACAACACAGACGATGCACCTTTTTTCTTTACAATATCCTCCTTGTTGCTTTTGTCACAAATAAGCAAACTCACTGCTGTTGCACCGTCTTCTTCCATTGTCGAAGTGTATGTGAAACCAAACACATCAAAAGTGGGACGAAACCGTGGCACCCGATTGAACCAAACCTGCGCGACCTACTGTTTTTTATTTAAAAACAATATATTTAAAATGTCAGGACTGTTTAATATTGTTTCCGCCCTAGTCATGCCTGGTTTGTACGTGCGCATCCCAGCGGGGTAAAATGTAATTTGATGGTCAGCGCGGTCTAATTCTGTCAGCGCAGGTTTGTGATTCGAGCAGCGCTGCTCAAGTTGGTCCGACGTTAAACCACTATGTTATTGTTCCACTATGGTTCTACTTTTTCTCCCGGCCCACAACTGATGTTATTTAAAATTTACTTGTATTAATGATCCATTTATTTGTGTGTGATTGTTTAGTTTTGAGCGTACACTCTTCATTGTCAATAAAGAAAAGCATGAATTAGAATAGGTACTTTCCTATTATTTTCCACTAATTTCCTCTCGTTCATGGCGCCCCACCTGTCATGTCTGTATTCCCCACTAGTGGGGCGCGCCCCACACTTTGAGAACCACTTAAGGTTACTGGTTAAGGTCAGGTTACTGGCTTGGCCAGTTTAAGAGCTTCCCCATTTGTTGCCAAGATGAAGTCCTTTGTTGTGATGGCAGTGTTTTTTTTTTTTGGGATGGGGGGGGGTAATTGTCCAGCTTTATGATGACATAATTTCTAATTAGATTGGATGGTTCTCTCTAGAGACAGAATGCTTAAGAATATATTTTTTTTTTATTCATTTTACTGCTACTGTCATGAGTTTTACATCATCAATAGTGATTAGTGAATCGGTTCCAGAAACAGCCATACAAACACCAGCCAGAACACTACTGCAACCAAGCTTGACTGATGAGCCTTGTATGTTTTGGATCATGAGCAGTTCTCCAAACTTTGCTCTTTCCATCACTCTGGTAGATTTAAACACGTACAGTAACTTGCACACTTTTTATGGTATGATACCTTCACCCCTGGTTGTAGGTGATTCTGCTAAATGCTGCTTTTCTTTTTTCTACACAGCTTGCACAAAGTTTCTCATTAACTGCTGTTAACTTGGCTGACATTTGCATTGTCTGAGCACTCCAGTACCCTTTCTTTAACTTAAAACTAATTTTTGTTTGCTTACTTTTCACGCTTAGGCAGCTCTCTGGTCTTCCGGTTGGTTTATCCTTTTTAAAAAATATATCAAACAAAAGTGGTATTTACATGCAAACCCCAGGGCTCAGACCAAGACATTCAGAGTTATTCATTTTGCCTAAACTACTAATCCAACGGGTCGAACCTGGACAACATGAAACAACCCGTCAGTCACATGTTCTGATATTTTTGATCATTTAAAAGTTTGTGTTCAAACAAAAGGCACCACTTTTTAAATTGTTTCACATCTCTGTGTGAAATCAGGAAATAAAGGCTGCAGTTCTGATCTATTTTCTCAATTAAATTTTTTATGTTAAACCCAGATGTCTTCAGTGTACAGGAAAAAAATTTAAGAATACCCCTTTGCCGGACCAGTATTTTGCAGGATACTGTAGCTCAATCATGCTTTCACCCTCAACAAATAAAGAATTTCTTATTTCACAGAAACAGTGTCAGTGTGGCAAATGATCTGATCTCAGTGATCAGCAGTTGTGCATGAGATTTCACTTCTTTTAGACTAGACAGACATGCTTTTATTGATCACGTACAACGTATTAACTCTTACTCTACTTTTTAATCTGTCTTTCCGCATGGCCTGAACCCTGCAATCTCTCTGCTCACACTGCATGTTTGAGCGACCTGGGACGGTTGAGAGAGCTCAAACCAAATGAGTCAATAAAAAAAAAAAAGTTTTATGCAAAAATGATCCATAGCATCGAAAGCAGTTTTTTTTTTTTATTCATGGCAATTTTACTTTGTAAAGAAAAGAAAACTAGTATGGATGTGAAAAATGGTTGAGAAGGAGCAGGGAGTGTGATGCATCTGACCTCAAATGCTGGTTGTTTGGCTGATTTATCAGACACCCGGATCCTGTTCACACTGCATGTTAAGTGATAGCCTGAATTTCGGCCCAATGGGTTAAATATAAAATTGTCAAGGGTGACTGATTCAATGCTAAAAACAGAGCTATTGATAGTCCATACAGCGTCCGTCTCATCATATGGAGTCTCACATGTCTAAGAGATAAAAGCAGTGAACGCTTTTCTGCGCAAACCCTCAAAATGTCTCAGACGGGCCTCAAAATTATATATTAAAGGCTGTTGCGCAACAAGCATTGGCTCTGTTCACAGCGCACACACACACATACACGTGTGTCCGTGGCTTCAGAGTAGCTTTTCATGCAGACTGATCTGAACATGTCGCTTTAAAATAATAAAACAATTCAATACAGTAATGTAATATTTAAAAAAGTCTTTCTCAAAGATCACTGAGGCATTGAGACAATGAGCCGTGTGTGTATATGAGAGACATCTTTCCCACTAATACTGAAACTTTTTTTTTTTTTTTTACTCCTGCACTGTAATGAAATTCTAGGGGAAGCCACGACCCCCATGTAGTGTTAAAACCATTTATTAAAGTTAAGGTTTCAAAGTATATTAGAGGCAGAAAACCCCAGGATGAGGCTTTAATATATTTACCTCTGCTGTTTTTTAAAATGAAATTCTAATAACTTCAAGAAAGGCTCTGCATCCATGTCAGCACTTTAGATGTTCTGTCTCACACTCAAATGTACCAATTTTTCAAGAAAGACCAATGAATAACTACATACATACTGTACTACATATGTATAAGTAAATACATACAACATTTATGCCCCCGCAGTCTGGTTCACACTAAAGGTTTTCATGTGTACAGTTCTGATCATTTACTCCAGTTACTTGTTATTCTTGTTTTATATACTGTACCTGTCCCACTGTATATGGAGTTTGAGTCTGTAGCTTTTCAGCAGTCATGCCCAAACCTCCATACACTGAGACCAGACCCGAGTGTGATGGAACAAATACACCTAAGATTGATTTCATAAAATGTGTACGGTGGTCCTGTGATTATAAAAAAAAAATTAAATAAAAAAAAAAAAACATATTGTGACCGCTCCAAATTTCCTTCCCAATCCTGTGGTACTGCTGAGTCTCTCTCACAGCCAGGCCCCACACACACACACACGCACACACACACTGCAGCTCTCTGTAAAGCTCCTTCACATGACTCGGGCCTGCTCTGGGTCTCTCTCTCTCTCTCTCTCTCTCTCTCTCTCTCTCTCGTTCTCACCCAGTCTCTCTCCTTCTGTTCCAGCTTTTGTTCGTCCCTCCCCTCCTTCCCTTTCTTCTCCCCCCCCTCCACTACGGCTTGTACTCGCTGCCCCCACACATGCTTTATACTCCCCTCGCACACATTTTTGAACCTTCACAGAGAGCAAATGAGAGGAGCAGAAGCACACAGAGGCGTGCAGGGTGCAAGAAAGAGAGGACATGGTGCCCGGAAAGTTCAAGGGGGAAAAAAAATAACTTGAAAGGGTTCTGGAAAGAAAACGAGTGAGAATAAAGTAGAGGATAAGGCAGATAGACTTATGGCAGCATAGGGGCAAATAAAGTGAATTAGCGGCGGCAGAGATCTGGAGAGAGAAGAGTTCAAACGCACACAAACACACATACATGCACACTTCTCAGCATTGCTGTGGAAACTAAGTGGATGCTCTCGCCTGGAGTCTGCACTAAGCACAGATATGATACGACCTAAATAAAAGAGAGAGGGAGAACATGGCCTGACATTAATAGATGTATTTGTACCCTGGAAGAGTAGAGAGAGATTGAACCCTGGGTCTGTTCTCTCATTCCTCTTTCCTTCGGCCGAGGATGTAACAGGCCTGTAGTAGGTCCTGTGTGATGTGAACACCGGTCCTGCGTGATGGCTCTCTGCTCTCTGCACAAGGCTCAGGCTGCTCTTTGCCTGCTGTGTGATTATTAGACACACACACAGACCCCTCCTACTTTCACCTACACACACACACACACACACACACACACACACTCTTTCTCTCTGCTCGACACACTCTGCTCTGTCGCGATTCTTTTCAAAGGTTTTATTTTTACTTTACAGCAGTGATTCTGTTGGGGTGTGTTTAAAAATTTAATTTGGTTTACAAGTGTTTTGGAATAGGAGCCGCTTCCGGAACGAATTATGCTGGTAGTCCGAGGTTCTACTGTATATATTTGGCAGATGTAAAGCATACATGTCTGTTTTTTGTTAGTCTATTTTTATTTTATTATTATATATAACAGCTAAAGGAGCAACACCCCCACCCACCCACCCCATCCGATTCATCGATTAATAAGAAAAAAATCGACAGTTTAGTCGTTTATTAAAATAATCGTTAGTTGCAGCCCTAAACCGCGCGTTATTGAAACTAATTAGAAATAGAATATTGCTTGAGATCATAAAGATTGGACGTTGGAGAAATGGAAAAAGGTCATGATGATGAGTTTAGATTGACCCAAATCCAGAGTGAATCGCATAAGGGGAGGGCATGAAGCAATGCACCCATCATGCATTGTGGCCACTGTACAAACCTCTAGAGGCAGTGTGATGATTTGGGGTTTTTTCAGATGGTCAGGTCTAGACTCAGCAATGTTAGGTGGCAATAAAATGTAGTCAGCTGATGACCTGAAAGTACAGAGTGACCAGGCACAGGTATATTCCAGGACTTTAATTGTTGAGTGTTGCTAGGAGCATAAGGAATCATTTTCACCATAATCAAAGCTGAGTGAAATATTAGTGTGAGACTTTGTATTAACGGCATTGTACAGTACATAACAAAGTGTTGAAATGTTGTAATATATTACATCACATCACCTGGTTTTGATTATAAATGTACTTATTTATTTGTCTGGATTTGTGTAGTAGAAGTGTGTGTGTGTGTGTGTGTGTGTGTGTGTGTGTGTGTGTGTGTGTGTGTGTGTGTGTGTGTGTGCAAAGAAAATCTCACTTCTCACACTGCTGGCCCTGCGGAATGCAGGAGAATAGATCATCCAGAGGTCAGGTCTGAGCAGAAGATGAGGAAGGATGTGACTCTCATGCTTTAATACGTGCACAGATACACACGAGGTTCTTCATTTTAAAAAGGCACATGGCTCTTTTACCGTACGTGAGCAGTGTTTCCTAAACATGTTCCTCGATGAGTCTCGATGACGACCGCCAATGTTGTTTGCCGTAAAGAAATGACTTGCACTTCTATCACCTTGTCTGTCGAGCGCTTGTTTTGTGTGTTTGTGGTTTCTCAGATAGGAAATCGATGCTTGCAAATCTGTATGCCTGCATGCCACGAACAAAGTAGCAACCATCGACAATAACTAGGTTGTCAGAACGCAGTATTTAAAATAGCATCGTGATCTTAGAGCTCGGACGATGTTGAATGTTTTTTAAATGTTTAAAAGCACAAGAGCTGTTAACTCTGTAGAAAGATTTATGATTTATTTTACTTTTAGCTGCCTGTGTTGATGCAGAAACACGTCTCACGTTGTGCGTTGCGTTGTTGGGATGTGCAAATAGTACAGCATCATGTGTAAAACTTAATCAGTGACTTAATCTGGGAAATGTCACATTGTTACAATGTTTAATACTAATTCTTACATTTCTACTAATGAATGTGTTTAAGTTTAACTTAATATTCTCAGGATTCGTGAGACTGTTGTCTGAATAAATGTTACTAACCTGTTGTCAGCCTTTGTAGGAATTGAGCATTGTTTTCTAGCAGAAACACCTAAGCTGTGATAAGCTGTGGTACTTAAAAGCCTTTTCAGCGGCTCAGTTTGACCGATGTCGTTGAAATCGTGTGTCAAAACCGAAACCAGGGCTTCATATCAGAAGGAGTCAGAGCAATTGCAGTACTGTCTTTATGAGCAGTACTTTATGAGCATAATCACTAGAGATGGGAGGAAGTTACACACCACAGTTCTTTTGTCTGTCAATTCATGAAACGCCACACTGACTTCAAAATCATTTTTAATTTTTTTGCATTTGAGGTTGCAGTTCCTCTGTAGTCCTGCAAGTTTAAACTGTTCACACATTGACAAGCAGTGCAACTTCATGTGTGGTAGGAATGAAGCTTGTTTAGAACTGTAACAAAATCTAAAAATTAATATTACTGAAAGGGGATGTTTATAAAATCATGATGCGAAACGAATCTCAATACAAATCGAATCGACACCTAGGTATCGTGATAGTTTCGTGTCGACTAGTCCCTTGTGATTACCATCTGTAATAATCTGAAGTCCTACCCGCGTCTCTATAGTCTTCTCACTGCCGAGTGACAGACTGGTCCTTTTCCTCCCTCTGTGTCGTGAATCAGAAGTAGTGCAGCTGTTTAGAGATCAGTTTATTCAGGGACTCACACCGTGTCTGAGGGAGTGTTGGGTGAAACAACAGTGGACCAACGTGACAATGTGCTGATGTTTTAAATAAACACACAAAAAATGACATAATTTGTTTAATTGGCAAGAACCGTTGTGTAAGGAATCATGTGTGAGGAGACTTTGTGTTTTCAGGCTGTCCTTCCTTCCTGCAGGAGATTATACTGTAGTCAGCGCGATATCTCAAGAACGAGTTGTTGACCTGTTGTAAGATTTGTAGCGAATTATTTTAATGACCAGCTGATGAACCGATTCAGTTTTAAATTGATCCAAACACTGTCAAGGGTAAATTTTGGAAATGATTTTCCTTCAGTAGATTCCTTTCCTGTTGGTCACACAAAAATGTTATTTGCACATTGATGTCTAGGGATTCAACGGCACTTTTTTCTAGCTATGCTCTTGGTCCATCCCTCTGTCTGAGATTAAAGATATTTGTAAGCCAATGTAAGGTTTTCTGATATTATATGGACTTTTCAATGCCTCTATTGATGAAAAGTACATCCAAACAATTCAAGTCCGCTGGAACCCTTTTGTTTAACCGGAGAACACTAATGTGTCTCCGTGTTTTTGTATGATTTGTGTGTTAACGACTTGTTTGTTTGAGATACGGGACGTACTGTACGTACGTGACACGGGGCATCTGGGCAAATAATAAATATGCTGTTTGCTGATAAACAGAAATTCAGACACATTATGCATGCGTGTGTGTTTGTCCATCTCTTAGTTCGGGACACCGTCTGGAATTAATCTTTAAGTTGCCCAGATATCTCAAGAAAAAGTATTTAAATGTTTTTAGGATTTACATTTTATATAAAAAAATTTTTATAACCAGCCGATGAACTGATTAGATTTTTTTTTTAATTGAGCCCAACGGGGTCAAGGTCACGAAAAAGTCAAATGTTTAAAATAGTTTTAATTTATCAAAAAATAAAAGCTAAATTTTATGATAAAGTAACTTGGAAAAAGTTGTGACTGTGTCACGTGAGATCATTTCAGTGTTGTTGGAGTAAAAATAATTCCTCTAGTGCCCAGGCTAATAAAAAAATGCTGGGAATGGAGATGTCTCTTTTGTACGCGCTGTTAGAGACTGTTCCCGTCTGAGCTGCTGGTTATCAGTGGGACTGTTTCAGAGCGACTGCCTCTCCTTTCCTTGTCTTTGTACAGTAACACCTCTTGCTCCTGCATGTGCTTGACTGTGTGTGTTTCTGTGTCAGCGTACAAATTGCTCGTGGGTAGACATGCAGAGATAAAGTGTGTGTAATCTCATTTAAGTCCACGAGCTCCAGAACAAATCGTCTGTAGTTCAGCTTCAATTTAATTCCAGCGCAGTTATCTCGCAGGGGAATCTAAAGTTTTAGGATGCGGTTTGCTCTTGGCTGAGGTCGAAATGAAAAGCCCACAGTTCTCCAGCACTTTCTGTAGGTGTGACCACATCACCGTCACATACAGGAGACCCACTGGAAGTGAAATGCTGTGTGTCCCAGCAGCGTGTCCTTTTATGCGCCAAATAGCTCCCTACCCATCCAACTCACTTCCTCTTCTCTTTCATCTAATGCAGGAGGAGGCGAAGTCATGAATAAGCTACGGCAGAGCTTCCGCCGCAAGAAAGACGTGTACGTGCCAGAGTCCAGCAGACCACACCAGTGGCAGACTGATGAGGAGGCAGTGCGCAGCGGCAAGTGCAGCTTTCAAGTCAAGGTGAATTCAGACATGACACATAGTATGTCAATAAAGCAACAACAACACAAGACAGGAAATGCTGGTCCATTTTGAAAGTAGTGTTGAAATGTCCATACTTTAAATCAATGGTATTCAAATGAAAAATAAAAATAACTTGGAACCAAATTTTTTTAATTTCATCAACTATATTAAAGCAAGCTACCCTTTAAATGCAATGCATCTGTACAAAATTCCTTATCAAATGTTTATTTATTCGTTATTTTTTATTGTTTTCATGTTCAGTTTTTAAGAACTCTTAAGTGGTCATTCATGTTCCACTAACAAAGCCTGAAACTTCTTTACTCATTTATCAACATGAGACAAAAACTTGGTGTCCTTCATAATTCAGGCAGTGGCTATAAAAATAGCATCGTTCCCAAACCTGCTCCAGTGTTAAGGCAACAAGTGAGAATTGTAAAGCAACCAGGAACGAATGGTTATGATATAACCTCGGTTCCCTGAGGGAGAGGAACGAGGTACAACATATACACCTATAAACCTATAAACCCTACACCTATAAACCCTCGTCACCACGGTTGACCTTCAGTTCGACAGCCGCTCTTCGCCGAGCGTAACTGTGAGGCGGGGCAGCATTGTGTTGTACCTCGTTCCTCTCCCTCAGGGAACCGAGGTTATAGTCATAACCATTCGTTCCCTTTCAGTCGATTCACTCGGTACAACACATATTGTATGGGACATATATTCACGCACCGCCGAGCATCTACCAAAGTCAGGCATAAGAACCCTGGTAGCTACTCTACTGCATCGTGGACCCCGCAGAGAGGACCGAATGGGCCCCCGAGGGGGCCGTTATATCAAGTCGGTAGAACCGGACAAAAGTGTGCGGTGAGGACCAACTGGCTGCCGCGCAAATGTCACCCACGGACATCCCTTTGAACAGCGCCCACGATGTTGCCATAGCTCTCGTTGAGTGCGCTCTCACACCCTGAGGCAGTGGCACACTCTTACTGCTATAAGCTAATGAAATAGCCTCCACAATCCAATGGGAAAGCCGCTGTTTAGACAGTGCTTTACCCTTTACTGGACTGGCAAAACAGACGAACAGTTGATCACATGAGCGCACATTCACCGTGCGATCCATGTAGACCCGTAGAGCACGTACTGGGCACAAATTATGCAATTTTCCCTGCTCCTCAGAAGCAAAAGGGGGGGGGGGGACAAAGGCTATGAAGGTCAAAGATCATAGAGCTATAATCAGTGGAGACCACCTTGGGTACGTAGGCCGCGTTCGGTCTTAGAGTAACCTTTAAACCATTAGCAGCAAACTGCGTACAAGATGGATGCACGGACAAAACGTGGAGATCACCCACTCGTTTAGCAGACGCTAGAGCAAGAAGAAGTGCTGTCTTATATGAAAGAATTCTATAGACTCAATTGGCTCAAAAGGAGGCCCACAGAGGGCCTCAAGTACTAGCAATAGATCCCAAGACGGAACACTGGACCTCACAGTGGGTCGCAAACGTCGTACTCCTTTTAAAAATCGTACCGCCAGCGGATGAGCACCTGGTGACACTCCATCGAAACCAACATGACTGGCTGATATAGCCGCCAAGTACACTTTAATAGTAGAGAATGAAAGACCTTTTTCTAATGGTTCCTGCAGAAAAGACAGAACTTCCACCATGAAGCACTGAAATGGAAGAACCTTACGTTCTCGCCACCATTGCTCAAAAGCTCGCCACTTGTAAGCATATAAGCCTCTCGTAGACGAAGCCCGAGCACTTTGAATTGTCTCAATCACATTCGGGGGAAGCCCTTTAGCTATCAGATTGGACCTTTCAACAGGTAAGCATGCAAGTTCCATAGCTCGGGACGTGGGTGCACTACCTCTCCCCCTGCCTGAGACAGAAGGTCCCTGAGGAGAGGAAGTTTCCATGGCTCTGCTGCTAGCAGGCTGACTATCTCTGCATACCACAACTTCGCCGGCCAACGAGGGGCCACCATGATTAGTGACAGGCCCTGTTGGCCCACCCTCTCTGTGACAGGCAGAATCAGTTCTACTGGAGGAAAAGCATGCAATAGAGCTGGGGGCCATGAGTGTGCCAGCGCATCGATCCCCAGAGGGGCATTGCGGTCCGTTATGGAGAAAAATAGCGTGCAGTGAGCGTTCTCCTTTGATGCAAAAAGATCCACTGCTGCCCTGCCGAAGCGCTCCCAGATCTGAGCTATCACCCATGGGTGTAACCTCCATTCCCTCACAAGCGGGCCCCCTCTGGATAGAAGGTCCGCCCCCAGATTCAGGCGCCCTGGAATGTGAGTGGCCCTGAGTGACAGAAGATGAACACTGGACCATAGCAATAGAGAATGGGAGAGTTTTAGCAGTGGGAGTGAGTGAGTCCCCCCTTGTCTGTTTATACAGTATGTGACACCACTGTTGTGTTGTCTGTCCTGATCAGGACATGATGGCCTGTCAGGGTCAGACGAAATTGCCTCAGGGCTGAAAACACTGCTAACAGCTCTAAACAGTTGATGTGAAGCCTGCGCTGTTCCTGTGACCACGCCCCCCTGACCGTGGAGCCGTCGCACAGAGCGCCCCAGCCGCTGAGCGAGGCATCTGTTGACACCACTTTGCGAACGGGAGCACTAGGTACTCGTAGGCCACGCCCTCGAATGCAAACCTCAGAAACTTTCTGTGGCGGAAAGATCGCTATATGAAAGTAAGCGTCTGTGAGATCTATCGTAGTGAACCAATCCCCAGGGCCTATTGCATTTAGCAGTTGCCTTAGTGTAAGCATTTTGAACTTGTAAGTTCTTAGAAACGTGTTCAATATTCTCAGATCCAAAATAGGACGTAGCCCTCCCCCTTTCTTCGGAACGACAAAATAACGGCTGTACCAGCCTGAGTTCATTTCCGAAGGAGGAACCACTCCAATCGCCCCTTTGCTCAGAAGAGAATTTATCTCCTCCCGAAGCACCGCTGCTGCGGCTTCTGACACCACTGTGTTTACTACGGAAGAGAAGCGCGGTGTCCTTGTGCGAAACTGTAGTCGGTATCCCATAGCGACCGTGTTTTGCACCTATGTCGAGACTGCGCATGCGCGCCACTCGAGGATGTGAGAAGCCAGCCGGCTCACCCTGATCTCTGAAAGGGGTCTGCTGCCCCCTGGCGTTCTGCCAGAGTGCAGCCTCATCAATGGAACTGGGCTTTTTTGCTTTGCAACATTGCAAAGAGGAAAACTCTTTATTGGTTTTAATGAAACGTTCACATTGTTTACAAAAGGCACAATTTTTGAGGTAATCAAACTGTAAACATTGGGGGCACTTGCTGTAAGTCCCTGAAAATTTCTTAACACGCCCCAACTGGGGTTCATAACTTGAACACAAACACTTGTGTGTGAGGCGGGGGGATTGTGCTTGGGAGACTGTGTTAGGAAGGTGCAGCGCCGTTTGGGACTGATTCCCTGAACATAACTTGGCGGCCTCTTGGGCGGCATTGGGAGAGGAGAAACAGTGTCTCCCTGCTGCCAGAGCTCCCCTCCCTTTGAAATCTGAGCTAGGAGGAGTGAGGATTCTTCCTCCTAGTCGCTGAATCCTTCCGGAGGCCCGGTGGGGGGCCCCTACTTCAGGCCCACTGCTGTGGGTTTTGCCCGGGAGGTTGTTGCTTCACCGGCTGGGAGCTCGAGCTGGCTGCCGGCGGTGGTCTTTTCTGAGGTGGACGGAAGAACAGTAGGACCAGACACTCCGTGGTTTTGCGAGGGTGCCAAATAAGCAGCCAAAGATGGCTCCATCGGCGTGGGCTCACTAGTCCTGCTTTTTCAGCTCCGTCCAATTCCAAAAACTGTCCGTAACCGGGTACTGATACGCGGGTCGACAGCGGCTTGCTCCATGACGACAATGTCAAACATGACAAAGTCGGGAAACATAGGCAAGCAGTTCTTAACTGTTGTCGGTTCAGGAGGGAGAAAAAATCCTGCGAACCTTGATGGTTTTTGAGCTGGCTGTGGGGAGGGCCACTCCAAGTGTCATCCCGTGCGGCTAGCGCAGTAGCTGAGGAGTGAGTGGCAAGAGTTCATGCTCGTCCTCCGACAAACCATGCATCTCTAGGCCGATATCGAGCACGTCATCGTCCTTGAAAGGCCGCTGATCGGTGCCTGGCTGCTGGCCAGCGCTGTAGGAGAGCTCACGGTCCTCCGACCCCTCGAAATACTCCATTTGGTCTGCCCAGCTAAGCGCGGGGACTTCTGAAGAAAACTCCTCGTCAGCAGACACAGGCGAAGCTGGGACTGCTAGTCCGGAAAGGAGGGGGTCTTGCTGAGCGACTGTATTTTTTCCCAGGGTTCTCTCCACGAACGTGACCCGTCTTTCCAGCGTTGAACGCCGGAGCTGGCGACAAAGCGCACATTACACAGGCTCAGCTAGCGCTCTCCTAGCGTGGAGAATTCCCAGACAGACGGGGCACGCCTCATGCTGGTCCTTCTCATGCAGGGAGAAGCCGCACTCCTGAGGACAGGGGCAAACAGCGGACTTTCTCTTTGCCACATTAGCTTCCATGCTCATGACAGCTTACACTGTTAGCACAGCTAAACAGGAGCCACCCGAACCGAAACGTCGCTAATGTTACGACTGACAGGGAACTTAGTCAGCGCTCCGCGGGTAGACGACTCACCAAATGAGGCTGTTGTCGCTAACACCAACAGGAACAGTTAAGCTGATTTAAGCGCAGTCTAGTAAAGTAAATGTAGAGTTGACTAGCAGCACCTAGAAAACTCTACGGAAAGGTGTTCACAGCGAGGTGAAGAGCGAAAGAACTGAAGGTCAACCGTGGCGACGAGGGTTTATAGGTGTAGGCGGGGCTACACCTACGTCACCACAGGTTTGCCTGCCTTACGGCGTGAATAAAGGTGGCTTCAGCCAGGACACGAGAGGGCGTAATATCCCATACAATGTGTTGTACCGAGTGAATGGACTGAAAGGGAACTGCATTTAGGTGATTTTAAAGAGGAAAAAAAAACACTTTTTGTCCACAAATGCTCAAAGTGGGTTTAGTCTGTGAAGAAGAAGTGGTTAAAGAACCCAAGATGACCTGCTCAGTACAGTGGAGGACAAAGTATCAGGTGATTTTTAAAGTGAAAATGCTTCAGCAAGGAAGATAGAACTGGGTCATGCTGTAATCTACTAGCAAGACAACAATCCAAAACATGCATCTAAATGCGCACAAAATGAATAATTGTGTTAGGCTTTTGATTTGACCATCTATTCGCCCTTGAGAATTCTAAATCAAAACGCTGAAACGCTTTTTCAAGCAAAACAAAACAAACAAAAAAAAAGAACAGTTTCTTCTTCTTTTTTTTTTTTTTTTTTTTTTTTTAATACCCATCATTACCATGGGTGCCAATACCTGTGGAACTGGCAGTATTTTAGCAAGATAAAATGTTACAAACAAAAAAAAATTTTTTTTTTTTTTTTAAGTACTTAAGTACTTACTAATACATTAAGATGACAATGTTGACGTTAGTAACTGTGATGTCACTGTCCCAGAGTGATCTGTGCATGTCCATACAAATTCCAGCAAAAATCTTCATTGGAAATTTTAATAAAATAAAAATCTGTTATGTACAATAAATAGTCTGGACAAGTTAGCCGTTAGCCCTTTGTAGTGTGGACGGTGAACCCAAATGCGGAAGCAAGCGAGTAGGCAGGATAACCACGCGAATTAGTTTAAGGACTCTCACAGAAGGGGAGCAAGGGAAAAGCACAAATTTCCCTTGACACACACTCGAATCAGAAAGTAAACAATCTGAACCGACATGCGCGAACTCAGTGACTAAGCTCTATGAGGTGGTTGTTGTTTACTCCTCTTATACGTCCTGGTTCGCGCCCGCATTATGTCCGGGTCCTAGTGCCAGTCGCGGAGCGAGTGTGGGTGTGTGTGTGTGTGTGTGACAAATAGTATTTTTTTTTATTACATTTTTGTTTAATAATATTTATTTTTATTAAACTAAACAAAAAGAAAAAAACAGGCAAGCCAAAGAGTTTTTGTTTTTTATTTGTTTAAAAGATTTTGTTTAAAAGATTTTGTTTAAAAGATGCTCTTGTTTTAAGACGCTATTGATGAGTGTATTGTTACACGTAAATAAAAAGTAATGTTGAAAGTAATTCATATTGTGTTGGCAGGTCTACAGTAACAGCAAACCAGAAGTCAAAATATCTGCTGAGGGTTTTAAGTCATTCGGTGTTTTGAAGTCTAAATATTTGCAACTTCCTTGACATATAGTTTCTTTTTATCCTGAATTAGATATATTTACATCAGACGAATATCTATTACCTGTTTTAGTATGATCATTACATATAAATAAATAATAAAAAAAATAGGCAAAAATAATAAAAAATGCATTTCTCTAAGGAAATGTTATATCGCAAGAAATATCGTTATCGCAATATTCAACAATATCGCATATCGCATATTTTCCTAATGTTGTGCAGCCCTAGTGTGTATGCAAGGTAAGTGAACATAACTGGATACCAATAAGTCCACACACGTCACTGTTGAGTGCAGAGATGTTATTAAATGCATTACTTTGTGGATGGCAATCAGTAGTATTGGTGGTTTCATTATTAAGTAATGTGAATTAATTTTGAATTAATCTGCCTAATCAAATACCACACTCAATACACTCATGATCCTTGCAGCTTTCTTATTCTGTGTCTTACCCTCCCCCTCTTGCTTTAACCGCCTGATTCGCTGTAATACCTAATGATATCAAATCAACACCGAGCTCCCTGGCCTCAAATGTGTCTGGCTTTGCTCTGCCTGTTGGTTAAGTCTAAGAAATATGATCTTCCCATTTAATAACAAGACAATGGGAAGTACATTCTATATTGCTTAACAATCACAGAAGCCATATAGAACTGGTTGCCATGATGGTAAACACAAGAAAACCCTCAATCCTTGAAAATTTAGTTTTGTAAGCAAAATGTGGCCACCCTAGTGCTTTTATAATTCTAGGTTTATAATTCTCCTCTTTTTTTTTTTTTTTTTTTTTTTTTTTTTCCACGATACCCGTTATTCTGCTGAAAAGTTATACGTTACCTGAAACATTTTACTCAGCAGTGCTAAAGGTGTTCTGCTGTTGTAGGCCATCAGCATCAAAGTGTGCATTCCGGACATGCCTTTCTGCTTCAATTGTAAAGAGCGGTCACCTGAGTAGCAGTCCTGTAAGCTCAAACCAGTCTGTCCATTGTCCTCTGATTTCTCTCACAAACTAATTGTTTCTATTCATAAAACTGATGCTCATTCCATTGTTTTTGTTTTTAAAACATGTGAAAATCCCATGTGATCAGTAGTTTTATATAAATATATAGCAGGGCTTTCATGGCTCAGTAAGTACCTCAGTTTTGATATCAGGGTGGGATAGTTGAAGTTTAAAAAAATATATATATATACACACACACACACACACACACACACACACAGTGCCTTGCAAAAGTATTCGGCCCCCTTGAAATTTTCCACATTTTGTCACATTACAGCTACAAACATGAATCAATTTTATTGGAATTCCACGTGAAAGACCAATACAAAGTGGTGTACACGTGAGAAGTGGAACGAAAATCATGCATGATTCCAAACATTTATTTGTAAAAAAAAAAAAACATTTATTTGTAAAAAATGTTTTGAATCATGTATGATTTTCGTTCCGCTTTCGTTGCCACTGTGTATATAATATTACACTGTGTTCCAAATTATTATGCAAATTGGATGTAAGTGTCAAATATTAAATGTTTAGTTTTAAATTAAACTCATGGATGGTGTTGTGTCTCAGGGCTCTTTGGATCACTGAAATGAATCTCAGACACGTGTGATAATTAGTTTGCCAGATGAGCCCAATTAAAGGAAAAGTACTGAAGAAGGTTGTTCCACATTATTAAGCAGGCCACAGGTTTCAAGCAATATGGGAAAGAAAAAGGATCTCTCTGCTGCAGACAAGCGTCAAATTGGACAAGGTATGAAAACATTAGATATTTCACAAAAATTCAGCGCACAGACAGGTTCGTGCAGATAAAGGCAGAATGAAGTTTTCTTCCAGGCAAATTCATCGGATTAAGAGAGCAGCTGCTGAAATGCCATTACAAAGCAACAAACAGGTATTTGAAGCTGCTGATGCCTCTGGAGTCCCGCGAACTTCAAGGTGTAGGATCCTTTAAAGGCTTGCAGTTGTGCGTAAACCTGCTATTCGGCCACCCCTAATCAATGCTCACAAGCAGAAACGGTTACTGTGGGCCCAGGCATACATGAAGACAAGTTTTCAAACAGTCTTGTTAACTGATGAGTGTCGTGCATCTCTGGATGGTCCAGATGAATGGAGTAGTGGATGGTTGATGTGTGGCCACCATGTCCCAACAGGCTGTGACGTCAACAAGGAGGTGCCGGAGTCATGTTTTGGGCCGGAATCATGGGGAGAGAGCTGGTAGGCCCCTGTAGGGTCCCTGAAGGTGTGAAAATGACCTCTGCAAAGTATGTTGACTGACCACTTTCTTCCATGGTACAAAAAGAAGAACTGTGGCTTCCGTAACAAAATCATCTTCATGCACGACAATATACCATCTTATGCTGCAACGAATACCTCTGTGTCACTGGCTGCGATGGGCATAAAAGATGAGAAACTCATGGTGTGGCCACCATCCTCCCCTGACCTCAAACCCATTGAGAACCTTTGGAGAATCCTCAAAAGATCTATGAGGGTGGGAGGCGGTTTGATTCAAAATAGCAGCTCTGGGAGGCTGTTCTGACATCCTGCAAAGAAATTCAAGCAGAAACTGTCCAAAAACTCATAAGTTCAGTGGATGCAAGAATTGTGAAGGTGATATCAAAGAAGGGGTCCTATGTTAAGATGTAACATGCCCTGTTAGGATGTTTTTGATTGAAATAGTTTTTGATTTCAGTAAATATGATTTCCTAATGCTGCAAATTCAACAAAAGCCTATTTTCAGTTCTTTACAACCTATAAAAATGTTTTAACTCTGTTGTGCATAATAATTTGGAACAGGGTGTTTTTAATTTTTGAAATAAATATTATCGTTAGGAGGTTTGTTCAATAAAATTCAAATTATACCCTAATAGTTGATGACTAGAAAATTATACTGACTTTCATTTGCATTTACTAATTATGAAAATCAGAGAAAGATATCATTTGCGTAATAAATTGGAACGCTGTGTGTGTATATATGTGTGTGTGTATATATTCAAAAATCTATTTTGTAAATGTAAATGATGTAAACCTGTTTTAGCAACCTTTAAAATGGCGTAATAGGGGCACTTTAAGGAAGAAAGAAAGGAAACGCCTACATCTAGGTATTTAGGTTTTTGTAAGAATTATAACAGCATGATTTATAGCAAATCTATGCAAAATCAATGGCTCCTTTAAATAAGGGATACATAAATTATTTTGTGGAAACTTTTGCATTTGCACTCATTTGTTACTGGTGATTATACTGTTGCTATATTTTAAAAACTCTTTGAACTCTTCATCTCTACAGAATAAAAGTGATGCATGTCTTTCATGAAATACCAAAGTGAAACTGAAGTAATAATAAGGTGTGATAGATATTTCTGCATCTGAGTTTTTACCCATTTACAGGGTGATGTCGAGTCAACATGGATGTGCACAGCATGACAAAGTAAAACTTCTTACCTTTAAATAATGTATACTGTATATACAACAGGGTTTGACATTAACTTTTTTGCTCACTGGCCAATGTGGCTAGAGGATTTCCAGAGTCACTAGCCATTCATCCTTTTTACTAGCCACAATTTTGTTACCAGAAAATCGCAGTTTTTCCTTCACCATGATACGTTAATGTTTGTTATATCTAGATTTACTTATGAATGACCGCATACACTGTATCACTATAGTAGTAGTCAAGTATTCAGTACTGTTAAGGTAGCTCGCAATATAAAAACATGCAAACATGAACAGTATATTCTGCTTATTGAACTTAAATTCTCTTAAAAACTCTTACCACATGAAATTGAAAACTCAGAACGTTTATCATTTTAGTGTTATTATGTGTACTATTATCAGGTATTATTATTCATTATGTATTATTATATCAGAATTCTGAGTTAGGACAATGGACTCTGGTCTATCTTATAGTGTTGACTCTTTATAGAGTGAGGTAATTCAATCAATTGATGAATTTTATATCATTCAACATGAAATCGAAATAGATTTTAATAGTGATTTACTTTTTTATATATAATCAGTAAATAACCTATGCGAAAGGGGCAAACATTCTCATCCTGTTGAGAAGCCATAGCCCTTTAAGGAAATGATACAAACAACCAAACAGGAAGTAAGAGAGTGCGTGCGTGCGTGCGTGTCTTAGTGATGGGAAGTTCGAATCATTTTAGTGACTCGGTTCTTTGAATCTCGTTCATCAAAATGAACAAATCTTTTGAGTCATTTCGTTCATTTGATCAGAAATAAATTCAAATGTTGCGTTTTCAATAAAAAATGCCCCCAATAAGTCTACTATTTTGGCTATAGTCCCAGTTATGAAAATATTACAATGCAACTAAGGACATTTTATAATAAACAGAATGAATAACTCACCATCATATCTTTCAGTCGTTCGTTCATTTTGAATCTGTTGCACCGCATAGCATCTATGGGAGTCACGTGACAAAAGAACGAACGACTCGAGACCTGAATATAACACGCATAGATCTATATCTATGTATAACACGGAGGTTTTGCGATGCTTTGCGCACCCAATAGAAAATTAACGAACCACTCTCCGAGATACTCGTTCATCTGAGTCATGTTAGAGTCGTTCAAAAAGAATGAATCGTTCATTAACGTGTAGAGAGAGGTATTAAATGTCCTCATTACATTCATGCGCATTTTATGCACATATTACGTTGCAATGCGTTTATTATATCAGATGCCTTTAGAGAAAACAACAAAAATATATTGTCATACCAATGAATAAACTACCCTCCAAAGTGGCTAGTGAGACTAAAGTTATTACCTGCCACAGACGAATTTTACCCGCATTTGGCTGGTGGGCGGGTGCCAGTGCCAAGCCCTGATATACAAGTGTTAGCTTTAGATCGATCAACACAGATATATTCATTTATTAAATCTAAAACACTGACTAGACAGTTTACTGATTGAGAGAGATAAATCTAAAAATATTTATTAATAAAAATAGAGATCATTCACCTGGGTTAACACATTGGTAAAGGATCATGATTGTGGCTGGCAGTCGGTTTCACACTTTGCCTGTCGAAGTCAGAAATTATGTCTTTTTTTTTTCGCTTAGAATGGACACCTCCGCTTTTTTGTACTATTTCAAATAAACTTATTTGTCTGACTTCTCAAACTCATAAAAATTCTATATCTCACTTGAGTCCTCAGCGACAGGCTGCCTGTTCAATTCATTTGAATAAGTTAAATTAATAGTCAAAATCCGCCAGAACTGCTGAAAGCTAGACTCTCGTCACTCAGAAGACAACATGCACCAAACTAAACGGATTTGTTGTCTATTTTGTCTGGTGAAGTAACCCCCCCCCCACACCCCTTCTTTACACTACCAGCTAGGAAGGGTGGGGCAAACACATGCTTCTTTTAAGACATGTGTAGACAACCTCCTTACCTTTCCAAACTGCTGCTCCCCATTTGCACCGCAATATTTTTGGCATATTGCACATGTGAGCTTTTGGGCCACGTCTGGGTGTGTTACTGAGTTGTAGTCTGTGCGTATAGAGAATCATGTAAAACCAGTGTTAAATGACCACCTGTAGTGAACACTGTCTTTAATGTAGACCACTGTAGAGATTAAGTGCTACAAATGGTGATAGCATGTCTTCGTGTGTGTTTGTGTGCGTCTGCTTTTGCTGTGGCTCTGATTCTGATATTGTCTGCATTGTTGTGAGCGCGCTCTCATCTTCCCACAGCTGCTGCTAATCATAAATTATCTCCTCACTACTCAAATACTACTTGCATAATTTTCCACCGTCTCTAAGCTTTAACTCTAGTTCAGGTGTCAAGTGAGGCAGAAGTGTGTGTTATCCAGTCTGGGAGGTTCTCTGTCTTCATGAGACAGGAAAAGTCTAATGCTGTTTCTGGAATAGCAAAGCACTTCGGCCTCTTCCTTCTTTCTCTCTCTCTCTCTCTTTCTCTCTGCAAATGCAACCTAACTTGCTAGTCCTGTGCTTTAGTTCCCCTCCCCTCTCACTCTTCTTTCTTACTACCTTTCTCCCTCTATTGCCAAAGAAGAGATTGTGTGGGTTGGAAAGGTTGAAGTAAGATTAGTGATTACACCTTTCAACACCGGAGTCAGACTGACAACCATGACAAACGGGAAAGAAATTGGAAGTGAGAAATCAGATGATGAAATGACCTGGTCCAGACAATTGTAGGACGTCTTCCATTATAAACAGTTTCTCTGCAAAGCAAGCAGCGAGAGAAACCCAATTTGAAGTTTATTACAGCAGTTCAGTCCGGTGCTCCCTCTGAGCTACAGTTATTATTATTATTTTTTTTACATTTTCTTTTAATAGAACTGGTTCAGTAAGAGTGGACGAAATGAAGTATCTGACCTCTCACATGTCCCTTCTATCAGGCCCAGTCCTCTAACATTTAACATTACATCGAACAGTTAAAATACTGTTGAGCTTTAGCTTAGAAGATGTGTTCCTGTTAAAACAGAGCAGCTGGGAAGTTTGACGTTTCTGTGTTTCTTTGTGGTAACTCGTAATCCTGTGGCAAATGGAATTTTGGCTTATGTGGCTCTGGACAGCCGCTTTTATTGCTCATTCTCAATAACTGGTTCAGAGCCAGGTATAAATAGCAGTGGCAGGTGGCCTCTGGTTTAAAATGAGGCTAAACTTAAACACTAATTTTACTGCTTTTTGCTCCACTAAGAGACACTGAAACAGTGACGTGTGAACCAGAGATGGCATGAAGGGGTATCTTCAGCATAATAGTGTGAGTGTGTTACCCATGGGGAAGATCCATAGATAGAGCTGTTCAATAAAATATTGAATCACATTATTGCATAGGATCATTTTACTATTGAAAAATGTTAGTATCTATTAAACCCTGTCAAATCTTGTTAAATGAATGTGAATTAATAAAGTTTCATAATTTAAAATATTTAAGTGAAAATAAAATGAATGAATGAATGAATAAATAAAAGTGAGCCTTTATTTATTTATTTACTTGTTTATTTTTAATGCCAAACTATGAAGCTTGGCAGCATCCATGAAATCCAGCCCAATCCCACGGCCCCCAAAGGATCACCACCTGGTACACCACAGTACACACACCCTCAGAGCTGCCCTGGATCACAAAGGGGGGGGGGGGGACATTGGGCTTAATGTTTTGCATTTTTAATATTATGGCTGATCTGTGTGTGCGTGTGTGAAGGAATCCAAATATCTACAGTAGTAGTAGTAGTACACTTTGACTCGTTGATTAGTTATTATATAGGCTCTGTAAAGCCTTTGTAACGGCTGTAATTTGAGCTGCTGTAAATGTATTATTTCTGAGGCTGGTAACTCTAAATGAACTTCTCCTCTGCAGCAGGGGTAAGTTTTGGTCTTGCTTTTCTTGAAGCCTATCCCAGGAGACTTGGGGCACAAGGCGGGCTACACCCTGGACAGGGTGCCAATCCATCACAGTGCACGCTCGCACATACACGCACACGCACGTGCACACACACGCGCGCGCACGCACACACACACACACACACACACACTACAGCTAATTTGGATATGCCATTTAGCCCGATGTGCATGTCTTTTGGACTGTGGGAAGAAACCAGAGTACCAGGGGAACATGCAAACTCCACGCACACAGACTCGAAGCATGAATCAAACCACGTACAGTACTTGACAATACTGTTCTTGTAAGAACTGTTACAGAACAGCCGACCTTTGTGTCTTAAAATAACAACCGACTGTTGCTGTTATTTAATTTCTTAATTCTCTATGTCCTATTTCATAGTTTTGAAATCTCCAGTGTTCTAGAATGTAGGAACATTGTAAAACATAAACTATGCACACATTTGTGCATGCCACTGAGAGACATCTTGGGCTGGGTGAAAGGGTCAGGAAGGGAAGGGTCAGGACTTCCTCTCAGTCCTGCACACACAATGGCCATGTGCCTCCCTGCGTGATCTTTGTGGTCCCAGGAGACATTGCAGTGGGGAACTGACTCATGAGAGAGGGCCTTGTCGTTGAATAGGGTGCTGTGGCACGGCTTCCTCATGTACATCATGCACTTCTGTAAATGTGTTTAGATGAGCAGGATGAGCTGAGGCTTTAAATGTAGCTAATGTTTTTTTTTCTGCCCTTTTTTCTCCTCTCTTTGTAGTATTTAGGGCATGTGGAGGTGGAGGAGTCTCGAGGCATGCATATCTGTGAAGATGCAGTGAAGAGGCTGAAGACGGTAGGTGTCTACTACACACACACACACACACACACACACACACACACACACACACACACACACACACACACTGCTTTCTACTTCCTGTTTCTCAAAAGCCAGGATGTGTCCGCTTACATAATGTCATTCCTCTACATCCAGCTACTCTCTTCCAGTGCTTTTCCAGACTGTCTGTGTTTTTCCTTCCTCCACCCCCCACATGCCTTTCCCTTCCTTTCCTCCAGTCAGGGATCTTAGTCTTGTTCGGATGACGCAAATCTTTGCAGCTCCTTGGAGCATAAGGTCACGCTGCGCTGCATCTGCGCCACCAGAACCCCCAGCTGAGTTGTCCACCTTGCTCCGAGATATCTGTCTCTGTCTAGCCCGTCACTAAGCTCTCCTGGAATATAGCCTCTCAGGACAAACAGGAGAGCTCTTCCTGTTTTTCCCCTCTCCCCTGGGGTTATGTGGAGTGGCGACATGCCGTATCTCACACACTGCTATTTCTGTTTTCTGTTGATGAGGATTTGCACATCAATACCATGCAGAGTTTAAAAGTTGGTTAGAAAGGAAGAACAATATTAATCGTTCTTGCTTGTACTTTTCTCACTCACTTATCTCTTGGATGTTCCAGGAAGGTGAGCTGTGAACAGGCATTGTTTCCTTTCTTTTTGAGGATGGGGAAAAAGAAGAAAAAAAAGTATTTTAATGATGTTAGTCCTACATGCTTTACGATGACTGCTGCCTATTCTACTGGTGACTGGGCAGTGTTGCTTCTGGTCCCCCCTCTCTCTCTCTCTCTCTCTCTCTCTCTCTCTCTCTCTCTCTCTCTCTCTCTCTCTCTCTCTCACACTTTCACTCTGTCTCTCTCTCTGTCAGTTTTTAGTTCAGTTAAACATTTCTTTAATAGCAAAACTGTTAGAAATCGCATAGGAAATCTGCTAAAATTATCCTCAACTCAGCATATTTTGTTAGTTTGGGTATTCTTGTCTAAAGTAATCAAAGAAAGCCTATTTTTGATATATTTTGCCACCCCTGCCACTTCCGTCTCTTTCTCTGTCACTGTTTCTTTCTGTAAGCCTGCAGTCTTAAAGCCGTAGATGGTCTCACCCTTAAACTCACACTTGTGAGTGGGGAACTTCCTGAGAGGCTCTGATATATATTGCATATATTTATTTTTTTTATTTATTTTTTTTACATGCTTTTGTTGTTTAATAGCCCTTTTAACAAATATATATATAAATAAATGCTTAAGGCATTGGACTATGGTTCGGAAGATCACAGGTTCAAACCCCACAACCACCAAGTTGCCACTGTTGGGTCCTTGAGCAAGGCCCTTAACCCTCAACTGCTCAGATGTGTAATGAGATAAAAATGTAAGTCGCTCTGGATAAGAGCGTCTGCCAAATACCTAAATGTAAATCGAATGCTGCATGGACCGCCAACATTAAAGTGCTTGCTGTACTGTACGCCCCTTAACATGTACATGTGTTTAGTTTGACAGCAGCATAGGCTTGCTTAATATATACTCTAGTATAAATTTGCCCTATTTTCAGGACTTATTGGGGAGCTATTCCACTAACATAAAACTAAGTCAGAGTGAGGAAAAGGAATGTCTGACCCCTGTGCACTATAATGAGATTTCCTCTTACTGGAACAGAGTTTCATGGTTCCCAGAAACCTATCAGTCTGTACACAGAATTGTCATTACTGATGCCATCCTTCTTTTCGTGTTGGCGTGCAAACCTCTCCTCACGTGCCTGATGAACCTTGGCCAAGAACGTGGCTTATGAGATTGCGTCAGGTAGAAAGTTCATAAAAGGGCTAAGCTTTAAGGTTAGATAAAAATCTGACGCGTGTGTGAGTTTTAGATTGAGAGTTTCTGTCTGACTGGAGTGTGAGGACTGAAACTGAAGATATTTCTATCTGTATATTTACTGAAATGTCATCTTGGAGGTGTAAGTAGGTTCAAAGACTTGAGTAGCTGTCAGTGTTTTCTCCATCTCTCGGTATGTACTGGTGATTCATTAATAACAACTATTTATCTCAACACAAATGGTCAGTTTTATTGCACTTCTCTTCAAAATCGGCTGCCTGAAGTCATCTGCATTGTTGTAGACTAAACGCACATACTGTAGTTGTCCTCTTTTATGTATACACATTGACCCAGGACATTCTTATTCTGGTCCTCCTAGCATTTCACGTCCTCTTTCGCATAATTAATCTAAAAAAAAAAAAAAAAAACGGCAGCACGTGCGAAGAGGGTTGAAGCGTGACGGAGACAGACTGAGTGACTGAGTAAGCGTTCTTTGCCCTCTGACTCACAGCTTTAAGGAAGGAGACAGAGAGATCGGTGTGACATCACAGGCATGCAGGTGACGTGTGCTGCCCTGCCCTGCTGATTGTCTGTGCAATTTTTTTTTATTTTTTTTTTTTTACCCCAAACTGTATTATTTGCCGTACGCATTGGCCCAACAGCACCTATTCAAGAACACAAATGTTTAATTTTCAGTGAAAATGAAGCTTCTCACTTCAATGGGAAAGTTTTTTTGTTGTTTTGTTTGTTTTCTTTTGCCTGACAGACATCATGGTGTGATTGTGGATCTCGGCATCCTTCAGTTTAATATTAGTAATCCTTCCTGTCTTCTATTTTTCTCCTTGCCTTGATGTATTCTCTCCCACCTTTCTCAAACTTCCTCCCTCTGACTCACTAGGCAGCTTTTCATAGGCATTTCCATGGCTGTAATTAGCGTTCATAGTCTGGTCCTTTGTTTTTTTGTTTGTTTGTTTTTCACCCTTGCATATGTGTTGTGATGAATGTCTTATAAACATCTTATATTTTTTAGCAGGTTATGTTCGCAATGACCCACAAAGAACCCTTTTAGTATCCGCTCGGTCTCTAACATCCCTCGTTTCTTTAACCTAATGAAGATGAGCTTTTCTTCGTGTGTGTGTGTGTGTGTGTGTGTGTGTGTGTGTGTGTGTGTGTGTGTGTGTGTGTGTGTGTGTGTGTGTGTGTGTGTGTGTGTGTGTGTGTGTGTGTCTTGACCTGCCCTGCATGACTCACACACTCGCGCTCTGTGTATGGCTAATGGTTCCTTAACCTATCTTTAATCCCCTCTCTCCATTAGCCATACCATGCACTTAACCACAGGCCTGATGTCAGCGTTTACCAGGTTAGGTCACAGCGTCTGACATTAAGGTGCAGAGTGTGTGGTTAAAGGCATGTAAGCTCCGTACCACAGAGTTCAGTAATCATTTAGTGATTTTATATAATGAAATAAAAACAGTACAGATTCTGAAATCCTTGGTGTCTTCTCTATCCTGTCTGTGCTGCGAGGGCTATACAGTGGTACTAAACTGTAGGATTTCTAATGAAGCGGTTCTCCTGCAGTTTAGTCAGTCATGTGCTCGCTTCTGGTTTTGATGTCACATGTGAGAACTGCAGCGTTAATGGATATTGAGGCACTCTGGGAATAGGGGTGGGAGTATCTACAGTGCTGTGACAAAGTATTGTGTTTTTGTTTAGTTTTTTGCTTATTTGCTACAGTTAAATGATTCAGATCACCTAACAAAGATAACCCAAGTAAATACAAAATGCAGTTGTTAAATGATGATTTCATTTAATAAGGGAAAGAAGCTGTCTAATATAAAAACGACATCATAACAGCAGTCAAACATAGTGGTGGTAGTGTGATGGTCTGGTGCAGGACCTGGACAGCTTGCCGTAATTGATCGAACCATGAAATTCTACACTCTACTAGAAAATCCTTAAGGAGAATGTCCGGGCATCAGCAGGGTTACGCAGCAGGACAATAATCTGAAACACACTAGCAGGTCCATCTCTTAATGGCTTAAAAAAAAATTAAGGATTGTCCTAGTCAAAGTCCGGACTTGAATCCAGTTGACATGCTGTGGCATGACCTTAAACCGTTCATGCTCGAAGACCTTCCAATGTGGCCGAATTAAAACAATTCTGCAACGAAGAGGTGGCCAAAATTCCTCCACAGTGATGTGAAAGATTCATTTCCAGTTATCGCAAACGCTTGATTGAAGTTGTTGCCAGAACAACCGGTTATTAGGTTTGGACAGGTTTTTATTTTTCCCCCATAACTAAATGAGATCACCATTTAAAATCTGCATTTTGTATTTACTTGTATTTATCTTTGTGTAATATTAAAATTAGTTTGATGATCTGAATCATTTGATAGTGCCAAATATGCAACAAACTAAACAAAAAACTGTACTTTTTCACGGTACTGTGAGCACCTCACAATATAATATCGATTCACTGTGACATGACCTGATTTTAAAAACCATCTCTTGATGCATCTCGAATTGATTCCTATGGAGAATGCGTGTGTTCTTCATAATGAAAAATATATTCAGGCTTTGTGGGAATATTGTTTGAATTTTATTATGTTCATAAGCAGTAAAATAATTGATAACCCTAGAATAACACTTTTGTGCACACTGCTTCGAGAACTGAGCAAAGCCCTCTGTGCACTTTCTCTTTAGATAATTAGACAATTTAACAAAATCATGGAGCGTGAATGAACACCTATTACAATTTCATGAGCTCAGTTGGCTTTTCATGGCCTCCTCAGGATTCCAAATAAAAATCGGGATGCATTCAAGATTTATTTATTTTATTTGTTTTTTTCCCCCCCATCCATGTTGGTGATGGTTTTTTGCTGTTCAGTGACTAACAGAATGATAACAGTATTAACAACCCTAATACCCAGGTGATATCTTCAACAGAATCAGCTACTCGTAACGTACGACACTGAATGATGTAGGTGTTGTGATTGTGGCCTTGCTCACTAGTTAGTGGTCTGTGATCATCACTTTACTCCCTCGCTTTTCTTTCAGCCACTCTTCTTAACCATTCAGATTCCTCCTCCCGTTCCCCCTATATGCACAAGTCTTGTGTTACCTGAACACACGGGACTCTCTGTAACACTGTCATCCTGCCTTGTCCTCCCCATCCCCCAACCTCCTTTTTACCAAATCTTCAATTCCAGGACAGAAAGTTCTTCAAGGGCTTCCTTAAGAAAGTAAGTTCTGCCGTGTGAGGAACGAGAGTGTGTGTGTAAATGATGTGTGGGTTTTTTTTTTTTTTTTTTTTTTTTTAAACTGTTTACTTTTCTCTACTTGTTTTCCCCTATTTTATTCTTGTTCATTCTTTAATCACGACTGGATCAACAGGAAAAAGTGGAGCCGACCTCCTTTTCTGTGAAGGATTGTGTACTGTGTGTGTGTGTGTGTGTGTGTGTGTGTGTGTGTGTGTGTGTGTGTGTCAGTCTGTGTACACCTTTTTTAAAATTATCTCTCTAGTGACAAAATGCTCGAACAATAGACGTATCTGACAGGGGTATAATAGGAATACTCTATAATAGCAGTATATGATATTTTTCCCCCCAGTACACACACACACACAATAGTGGCCAAAAGTATTGAGACAAAAGCTTAAATTTAATATATTAATGACATTCTCAATTTAAAAAAAAATCCTAATGCCAATCAACAAAATAAAATGATTGATCATTTTATATAATGAAATTGCTATAGAATGTTGAATATTTAGTTTGAAGTCCTTTATTCTTTAAAACATGCCACATATTTATTCAGTTCGTTAACGAAACTATCTGATTGCAAATATCAAAACTGTATGAACTATACATCTATAAATAAAACATATATTGAACTTCTTAGGGTTAGGTTTAAGTGTAATTTTAAGCTGCGTAAATAATTGTGACAGGAAGTGTGTGTGTGTGTGTCAGTGCATTGGTTAAGGGCACTTTTCTCCTCACTCCAGTGAACACCTGGGAGTGTCCAGTCTATAATGACACATGGTGTGATTGAATTTGCGGTGTTGCTGTCTCTTGACTGTTTTCCTCTCCTCTGTAACATGCCGTCCTTCACTCAACTGACCTCACAACATTCTTTTTCCTTCTTAAAACCACAGTTCTGGTGATTAACGCAATTGCAGGATTTAATCTTCTAAGTTAAAAGTGTTCTGTGTTAAAGAACAGAAATGTGAAGGGACACGCTGAGCGCGGGGGGGGGGGGGGCGCTATTGGGGAGGAGAGATAACATGGTGTCAGCTACTTTCTTTTACTATGCATCTTATTTTGTACTGTGTGCTCCTCTTCTCTTCCTCTGTCACTGCTCGTAGGCAGGGAAGAAAGCCGTCAGAGCCGTGCTGTGGGTATCTGCTGATGGCCTGAGGGTGGTTGATGACAAGACAAAGGTAATTAACGACTGCAAACTCGGATCTCAGATTATACTTCAGTGTGTGCACAACTGTATGCGCTCCTGCCTGAAGAGACAGTCTTATCCTCAATGTATTTCGATAATCATAGATTTCTAAATTATTTTCATACAACATAAATCAGTGACTTAAAAAAGAAAAATGAATATATATTGGTGTCCTCCTGAAGTAAATGCCAAAATCTGCACTGTGTTTAAACTGACACGCATTTTAAACAGTGCAGATGCCATCAGGAGGCGTTCAGAAACCCAGATGTGTGAAGTGGTTATGTTCTGCCCCCTGCTGGTCCGAATTAGTGCTGTTCATCAATACCTGAGCTAACATTGAAGTGTTACAGATAAATATAGTAGCTAATGTGAACTCTTTTAACAGTGGTGCTAAAGTTTGTGTCTTCCGCTCCAGGATCTGATTCTTGACCAGACAATAGAGAAGGTTTCGTTTTGCGCTCCTGACCGGAACTTTGAAAGGGCGTTCTCTTACATCTGCAGAGACGGCACTACTCGACGCTGGATCTGCCACTGCTTCATGGCCATCAAAGATTCAGTGAGTACTCTGATGTTCACCGAGAATGCTGAATGTAAATGTAGAAAACGTAGAATCATCTACAGAATCCATTCACATCATTCATATTATATTACACAGGCATATTGTTGTACGCTAAGTATTGACTTTCAGCTTGTTTTCCTGACATGAGCCCTATTCAGCAGCAGTCTATGCCTGGGCTTTGTAATGTAATGGATTTACTCTTGACCCTACCGCTCTAATCCTGTTCCAAGCAACAAGGCTGAATGTGTGTCATTTCCCTGTCACTTGACTCCATCTGTAAACGTAGAAATAACTCCTTTAGAGCTTGTCGCTTACAGGCTTCGTAAGCACAAGTAGGGAAAGTTTTTTTTTTTTTTTTCTCCCCCTACCCCCCCCCCCCCCCTCCTGATTTTTTTTTTTTTTTCTTTAAAATAAATCAGGCATATCCTGTCTGAAGTTAGGGTGCTGCAGTTCTCTCTCAGGTGAACTAATAAGCACGGGACCCAGCAAGTATGTTTTCAATGGAAGCATACAGTATGTACCCATACTCAAGCCAGACTAACGCTGCATTCTGATCCACAGCATACTTTAAACTTTAGTTCCTCATCTTTACTCCCTGCTGTCTTTTGAGGGAAGACTTCAAGTACAGTATGGTGATGAGGAGCTTTTAGTTGCAGTAAAACATTTGAACAGTGCAAATATTTTAAAGAAGGCCGGACGTCCATGAATGACGTTTCCAGTCGGCGAGGGACTGTTATTTAAGGGAACTTCCCTCAATTAAATTACATTCAGAACACACTGCACCATCACCAACACATCGTCTGTTGCTGCTACGGTGTTAATGTCGCCATATTGAAATAAAATACTGAATATACATTAAAATAAATACCAATGCATTACAAAACATATACTAATAAAATGTGTAGAACATGTGAATAAATGTGATTTAATTGTTTTATAAGACAGACACTGTTATTCCTAAATATATTATGTAGATTAATAGTCTGTATTATTACTGATTTGTTAATGAAATACATATGTAATTATTACATAATGTTAATATTTCTCATTGATGATAATGAATGGTGCATGAAATTAATGCAAAGTCTGGTGTGAACTTCAAGTATTTTTTTTTTTCAATGCTCCAATGAGTTTGAAGGACTGATGGGTAGTTTTGCTTGCTCACGCCTGGTGAAGTAATGAACTATTGTTCACTTGTTCCCTAAACTGTTCAGTTTCCGTTAAACATGGCAGTCTACTTCGCACTATTTGCGGGGTAACTGCTAGCCAATCACAGCCCTAATCTTTACTGAACATTGAACATTCGCTCAATAGCTGGCCACAAACTCAATGAAGCAATCTTTATTGAACATGCAGACACGTAATCAGACAACAGTATGAGCACTAGGTCTGCTCCATTATCCTGTACTCTGTTGCACTGGTTCCTGTTTTCTCTCCCATGTTCACTATGAATCTAAACCTACATCTGGATTTATGTAATGCTGCTTTGTGGTGATGTACTGTACGTTATTTAAAAAGCTCTGCAGATAAAATTCTATTAAATATAATAAGAGTGTATTCCATGAAATACAGTGCATCCGGAAAGTATTCACAGCGCATCACTTTTTCCACATTTTATGTCACGCCTTATTCTAAAATGGATTCAATAAATTTTTTTCCTCAGAATTCTGCACACAACACCCCATAATGACAACATGAAAAAAGTTTACTTGAGATTTTTGCAAATTTATTAAAAATAAAGTATCCACAGCTTTTGCCATGAAGCTCAGAATTGAGCTCAGACGGATCCTGTTTCCCTGATCATCCTTAGAAGTTTCTGCAGCTTAATTGGAGGTCACCTGTGGTAAATTCAGTTCATTGGACATGATTTGGAAAGGCACACACCTGTCTATATAAGGTCCCACAGTTGACAGTTCATGTCCGAGCACAAACCAAGCATGAAGTCAAAGGAATTGTCTGTAGACCTCCGAGAAGGGATTGTCTTGAGGCACAAATCTGGGGAAGGTTACAGACAAATTTCTGTGCTTTGAAAGTGCCAATGAACGCAGTGGCCTCCATCATCCGTAAGTGGGAGAAGTTCAAAACTACCAGGACTCTTCCTAAAGCTGGCCTGCCATCTAAACTGAGCGATCGGGGGGGGAAAGGCCAAGAAACCCGATGGTCACTCTGTCAGAGCTCCAGAGGTCCTCTGTGGAGAGAGGAGAACCTTCTAGAAGGACAACCATCTGTGCAGCAATCCACCAATCAGGCCTATATGGTAGAGTGGCCAGACGGAAGCCAGTCCTTAGTAAAAGGCGCATGGCAGCCTGCACTGTACATTTACAGTTAAGATTTTAGATTATAACAGGTTATAATTAATTCAATATGCAGTAACACACACTTGTCAACATGCTGACCTTTATCAGACCAGACCTACACAAATGTGCTTAATACTAAAAAAAATTAACAACCATGCATGTTTTTATTTGCATTAAAAAAAAGTTTTTTTTTTTCTGTGTAATTGTTTGATTACACAAATGCAATACCTCACGTGCGTTATAGTCCGTCTCTGAATGAAAGTGGAAGGACATTGCTACTTCTTAAACTTTGCAGCATAAAGTTTCAGCACAGAAAAAAGTAGATAATTCAATTCAATAAACTTTTATTTGTATAACGCTTTTAACAATTGTAACCCAAAATAATATTTTAGGTTTAGAACATCACCTTATCATTCTCATTCATTCAGTTAATCTTAAAGAGTATAACCAAGAAGGGTCATCACACTTGTCTTTGCACCATTATGTGTTTATAAATATAAATAAGCTCGTTTCTATATCAAAAAGATAAGAATTATGAATTGGAAAAAAAATAAATCATTACTGTTTTTCCCTCATATTTTTTTAAGGTTTAATCGTGAGCCAATCTTGACACAGCTGAAGCCTCAAGCCATCAAGTTTGAAAACAGGAATGTTATATCTGTGATGTGTATGTGTTTCAGGGTGAGCGTCTGAGCCATGCAGTAGGTTGTGCATTCGCAGCATGTCTGGAGCGGAAACAGAAGAGAGAGAAGGAGTGCGGGGTCACAGCTACTTTCGACGCCAACCGCACCACGTTCACGCGGGAAGGCTCCTTCCGCGTTACCACAGCAACGGAACAGGCTGAGCGAGAAGAAGTCATGCGGCAATTACAAGATGCCAAGAAAGGTAGATAGAGAACCAAAAATAGAAAGCTATCCAATCAAATGGAGATCTTAGCCTAAGGATTCCCAATTCTTTGGGCAAACGTCCTAAATTAGGCATTATGAACTTAAGACCACTCCATGCCTTGAACACCATACTTAAGATTTATAATATATGTCTGCTTTAAGTAACAGTATGTTTAACATAAGTGACCAAAAACCAAGTGACTAGGCACTGACTTGTGATGGATGGTGTGAAAATGCACCAGTTTTCCAAGTCGATTTGTGAAATGGTTAGTCACTTCATTGGCAAAGGATATAAACACACTGAGGTTTGTTTTAACTTTTTTTTTTTTTTTTTACTGCTGTCATAATTGCTATGATGGGCTGCTTCACAAATCAACAAAATGCTAACAGTGCATACAATAGTGATCTAATAATAAAAAAATATATATATAGGAAACAAAACAGACCATGTACAGTGGTGGCTTAGGGAGTTGTGACTCTGAGTTACATTTAGACATTTGGCACGATGCTCTTATCCAGAGAGAATGCCGTTGAATAGATCCTTACACTGGTTACTAACTAAGTACCATCAGTACAAACACTGCTGAGGAGGGTTTTTGGGATGTGGGGAAGTAGGGATTTGAGATATCAAAAAAAAAAAAAAAAAAAAGAGTTAGGTCTTTAGTCGTCACTTAAAGAAGTGACACGGCTTTAAGTACATATAGGGGAAGTTTCACTTAGGTGCCAAAACAGAAAACACAGTCTAGATGCACGTCTTCCTCCTTTCCTGAGGAATGGTGGGACCAGTCAGGCTGTGCTGGAGGATGAGTGAGTAGAGCTGATGCTGGTTCGTTTTTAGCTCTGTAGGCAAGCAAGCCCGGTTAGAAAATGTGAGGGTTGTGACTGGAAGGGCACCTGGTGTAAAAACCTGTGCTGGATCAGGTAATTTGATATGGGGACTCCTAGAATAAAAGGCTTCTGGTAGGTTTGCAAGCTGCATGAGGTTCTGGACACCAACAGTAAAAAGAAACCTGGTAGTACTCCTTAAAGGTTAAACGATAGATTGAGGGAGAAATTTGTCCAGGTGGCTCCAAGTTTTAAAATATTAGCCCACATTATTTATTAATTTATTTATTGTTATTTTTTATAATACAGAGCACAATCTTATTTTCTCTTAGTTTGGCATGGTGTAAATGGGAAATCTATAATAGACGTTGGGGAAACAAAAGTTGGACTTGAAGTTCTAGAAGTGAATACAGTGAGTTCAGGGTCATGGACTTATTCCTCCGTTTTGGTTAATCTACACGATGACTTGAAATGACCTCTCAATATCGACTAATCAGTATCAACACATCTAGACTTCTTTCAAATGAGGCAACTGTTGACCAATCTGTTAACCTGTTAGACAGTCAAAAACAGTTTGCAGGAAGCTGTTGTCTTCCCTCATGCTTCTTGCAACCAATAATGACATTTCAAAACATTTTTATAAAAATGTGTCCACGTTTTGTAGGAAAACAACCAAGAGCCACTGTCACTCATTAGAGCAAAGATCAGTTTCAGAGTGGTGCCACTATCTGTAGGTAGTTGAATGGCATCGTGGGTAATACAAGATCCTGTTAAGAAATGGAACAATAACAAAATAATTATATAACATAGTGGGGTTTTTTTTCTCTTTAAGGGTTGTAAATGCTTTTGAGTGTCCCAATGGAAGATATACTAAGTATATATTAATAATTCAATGCTGTACAGCAGTTTCTGTACAGAAATGCTGTACAGCAAGTTCAAACCATGTCTCTCTCTACCTGCAGACTCTGAGCCTGCCTCTGGGGATACAGTAGGCATCACGGCCAACCTAGCTGCTGCCTCCTCTCCCTCGTCCTCACCTCCTCAGCCCATGGCCACCCTGCCACCTCAAGAAGCCAATCCCCATGCGATTCCACGTCGGCACGCTCCTGTGGATGTGCTAGCACGACAAGGCTCGTTCCGCGGCTTCCCGGCTCTCAGTCAGAAGACATCACCTTTCAAAAGGCAAATGTCGCTGCGCATGAATGACCTACCCTCCACCATGCAGCGCAAATCTGACTTCCCAATCAAAAACACAGGTTAGCATCAATGGGAGGCAAGCCGCCATGCACAACCTGGTGTGGATATGAATACATAGAATTCCTCATTCACCTCAATGGAAATTAAGTGAAACACAAATTGTTTGGGACACACAAAGTGTTTTTAGCTATGCAAGCAAGCTAAGTGCCGTTCTATTAGTAGATGTTAAAGTGTGTGTTGTCTTGTTCTGTTAGTGGCAGAGGTAGAAGGTGAAGGAGATAGCATCAGCTCTCTGTGCACTCAGATCACATCAGCATTCAGTGGCCCCACGGAGGACCCCTTCTCCTTGGTTCCCATGCCCAAACCTGCATCCTCTCCACAATCCCCTGCTGCACAAGGTCAGCCGTACATATATTTCCTATTCACTCATGATTCAACATAAGTGCATTTTATATTATCGCATTCGATGCTTGTTTATTTCTGCTAATATTTGGGGTTTAATTCTCATGTCTGCTGCTGTAGTGAATGGCTCTGCTCCTGCCTTTCCGGCTCCTTCCGTCAGCGCTACTGCTGCTGCTGCGGTTGCTGTTGCTGTTAACCCCCCTCCACTGCCGCCGCCGCCTCTGCCTGCCAGAGATACTAACCCCTGGGCTAAGGCCCCCACTGCACCCCCAGCTCCAGTACATCAAGGTAAGTGTGCTCAGACAAAAATGGGGTGAGGTGATCGACACATATGTGACCAACTGAGGTTTTCTTGTCCATGTTAACAATAGGTTGGGAATTTTTTATCTAGCTTGCTTGCTATCCTTAGGTACATTGCTACCAAGCAAGCTACTTGTACATCTATGAACATTAGAACACATGAAAATAGAAGTTCTACTATCCAGCATCCTGTTGACGTTGTACCAATCTGCCTCCATATCGATTTAAAAGACTGTAGCCTCCGAGTGGTGCAGTGGTAAAGTGCTCGCCCTATCATCCGGAGATCGCTGGTCTGATTCCCGGGTGATGCTGTAACCTCTCACAGCCGGAGGCCTCGAGAGATCTAAATTGGCCGAGTTCTCTCAGCAGGAAGGGATGAGAGGTATTAGTGCTCCCACATTAATTGCACAGCTCTACGCCATTCGGGGCATCTATGAGCTCGCACACGCGGAGGGAGCGGAAAGTGCTGGCCTCGATTGTGTTACGCCGCCCCCAACGGTGCGTGAGCGAGCAGTTCGAAAAGAAGGGGTCGACTGGTGTCACATGGTTCGGAGGAAACGCGAGACAGGCCCCGGCCCTCCTGGCTGAATAGTAGTAAGTAGCCTTAATGTGGGAGCCCCCCCTAGTGACGGGAGGGAAGTGGACACGACTAGATTGGGGAGAAAATCGGGAGGCGGGGGGGGGGGTGGAAAGACATGAACTGTAGATTTTATGTTGTTACTTGTTAGTAGTATTTTTTATTTTAATATGTTCTATATCAGTTGTCCTTTCCTGCATCTCTGTATTCTCATAGCTTATTTAGGTCCACTAAGCATGATTTTCTTTATTCTATAGGCGGTGACTGGCCCAGTCCGACCCCTGCAGTAGTGGCTCCACTTGCAGCACCCGGTGCCTCTCATAGGCGCACACCATCTGAGGCAGACCGCTGGTTGGAAGAGGTGTCCAAGTCTGTACGGGCACCACCACCTGCAGTTAGAACCGCTACTCCTCCCATTCAGCAGCCCTTTCCCACACCCATGCCCGTCCCTGTGGCCCCAGTGGCCTTCATGCCTGCCATGCCCACTGCAGTACCCACCTTACCCCCACACCAGCCTTCCTTCCATGCTCAGGCACCAGCCTCTTACCCAATGTCCAATGGGCTTCCCTACGCCCAGCCAAGTGTTCCTGTAGTAGGCATCACACCTTCTCAGATGGTAGCCAATGTTTTTGGTTCTGCTACACAGACCCAGCCGGTACCGATTCCTGGATCCATTCCACAAACACAGTTGCAGCCCTCACCTTTTTCTACTCCGCCTTTGGCACAGTTGGATCCCAGAGGATCCTTTGGCAAACCTCCTGCACCCCCACCGGCAAATCCCACAGCGTTTCTGCCACCGAACGGAAAAGCTACATTAAATGGCACTGATAGCTGGGCTGCGTCCCCTCTCCCAGCAGACCACCAAGCTGATGCTTTTGAGGCCCAGTGGGCAGCGCTAGAGAACCGCTCACGCCAACGCACCAACCCCTCACCTACAAATCCATTTTCCGGCGATCTTCACAAGACGTTTGAGATACAACTGTAAACATTTACTTGCGGGGTTGGAGAGAGACCAAAACTAGCATGAACACATGAAGGAAATGCGCAAAGGGTGGTGAGGACATTAAACGAGAGGGCACCCCTTTGACATGCACACCACATTAGTCCCATATCTATCTCTCTGTCTTGTTCCCTTGCTGTTTGTCGGAATATCTGTAGTGTTAAGTGTGAGCTGGGCAGAGAACACAGGAGTGTGAGATGATGCTACTTCGGTGCAGTCTGAAGACGATGAAACTTTGATGTTCGGCTACCATTTTTATTCTGTTTCCTGTGAAGTTGTATCTTATTTCTGATTGATTTGGTTAAAGAGGCAACGCTGCCTCTGGGCCTTAACAAACAGACTAAAATTTGTATTCTCGCCGTACAATTCTACATCATTATTATCTCTCGCTGCCTCTGTGCCCATCATTCCCACTCCCAGTCTCCTCTAACCACAGGGACGAACGACTACTCCTCCCATCAAGACAATAGAAGGACTATGCTTACAGATTAGAGAGGTTTTCCTGTACTTCCTAATCAGAAGACGAAGAAACGAGAGAATGCCAAAATCTTTATTTTTATGCATTAAGTATATTTTAAATATAGCTTTGAAATATAACGGAGAAGTTGTCTGTAATCTTGCCAAAGGTACAGGCTAGATAAAGTGGAAATGATTTTGTGTGTGTGTATACAGCAAATGGGCATTTATTATATAGATATATCTATAGAAATTTAAAAATATATGTTAATTATACATATTGAGCTCAAAGCATAACTTTTACATGTTCTATGAGAGAGAGGAGGGATTGATATTTGATTTTGTGTTTTTATTTTATATCATTGCCATGTATTGTGTCCTAATTCGGATGTGTATTCCTCTGTAAATAACGAATCATTGCAGCTACAATCATTTGGTCTCAGTGATGGGGATCGGGGATTTACCGTTGCTTTCACTCTTGCTCTGTCTTTTTTTTATTTTGTACTACAGTACTGTACTTTTATTTTCCTTCTCCTCCTCCCCGCCCCCCCCCCCCCCTCCCACTGCCTATATCTTAATGAATGTTTTAGGGATTTGGGGGACTTTTAAAATGAATTCTAACACTATTGACTGTCATTTGTCAGACAATTGTTTTTATAATTTTTTTTTTTATGTTTCTTTTATATTGCACAAGCACTATACTGGGTGGTTGGGTTATTCAGGTGAGATGGGTCAACTAGGTACATTGCAGAAACCAGAGATTTTGTCATAATCTTCCTCAGTTGACCTGTAATTTTTAAATCCTGCTTAAAGTGAGAGGTAGTCGAGAGATTTTTGAAGTGTGTTATTTTGCCCAGCTCTGTTTTATCAAACCTGTGAAAACGGTTCATTGCATTATTTTTTTTTTCTCATTTTGTAAGTATTTCATTATTTTATTCCACTTCTGTCTGAAGAATTAGATCTAAAAGATTGAATAAAATGATGGTGGTAGAGGATGCTTGATTGTATTGGTGTGAACCAGTCAACTCCTACTTTATGTATGGGTACCTCATGAATATCAGAAGACCAACCATTCCATTGCTTAAAGATGCACCATTCAATTCAATTCAATTCAGTTTTATTTGTATAGCGCTTTTAACAATTGACATTGTCTCAAAACAGCTTTACACAATCAAAAGAATTATTTAAGTTTGTATGGAATGTGAATATGTATGAATCAAAATGTTCAGATATTCCCTGGCGAGCAAGCCCGAGGGCGACAGTGGCAAGGAAAAACTCCCTGAGACGGTAATAGGAAGAAACCTTGAGAGGAACCAGACTCGACAGGGAACCCATCCTCATCTGGGTGAAACAGATAGCAGGAAATGATCTGCATTTATACAGTGTTAAGTGTTAGGTTCAGCTATAATAGTTGATGTTAATTGATGTTATAATACTTGATGTAAAATGGAGTCCAGTAGTTATTCGAGACTCAGATAGACTTGTAGAAAGTTCCAGTCCTGAACTATCGAATTGTCAAGTCCTCAGAGAAACAGCTGACAACACCAGTCGAGGCCAGAACCATCTTCTAAGTATAGAGAATCATCCCCAGACACCAGACGCATCCTAAAGAGACACACGGGGCATCCATGCGATGAGACCTCCAACCAGAAACCGGGCACCAGGATGGATCAGACAGGTCCGGAGGGCAGAGGGAGTCTGGATCACTGGCAGCTCAGGAACCACATGTGTAGCTCGACAGAGAGAGAGAGAGAGAGAAAGAGTGAAAGGGGGAGACAGGGGGAGAGAGGAAAGAGAAAGAGGGGGAGGAAGAGAAGAGGAGGAGAGATTGCAATTAGGTATGGTCACAGTCACAATGTCTAATGTGAATGTATATTTACTGTAGAGTGCAAGCAGGGACTCCGGCAGGACTAACTATAAATGTCTCCAGGCATTGAAAAAATAAATCAATTTTCCCCCAAAGGATTTGGCTTTGCTGCCATACAGTGCATTTTATTGTGCTTAAATTTGTGGACAGATAATTTTCGAGATTCTACTGTTTTCACATAATCTTTAAAATGCAAATAAAAAATAAAACTGCAAAAAAAAAAAAAAACAGTTGTGAGGGGCTAGCAACGTGAAGATTCAAGTGTTTGAGTGAAAATTCCTTCAGTGATTCCACTTACTGTGTGGTGACTGTGTCTCACTGTGTACTGTATCTGCGTGAGATTCTCTTTAGCATGATTTTTCAAGAACAAGTTGTTAATGTTAATACCTTATCTTTTAATTCTGTATTTTTGTATAAAAACTAGGGCCGGGACTCGATAAAAAAAAAATCTAATTAATTAGAGACTTTGTAATTAATTAATCGAAATTAATCGCATATAAATATTTTATCTTGGAACAGTGAGAAGTAAGTTTTTTCATATGGCTTTTTAGTATACTATTGAATAATGACTGAATACATAAGCTTAAGCAAAAAAATAGTTTATTTTTGTTCAATCAAGTCCAACAGACCAGTGCAATATTGCCATTAAGTGTAGCAATAGAATATTTAGAAATATAGTAGCCTACATTTCAGAAATTCAGGTACCCTATAGGTAGGTAGATCTAGAAAACTTTTTTTTTTTTTTTTTTAAGTAAAACAATACTTTCAAACATTCAGAACATTGTAAACCCTGACTATTAAACCCTGATGCTTCCATCCATTCGTTTTTTATAACAAAATTTCCCCTCCACAGGGCCAACCAAAGCGGTCTCATCAGCTTCTTTGTCCATGTTCACTGTGGTTTGTTTTTGTCTGAACGCTACAGTAGTTGGTGCTCCAGTATAATCGGTCCGCCGAAACTCATCCAGTGAGAAACGTTCCGCGGTGCAAAAATAAGTGTGATTAAAACGTGTTTAAAAAAATATAACGCGTTATTTTTGTGTAATTAATTAATCTAAATTAACGCGTTAATAGTAGTAGTAAAAACATATCAAAACGGCTGATAGTAGCAGGTCTTAGTATTAGGCAAATGCAATATCAGCCGAAACATCATTTAACTTTTGTCCTGGTGCCATTTTTATTTAGCAAAAATTAAGCCAAAAAAAAAACAAAAAACGCAGCAATACTAAGTAACCCATGATTTAATAGCTTGTAGCTCCACCTGTAGTAGCAGTAATTTCAAGTAATTGTTTCCAGTAGGCTTTTTCAGTCTCTCACATCATTGTGGAGGAATTTAGACCCATTCATCTTCACAACATTGCTTCAGTTCGTTAAGATTTTGGGAAATTTGCATAGTCACCGTTCTCTTAAGGTCCTAAAACAGCATTTTAGGTGGGTTGAAGTCTGTACCATTCCAAAACCTTTATTAATTTTTTTTCAGCCATTTTCATGTAGATTTATTGGTGTGCTTCAGATCAATTTCCTGTTGCATGACCCTATTTGGACCAAGCTTTAGCTGTCAGACAGTACTGGTGTACAGACAGATTCTTGCTCAACTCAATACAGTGACTGTAAGGTGCCCAGGTCCAAAGCATCACCCCACCACTGCTGTGCTTGACAGTGGGTATGAGATGCTGCTTGATTTTTTCCAAACATGGTGCTGGCCGACTCAAATTTGGTCCCATTGTTTCTCAAGTTTCTGAAGTCTTATTGTTTGTTCATATGCAGTTTTGTGAACCTCAGTCATGCTTCAATGTTCTTTTTAAACAGAAGAACAACCCTTTCAAACAAATGGTACCTGTTTAATCTTCTTCTAACTGTGCTGTCAGGAGCTTTAATCTGTGGGCTCTGAAATTATTATTTTTTTATTTTATTTCTCTCAGCATTGCACGGTTTGGATGAATGTGATTGGATGTCCACTCCTGAGAAGATTGGCCACTGCCTTGAATGCTTTCCAATTGTGAATAATCTTTCTCACTGTACAACTTTAAACTCCAAATTGTTCAGAAAAAGTTGTATAACCCTTTCCAAAAATTGCTTCTCTAAGACCACTGCTTATGTCTTTTCCTTTGGGTATTTATTAACACACATGCTTCAGAGCAGCAAATGTTTGCTTTTTATAGAGGTCTGTACACCGGCTGATGATCAATTAATCATGGGCTAATGATTACTTTTTCAGTAATCAAGGGCTTACATTTTTTAATATCATAACCTAAGACTCACTATGATCAGATGACTATTATTCATTCATTCATTCATTCTCTATACCGCTTAATCCTGTATTCAGGGTCGCGGGGGACCTGGAGCCTATCCCAGGAGACTTCGGGCACTAGTCGGGGTACACCCTGGACAGGGTGCCAATCCATCGCAGGGCACACACACATACACACACTCACAAACTACAGGCAATTTAGGAACGCCAATTAGCCTAACCTGCATATCTTTGGACTGTGGGAGGAAACCGGAGTACCCGGAGGAATGACTGTTTTTAGACAGAAACACAAGAAATAAAAGAGAGGATACTAACTTTTGAGCATGACTGTATATGTAACTATTATTGTAACTGGCAGATTAAAATATCTGCTAGTTCATATCACTAAAACATGATTTTATAATAACTAGTTGTGCTTGCATCGTGCAAATCATAATACAGGATTTTGCGCGCTGTATCCCAAATGATTTTAGTCTCGATTTTCCAGCTGCAGACTAATTTTGGGGGTTTCAGAAATTACTTCTTTTAATGTGCACAGTTTAGCAATGTGAGTTTTTCAGTCTGCAGGTTGCATGAGCTCTAATGTGATTTTCTCAGCATTTAACTGCATAATGTACGGTAGGCTATCTGCAGAGTATTAGCAGATAAACTATACCACATTTTAGGTGGGTAGAAGTCTGGACTTTACCTAGATCATTCCAAAACCTTTTTTATGTAGATTTATTGATGTGCTTCAATTTCCTGTTGCATGACCCTATTTGGACCAAGCTTTAGCTGTCAGATAGTACTGGTATACAGAGGGATTCATGCTCAACTCAATACAGTGACTGTAAGGTGCCCAGGTCCAAAGCATCACCCCACCACTGCTGTGCTTGACAGTGGGTATGAGATGCTGCTTGGTTTTCTCCAAACTGCATAATGTAGCCTCTCTGCAGAGTATTAGCAGAGCTATAACTGATAAACTATACCTCCAGTTCCCTTTGCAAAACAGAAAATCCTTTCTACCCACAACAATCTGGCTAATATTTACTTAACACTTTTCTTTTATTCATCTTTTTTTCCCCCCTAAACCAAATCATGAATTCATGTTGGATCCATTTGCTCATTCTCTGTACTGCTTATCCTGTACAGGGTCACAGCTGGGAACCTATGCGAGGGGACTGGGAGCACTAGGCGGGGTACACTCTGGGCAGGGTGCCAATCCATCAGAGGGCACACACTCACAATATGCGCAATTTGAAAATGCAAATTAGCTAATCTGCATGTCTTTGGACTGTGGGAAGAAACCGGATTACCTGGAGTAAACACATCAAGCATGAGGAGAACATGCAAACTCCATACACACGCAGACCTGAGGAGGACATGAACTGCTGAAGCCTGGAGGTGCTATCCACTATGTCACTGTGTTACCTTGAATTTATTCTGAGATGTTAAAATCTGTGTAGTGTGCATTCTGCTTTAAAGAAATCACTCACTTATCGTCTATAGCGGTTCATCCCAGAGTCACGCGGGGCCTGTAGTCTGTCCCAGGAGACTTGGGGCACCTGAACAGGGTGCCAACTCATTGCAGAGCACACACACATACAGTACAAACACACTCAGTCATTCATACACTACAGGCTATAAGGATCTCCAATTAGCCTAATCTGCATGTCTTTGGACTGGGGAGGGAAACCCACCAAGCACAGAGGTGGAAATGGACCCTGGCTTGGAATCAAACCTGGCCACTGGAGGTGCAAGGTGACAGTGCTAACCACTAAGCCACTATGACGCCTTGCTTTAAAGAACTTTATATCCAAATTTCCTTGCAATAAACTGGAAAAGCATCTACAGTACATAGCATCAGCAAGTTTAAAAATAATCAAATATTGGAGGGAAAAGTGTTAGTTCGGAGCACCTCTGGTGACATTTGACAAAAAAAATACCTTGACCGTGACTCACTAAGGCATGGGAACAAGATACTATGTTGTGGCCACGACTTATTAACATGTGATCATGTAATACTATGTTGTGGCCACATCTTAATATCCCATGGGAACGAAATACTACATATACAGTTAATTGTGGCTACTGGATACTGGTGTGGCTGCATAGCATTTAGCATCTTGCAGACTATGGACAAATGTGAACTGATTTAATTTTATTTTAATCTCATAATGAATTACAATTACATACTTACAGTAAGTCACTGTTGGTTAGGCATGGGCTCATTCTGAGTAAGAGACATTTAATTTGGTTATTAAAATACAGTTTAATAATAGGAAGTGATATATTTCTTTGTGGACAATTTTACTACATGCCTATATATGGATGTACAACAAATTTCGTTCCCACATTATATATATATTTTTCCGAATGTCACCTGAGTGGCTCTCTAGGTTAAAGACCAGTCTGAAGTGTGTTCAGGGTGTCCAAGGGTGTACAGAGAAATATCATTAGTGACGTCTTCAAATAGAGAAATAAGCCTCTTGGGCACACCCCCAAAATGTCTGATTTAACCATATTCCACTCACTGTTTTGCAAAGTACCTATGCATATGTTAAGAATGGAGTATAAGCTAGGCCTGAGGTCACAGGTGTGCGACTGGCTAGTTCTGCTAGCATTACTTCTGCCAATTAAAATGTTCACCTTAACATTTAAACCATTTCATTTGTTCAGACACATCCCAGCAGCCTGTGAATTGATTTTATATACAGATTCTTTTTTTGATACTGAGTAGGGTGCTCTGAAAATCTATTTATTTGTGACCCAGCAGTTGAGAATTGCACTGTCATCAGACCAGTGTGTAATTGAATAGCTGTATTATAAGTTATAACCGGCGTCCACCTGCGGCGTCGCTGTGGTGCGCAGAAACACACGGCGGTGTGTGTGATATAGGGGCAGAAGAAGACGCTTTGCAGCTGTTCGTTATTACAAACAGAGTAAGTGTGTGTGTATATGTGTTTGAGCCGGACGCTCGCAGCTCGAGGTGAGTAAAACATTCTGTCTGATTTTATAACATTAATAGACTCGAAACTATTCACCGTTAACGACGTTTTGGCAGTAAATCAGAGCTAGCGAGCGAGCTAGCCGAGTGTCCCGCTAGCGGTGATGAACAGCTGGAGGTTCAGAGCAGCTACACGCTAATAAACACACTGTTCTACGGCTTCAGGTTCAGTTCCTGTGTCTGAGCCCTGAGACTTTAGTTCTTCTTACACAGAGGTTAACTTCTCTCACTCCCCTAGATCAGTCTCTCACACTTTCATTTTTCATACACTACAAGTCAAACTTTTTTTTCTTTCTACGCTGTAAAACAATGCTGAAGGCGACCTGATTATGCGAGAATCTAATTCTAACAGTTGATATTGAAGTATATCTGCTACTTATGCTCTGTAAAGCCTGAGGTGAGTTATGGTCTTTGAGAGCCAGTTTACTTGATGCACTAGACAGTACTGTTGTTACCAGGACTATTCCAGAACAGCTGACCTTAAAATAATAACCGACTCTTGGTAGTGGTGTTGTTTAATTACAGAATGCCATGTGTGTTATTTCAGAGTGGGGGGGGGGGGGAGCAGTATTGTTCTAGAATGTAAATGAATCTTTCTCTCGTTGTTGTTGTTGTTTGTTGTTAGTCTACCCGCTGATTTCTTCAAGGGGTCGCCACAGTGAACCATCTGATCCGAACCAACTTTGCACAAGTTTTACACCAGATGCCCTTCCTGCGGCGCTGCGGTTTGGGCATTGGGTGGGAATTGCTCCTGCTTATTATTATATTTATGGAGGCATGATGGCTCAAACCGTTAAGCCTCTGGGTTACTGATCAGAAGGTCGAGGGTTCAAGCCCCAGCACCACTAAATATGCCACTGTTAAGTTGAGCTGGGCGGTATGACCAAAAATTTATATCACTGTATTTTTAAAAATTATATCGGTGTCACGGTATTTGACGGTATTTTTATTTTTTTCCCCAGGCATGATTAGGTGTTAACCCTATTTCCTAATATATTAGAGAATAATTACTGCAGTATATGGGCTTACATTGACCGGACTCGTATTAACCCAGGTTTGACTGGTCTCACAAAATGCTGCTGTTCACAAAGAGGTAATAACTGTAATGAGGTGAAGAAATCAGAATTCATGACTTGCAGTCAAAATACACAATACTTTATTGTGCAGGTTTTGCAACTTGAAAACATCTTTAAGCTGGCTACAATGTAAACAATATGTCCCCTGTAACTGCAAAATGAAAACTTTATCCTCTGGACTTTAAGGCAAATTACCTGAAACAGGTAAATACAAAAGGAGTGAAACTTTTCACTTTGTGAAACATGAATAATATTACTTCAGTATTAATATTATTAGAGTATTATTAAGCGGTACCATGTCTTTAGCTACGTGGAAAGTAATAGCGTTGGTAATATCGTTCCGTTTGCTTTTCTTGTCGTATGCAGTCCCCTTAGTAAACGCGTCTTTGAGTGACGTCTGAGTCGCCTTTTGTGTTGCAGTGCCAACTTTATCGTTACCTGCAGATGTGGAAGAAGATACTTCTTCATATAGAATGCATATGCATTCTTCATATTCCAGGACATGTTTATGGCGGAGGTGGTGAAGCAAATTGCTTGTGTTGCCTCCTGCAGCTACAACTTTAGCCTAACAACATTTACATATGATGCGTGTTTGATCAACGTCAAATTTTTTAAAACTGAAGTTTTGCCACACAACTGACACGGTTCCTCTTTGTCTGCGACATTTTCTTTGTCCATGCTGTTCACCGCTTAACACACACAGACCGTGCTTACACCGCTCTCATGCAGACGCATACAGCTTGTTTGGTACCACTGCCAAACAATCCCCGACTCAAACAATGTCCCGCGGCGGGACGTTCCACCGCTCTGTATTCACGACGCTTTGTAAGCACACACTCACCGGTATTGGGGTATATGAATAGTTTATATAATAAAAAAAAAAAAAAACACACCGGTATTCGGTATGAAAAGGTATACCGCCCAGCCCTACTGTTAAGCTCTTGAGCAAGATCTTCTCCGTGGGCACTCTGTGTTGGCATATGCGAAGAAATCATTTCATTGTTCTATAAGGCACATGTGACATTTAAATAAGATTAAGATTCAACTATCTCCCTCCCTCATGCACATTCATACACATGGAGCCAAAAGGGCTGGTCTGAGTATTCCAGAAACCTCAGATTTTTACAGAAAGTGTTTGGTGCTCATACAATGTTTTGTTTTACACTCCAGTTTCTATAGTTTCTGAGGTTGATGGTAAGAACAGAGCTGCTGTAATTGCTTAATCTGATTAAATCTGCTATGACTAAGTCATGGCTCAAAGTTTAAAGTTCTTGGTTACTGATCAAAAGGTCAGGGGTTCCACTGTTGGGCTCTTAAGCAAAGCCCTTAAGCATCATTGCTCTAGGTACAGTGTATTACGGTTGACCCAGCACCCTGAAGAATTCTAAAGAAGCTGGGATGTAGAGAAAAGGAATTTCACTGTCCTGTAAAGTATTCATGACCAAGCTGCCTTCTTCTGTATTGATCTGCGTCTATTAAGTATAGTCTGTCCCAGAAAATAAATGAAGAAAAAATTCAGCACATAAATGATACGAAAGGTTATCTGCAGCATTCTAAACTCTTTGATATTTTTTCTTGTGCTTTAACTCGTATAAGCACACTCACCTGTTGCTCTTCTTCAACTTCGAGCAGGGAGCTGATGTACATTACGAGATGTCCAGACAGAGTACTTTGACGGCAGCAGTGGCAACCTTATTAGGAGCCACGCTTGGAGGACTGTTCCTGTGGCGTAGTATATATGCACAGAAGAGAAAAGCTATCAAAATCCAAAAGGACTCCCATCCGTTGCCTGTGGAACAACTCCGAGCACTCGAACTGAGCAGCACTGCTGATCAGCATCCACAACAAGAGCCCTCAGCACCATCACTAGCAGCAACTCCTAAATGTCTTTCACTTCCATCTATTGAGAAGACACTGGAAGTGCCCGCGGTGGTGGTGAGCTCATCAGAAGAGTTCGAAGAACACTGGCCCTTGTTCCAGAAGGACCTGTCTGTCTTTCCTGTCCTGGGTTTGGACTGTGAATGGGTAAAGCGCATGCGTGTAAGAGGGACATCTTAAACAATTCAAATCACTCATTGTTGGAGACTGTCCTCCTTCACAAGGTGTTGTCTCACCTTTAGGTCTCCATCAAAGGCAAAGCCTGTGCGGTGTCTTTGCTCCAAATGGCTACGTACTCGGGACGCTGTATGCTGGTCCGACTGCTGCCGTTCCGTGATGCCCAGCTGCCTCTTCCCAATGGCCTGCTGCAGGTGCTGAGAGATTCCCGTGTGCTGAAGGTAGGCGTTGGCTGTTATGAAGACAGCAAGCGTCTGGCCAGTGACCACGGTCTTGCCCTCGTGTGTACTGTGGACTTGCGCTACTTGGCACTTAGACAAAGGTAATTAAGTCTGATTCACACACAGTGCATGTCAACACAGTTTTAAATGTTAACTTAGCCTTTTGTAGATTAAGTTTCAGTAACTATTAGTGACTCATTATTGATCCGATATCTGCGCTCCAAAGTCACTGGACAAGTTTACTGACATTAAATAGACATATGACTTGCATTAAATCTGAGATCTTTTTGTAATCAGTTGTATTTTCTGAATGTTTAAGGCATGCAGTGCTGAATAATGGGCTGAGTTTAAAGTCCCTGGCTGCTGATCTACTCAATGTCACTCTGGATAAATCACTAGAGCTGCGCTGTAGTAACTGGGAAGCAGAAAACCTGAGTGAGGAGCAGGTGAAGTACCGGTGGCATTTTAAACTCCGATTCTCTGTATATGATCGTATAACCATTAGTTTCATGCCATGTACATAACTTCAAGTATTTTAATCGTTATGCCTCCTCACGGACAATACTTTTCCTTGTATATGCTGTAGATGTTGTATGCAGCACGAGATGCCCAGGTCTCAGTCTCTCTCTTTCTCTATCTGCTGGGACTCTATTCTGAGCCATACCTGCTGAGTGAGGATGAGACTGTCTTCTCCAAGCTGTCCAGCCACTGCCAGGGCCTGGTGGATGTGCCCTTTAGGTGGCGGAGCGAAGGGGATGAAGGGGAACGCAGGCGCCGGTGCCGCCGGTCAACCGTTGACAGTCCTGAGTCTGGTGATCAGCAAGTACCAGACCCACGCAGGATCAAGCGGAAACCTCTTGGAGTTGGATATTCAGCCAGGTAGAGCACTGTAACTATAATGGAAGATATTCATACACTCACAAGAGCATGTTATTAGGAACATTTATGAACTGACAGAAAGGTTTAATTGAACTCTGGCAGTTGCGGTGAGCTACAAACAGAAGACCACATCAGTTTCCACGTCAGTACGGAAACCCGAGGTTGCAGTGGAAACAAGCTGGACAGTTGGAGCTTCTAAAAAAAACATAGTCTGGTCTGATAATCTCAATCTCAGAATTTGGCACCAACAGCATAAATTCATGGCCACAACCTACCTTGTCAGGAAAAAAAAAACGGGCCAGTGGAGGTGATGCCATATTGTAGGGAGTATTTTATTTACACGCTTTGGGCTCATTTTATATTAGTGTAATCATGACAGGAATGCACACCCTTTGAATATTGTTGCTGACGATGTGCACTCCACAATTTCACTCCACAATTTTCCACCTTCCAATGGCTACTTCTAGCATGATCACGCTAGTTTGATGGCCGTCAGTTATAATTGAACACCTGGTGGGACAGGAGAGCATGAAGGTGCATCTAAAAAAAAATCTGCATCCGCTGCCTGACGGTCCATGTGACATGATTGCAGCATCTCAGGAATGTTTACAACGTCTATGTGTAATCCATGCCATGAAGAATTGAGGCAAAGTAACTAACCTGTACTAGTTTAGTGTTCCCTAATAAAGTGCTTGGTGCGTATAGGATTTCATGAGTATAACACTTCCTGTTCTTCTGTAAGATTTATGTACGAATCCATTTTGATTCAGGTTGAAAAATGGTGTACGTATTCCCTCTCTTTCAGGAAATCCCCCTTGTATGACAACTGCTTCCTTCATGCACCTGATGGCCAGCCGCTCTGCACGTGCGACAAGAAAAAGGCAAAGTGGTACCTTGACAAAGGTATAGGAGGTACGTAACAAACACCTTGACTTAAAATTGACTTAACAGCTGAACTGGCAACCTTTTGTCAAGAGGAATAAATGCATTTTTCTTCATGGTTAATGTCGATTGTTATCCACTATAGTGATTTAACGTTAGTTCCTAATATAGTTCCACGTAGTTCCTAATATATAAATATTCCCGTGGTTGGGTAATCTGGTTTCCTCCCTCGGTCCAACAACAACATGCAAATTAGTCTGATTGGTATTCCCAATCAGCCTAATCTGCTGAATACGCTTGTGTGTGCCCTGCGATGGATTGGTACCTCGTCCAGGGTGTACCCCACATCGTGCCCCAAGTCTCCAGGGTTGGGCTCCAAGCTCCACACGACTTACAGGATTACAGGATTGAGCGGTGTGTGCATGTTTGTTTGTGTGTGTGTGTATATGTGTGTGTGTGTATTGTTACGTTCCCCTCTAGTCTAGGGGTGGAAGAGAAGTAACAAAATTAATTGAGATAGCAAACTTTCATCTAAAAACCTGAATACAATGTTAAATTTGCTTTTCCCCTGTCCCAACACTCCAAAAAGATCACACTAATCTCAAATGTAAAACAAAAGATTTTATTTACAAACTCAAATATCCAAAACAGGGAGCAAAACAAACTTCAGGAGGGAACAAGGCCAAAATAACAAACATAATAGTTCTAACTTAGTTTTAAAGAAAATTAGTTAACCTCACAAAAGAAAGTACCAAATAAACAACAGAAGTCTTACCTGGCTCCCTTACTAAATTAACACAGGAGAAAAAGATGATACAAAAATAAATGGCGTCCTCCTCCCTACTGCTCCAGATAAAATAAGTAAACAAAAGAACTCAATTTCAAGAAAAGATTAGGAACAGGGCTGTAGCAATGACAACTGGTGAAGCAAGACTTAGCGCAGGCTAACACCATAGCACAAACAACAAGCAGCATTAGCAATAGCACAAAAGCTAAAGTCTAAGGCAGGAGAAAACAATAGTCTCTGAAGAGCTGGTCAGAAAGCAGGAGGGCACCCTCTCCTAAGCTACTCTGCTCTACTCTGTCCACAATACTCCCTCCTCGCGTCCTTCAGGTGTCTGTAGCCTTTAACTCCACAAAGCTCTCCTCGTTAGCCAATGTGGATCCAGCGGTGATTGGTGCAATTAGGCACAGGTGACCTACACCAAGCTGGTAGTGTGGTAGACGAGAAAACAAAAAGGAGAGAAAAAAACACCAAAATACTGTAGCATGACAATATATGTTTACAATATAATATAAACAAAATAAATACGTCAAAGGACGTAACACCCCCATCACCAACTTACAACCAATGGATTGTAAATTATTATAGCATCAGACACAGTATTACTCTCAGTCACCAACATCAAACTCACAAGCCCTGGACAGTGCATCTGCAACCACATTTTCCACTCCTTTCTTGTGGTGGATATCAAGGTTGTATTCTTGAAGGAACAATGACCAACGCATCAAACGTTGATTAAGATTGCACATTCGGGAGAGAAACACAAGAGGATTATGGTCTGTAAAAACAATGAGAGGTACACAACTTCCACCCACATAAACTTCAAAATGTTTAAGTGATAACACCAAGGCGAGAGCCTCTTTCTCAATAGTGCTGTAGTTTCTCTGACACTTGGAGAACTTCTTGGAGAAGTAACAAACAGGATGCTCGACACCTGCATCATCCTCCTGTAACAGGACAGCACCTGCACCTACAGCACTTGCATCGATTTGTAACTTAAATGGAAGAGAAAAGTTAGGAGCAGAGAGAATTGGAGCATTGCATAAAAGGTCTTTCACAGCAATAAAAGCATTCTCACACTGAGAAGTCCAAACAAACTTTCTCTCTGTGCTAAGCAAGTCAGTTAAGGGAGATACCACGGTTGCGAAGTTCTTGCAAAAACCTCGATAGTATCCAGCCATCCCCAAGAACCTACGTAACTGACGTTTAGTAAGGGGACTAGGAAACTCAGTAACAGCAATCACCTTAGCTGTCACAGGCCTTACACAGCCTTGGCCCACTTTCTTTCCAAGGTATGTTACCACAGCTTTAGCAAACTCACACTTTGCTAAGTTGAGTGTTAAGTTAGCACTACACAGTCTTTCAAACACTCTCTCCAAATTAGTGAGATGGTCTTCCCAATTACCAGAGTAAACCACAATGTCATCCAAATATGCTTCACAATTACACAGTCCGGACAAAACTTTCTGCATGAGCCTCTGGAATGTCGCTGGGGCATTTCGCATGCCAAACGCCATACAGTTGTACTGTAGAAAATTGTCAGGGGTGACAAACGCAGAGATTTCACACGCTCGTGTAGTCAAAGGAACCTGCCAGTAACCCTTTAACAGGTCTAGCTTTGTCACATACTTTGCAGCACCAACATTATCTACACAGTCTTCCATTCTGGGTAACGGAAAGGAATCAGGTTTGGTGATACTGTTTACCTTCCTATAGTCCGTACAGAAACGAAACGTGGAATCAGGTTTAGGAACAAGCAAGCATGGTGAACTCCACGGACTTTGACTGTGAACAGCAAGATTGTTTTGAAGCAAGTAATCTACCTCACTTCTCATGATATCCCGCTTTACAGGATTCACTCGATAAGGATGTTGTTTAATAGGAGTAGAATTACCAACGTCAATATCATGGGACAACACCGTTGTTCTCCCAGGCAGATCAGAGAACAATGACGGGTATTTTCGCAACAACTTCACAACTTCATTCAACTGATCTTTAGGTAAATATGATAGATGCAACTCTATATTACCCAAGATAATAGAATTGTTAAGACGTGCACCAGGTGATTGAGGTTCTTCCAACAACATTTCTTCAGCAACAACAGGAACATTGTTCAATGTAACACACGGTTTACACTTGTCAACAGACTTCATAGAGGCAGTCACATCCCTTAACACATAAGGTTTCAACATATTAATGTGGCACACTCTTGTCTTACGTCTGCGCTCAGGGGTAGCTATGACATAGTCTGTCTCACTAAGTTTCTGCTCAACTGTATAAGGTCCAGAAAACTTTGCTTGCAGTGGTGAGCCAGGAACAGGAAGAAAAACAAGAACAGATTCACCCGCTTGAAAACTGCGTTGAACTGCCTTTCTATCATAACGTTCTTTCATTTCACACTGTGATACTGCAAGATGAGACTTAGCCAAGCTACACGCTTTGTGTAAGCGTTCACGAAAAGAACTCACATAATCAAGAACAGACATAGGGGCGCTCTCTTTACCCGTTAACTGCTCCTTCAACAACTTCAGAGGTCCGCGAACTGTATGAGCGAATACAAGTTCCGCAGGACTGAACCCTAAAGATTCTTGAACGGACCCTCTCACAGCAAACATGAGTAGCGGCAATCCATCTACCCAATCTTTACCAGTCTCAGTACAAAAAGTACGCAACAAAGTCTTCAACGTCTGATGAAAGCGTTCCAATACACCCTGTGATTCTGGATGATAAGCACTAGACAATTTGTGTGAAACTCCCAGCTCTTTTAACAGCTGCTCAAACACTTTAGAAGTGAAATTCGTGCCTTGGTCTGTCTGAATTACTCTCGGCAGGCCGAACGTAGTGCAAAACTTCACAATCTCTTTCAAAACTACCTGTGCTTTCAATGTACGCAATGGTACGGCTTCAGGGTAGCGAGTAGCAGCACACATAAGTGTTAAAATATATTGGTGCCCATGTTTTGATTTAGGCAAAGGTCCTACACAGTCAATTATCAACCTCTCAAACGGTTCCCCAATGACAGGAATCGGGTGAAGTGGAGCTTTAGGAACAGTCTGATTAGGCTTTCCTGCACGTTGACAAACATCACATGACCTACAAAATCG